>NW_021011602.1:547185-940667 GCF_003987935.1 Bombyx mandarina
AAATAATGTACAACCCAAAACAGACGGCCGAACTGACGTGACAATGACATTTGGCGCGCTAAACATGGCGGATTTTCGGCCTCATTAGACGGAGACGGAGATATTTACGTATATTCATGTTTCATTTTATGTACGCACTGAAATACTGTTATATTGTTTTCCTGCGAGTTAAAGTGCTGAGTAAGAACGAGATAGATATATGTTTATGTATGTGCCTTCAAAATGGGTGCTATTTATATAAGCAATTGTACGTATAGAACAATATGTCGTGTCCCTACTATATAGGTCTATGGACTCGACCCTAATCAGCATCTTTTGTGTCTGCGTGCAGATAAGACTTGAGTAGTGTAGTAAATGATGCGATAGAAAAAACAACAGCATAACGACAAGTTCTTATATTTGTGAGAAAAAGCAAAAAGCGGGTAGAAACGGCTGGCAAGGCTTGTTTTATTAACACTATGCCCCCTTGGTTAGCTTTGGCTGGTGGCAGGCCATGGCAGCCGACGTCACGTCCGTTACAGAAAGTTTGGGGCCAGACTTGGATGCTTAACTTAATGGTTACTAGTAAGTCTAAGAAAGTAGTCGGATAAAGTTACGCTCAAAAAGTAAGATTTTTTTAAGGCATTTTATGACGTAGTAACTAAGACCTTTAGTTCAAGTCTTATTTTAATGAAAACTTTTTTATATGAAAAATGATATTATGAAATGAAATGAGGTTGATTAATATGAATGGCATGGGATGAAATTAAATGAGATGAGACGACATCGGATGAAATATAATCTACGTGAAATGGTGGTCATTTACTGAGACTTTTTGGAGGATCCTGAGAAGTTCCGCTAGTGTTTTGTTTCATTTTCCCACATTTACTAAAACAGGTACTAATAGACCACCGCTATTGCACATTTAAACCTGAAGAAACACCAAATAGACAAAATAAAACAAATCACACAACTTCACTCCTCGCATTCCCGCCAAAAAGTCCTCAAACAGTAAGTTTTTTTTAATGATCTGGTGACATAGACCTTTAGGTCATATCTTATTTGTCAAACAGTAAGATTTTTTTTAAGGGATTTTATGACCTGGTAACTGAGACCTTTAAGTCATGTCTTATTTTAATTTATATTCATATTTTTAAGAAAAAATATATTATGGAGTGAAATGAAATGAAGATGATTAATTTGAGACATTAATCAACTGGGATGAAATTAAATGAAAAGAAATGAGATGATATGGGATGAAATATAATCTCAGTGAAATGGTGGTCATTAAATAAGATTTTTTCAGTGAACTTTTTGGAGGATCCCGAGAAGTTACGTCCAGCGGCTTTGTTTCATTTTCCCACATTTGTGCACTTTCACAGATATTAAACAGTTAATAAACCACCATCATTACAAATTTAAACCCGAAGAAACACTAAATAGACAAAATAAAACAAATCACACAACTTCACTTCTCGTGTTCCCGCCAAAAAGTACTCAAACAGTAAGACAAAAATAATTCGCACAGATTACCATTTCTTTCCGCAATTTAATTTTTGCAGCATGAAGGCTGAAATGGCCGTTATGTTGAATTTAAGAAACGCATTACTGCTTCACGTCAGAAATATAACTTTCCGACTTCATTTCTCAAGGCCTAAACAAAAAAATACTAGAAGCATATCGTTAGCAAGTCGATGATGGCAGTATGTCGCATGTCAATTTTTTATTTTAATTATAAATAATTCAATGAAATAGTTCAGAAGGCACCAATATTTATTTAAGTGAATAAAACGAAAAACAATATTTAACTTTATTAATATAATTAACTACACAACACCGTTTCATAGTTCATACTTTTCCGTTAGCTCGGCGATATCTTGCTCGCTGCACTTCTCTTCGTTCCTACAGTACTCCAATAGATTTTTTAGATCTGTAATTTCAACACAATTATTATTATTTTTTCGACTTAAGCTTGATTTTTTTTTCTACCTAAGCTTTGTGCTACAAGCTGAAATAGACTTGAGAGGCTATTTCAGCTTCACTCTAACGTGTGTAGGTTAGCTTACGGGGTTCAAACCGGAGTGTTGCTAACACTGGCCCTAGCAAGAGCAGTGCTTCGCAGAATCTACCACCGGATCGGAAACGCGACCCACTGAGAAGATCCGGCGAGAAACTCAGTGGGCTGTGTCTATGGGTTAATTCGCTCGTTGAGCCCTTCGTCACAAGCGACGGGTTCGACGGGGACGGGTTAAGTGGTTACTGGAGCCCATAGACATCTACAACGTAAATGCGCCACCCACCTTGAGTATAATAAGTTCTAAGGTCTCAAGTATAGTTACAACGGCTGCCCCGCCCTTCAAACCGAAACGCGTTATTGCTTCACGGCAGAAATAGGTAGGGCGATGGTACCTACCCGCGCAGACTCACAAGAGGTCCTACCACCAGTAATTACGCAAATTATAATTATTATATATTATTATGATGTTATTCCTTCACCGTGGAAGTCAATCGTGAACATTTGTTAAGTACGTATTTCATTAGAAAAATTGGTACCCGCCTGAGATTTGAACACCGGTGCATCGCTCAGCACGAATGCACCGGACGTCTTATCTTTTAGGCCACGACGACTTGAAATGAAAATGAAAAATGGGTATTATTGGAGACGCGGACTCACGTCGCTTGTCGGCGGCGGAGAGGAACATCGCCAGCGCCGAGAACCTCTTGACCTGGGTGAGCGCCGTGAGGTAGGCCGCGACGGTTCTGTGGCGGAAGCTGGGCGCGTGGTCGTGCAGCGCGCGGATGAGCTCCGACAGTACGTCGCTCTCCAGAGCGTTCGCGAACATCGACGGTATCCGGGACGGCTCTATGATCTGCGGCACAACACGTCATCTGATAACAGGGTTGTCAATTTTTTTTTTAAAGCCTGCCACTGAACTTTTTTGATCTTAGTCTGGCAACACGGTCTTAAGAAAAAACACTTGGGACTTTTTGGCGGGAACGCGAGAAGTGAAGCTGTGTGATTTGTTTTATTTTGACTATTTTGTGTTTCTTCAGGTTTAAATGTGTAATAACGGTGGTTTATTAACTGTTTAATATCTGTGAAAGTGCACAAAATTAAATGTGGGAAATTTAAACAAAGTCGCTGGACGTAACTTCACGGGACCTTCCAAAAAGAACACTGACAAAATCTCCGTAAATGACCACCATTTTACTGAGATTATATTTCATTCCATCCCATCCTATTTCATTTAATTTCATCCAAGTTGATTAAGGTCCCAAATTAATCATCTACGTTTCATTTCACTCCATATTATCATTATTCATAAAAATAAGAATGTAAATTAAAATATGACAGTATACAGTGACAATATACAGTAAAGGTCGTAGTTACCAGGTCATAAAATGTCTTTAAAAAAAAAAGACGACTCACACTCAAATAATAGCTTCTGACCTCGTCTTGACCTTTGAGGTACTTCCACTGGGACATGAACTGAACGCTATTGACGGGCGCCACCAGTTTCTGCACATCCTTCTCCGTGGCCACTGCCTCCGATATTAACTTCACTGACTCAGGACTAGATATGTCACCTGCACCCTTATCGTTGACTATTCCAGTTTTATTCGATTCATTGTTAACTGTTTCAGCGGGATGATTCACCTCGTTCTCTATTAAATTGAGATGAGACAATAACTTCTCTGTTGTCTTACCCAATTGTATCTCATGAATTGGAATCGTTTTAAGTTGCCTCTGAAAGAAGTTAAGTAGAATTCTTTTATAAATGGATAAATTACATATGGTGACCTTTTGTCGGATGATTCCTATTATATGGCTCAGATAATAATATATAAACATAAAATACAAAAGACAATTATGCACTCAACCCATGAACCCCAAAACTTGACCCCAAAAACCAAATATCTCTTACAAGGACACAGACCAGACATAATTCATTATTTCAATATGAGCACAGATACCAACTATTCGGCCACAAGCCTGGTCAGAAAAATAATATTTTTATATGTGTTTTTTTTTAATCTGATGAAACACACAAAAGACACGATCAAAAAGAGAGATTAAAAAGAGACAAACATATTTACATAAATATTATAGAATTTAAAGAGACAATGACACAGAATATATCAGAATTCTTTTATGTTTATTTTTATTGCTATTATGTGCAAAGGGAGTCATTACCTACAGTGTCAAGTCATATACAGTGGTATACGTATACAGAATTCATAGCATACCGACCCTTAGAGATGAAAGAAGTCAGATTGTATTTAAAGTTACATCATACAAGACTGTCCCCTTTTCCATGTCGAAAGCATAATGTCTGTACCAACCTGAGAGCTTACGATACCCCAAACCACCGGTATAGTAAAGTTATTTCTGAGATAAAGTTAGGACATTTGTTTTGTAACTAAATAAGATATTAATAAGTTCTAAAGGCAATTATTGCATGATCTAGAATCATCAGTCATGTAAATCAATTCATATAAACTAATAGTACTTGTCATAGTAGTGTAGGGTGTGGTGTCAATACATAAATTAGCCTCTGAGACTTTAACATCATCTTTCATCATTGTGATATCTATAGGGTATGATTATTCAATTTCAATAATTACTTTTTTTTTTTTTATTGCTTGTATGTGTGGACGAGCTCACAGCCCACCTGGTGTTAAGTGGTTACTGGAGCCCATAGACATCTACAACGTAAATGCGCCACACACCTTGAGATATAGTTCTAAGGTCTCAGTATAGTCACAACGGCTGCCCCACCCTTCAAACCGAAACGCATTACTGCTTCACGGCAGAAATAGGCGGGGCGNTCAACGGCATAGTGTAAGAGCATACAAATCGTCAACTCGATTTTGCCGTATTTTAGTGTGAAAAAGTAGCTGTTGTGAAAGATATCCAGCTGTCAAACGTATTATTTTTATTTGTTGTTTGTTTGAGGGAATTGTCAAGTTTTGTCGTGTGGTTTTATCTTTTTTCGTTTAAACGTTGCATTATACAATGCCAGACTATTAATAGTAATTTTGTGCATTGCTTTGACTTGAAATTAAAACAGAATAAATATTTATGAAATGACAGAAATCAGATGTTGGACTGACTGACGCCATTACTTTATTCTAGGAATAGCTCCGTTATTCCGTGCGAAAGGGCGGTATAGTAACAATTCCGGAATAGGCCCACTATTCTTAGAATTGTAGATGGTAAAACGTAAAATTGATTTACTCTCGATTAACTGATGAGTTATTCTAAGAATAAGATTTACTCTTGTTTGGTCGAATCGACCCTAAGTGCACAAAATTAAATGTGGGAAATTAAACAAAGCCGCTGGACGTAACTTCACGGGACCTTCCAAAAAGAACACTGACAAAATCTCCGTAAATGACCACCATTTTACTGAGATTATATTTCATCCCATATCATCTCATCCCATTTAATTTAATTTCATCCCAGTTGATTAATGTCCCAAATTAATCATCTACATTTCATTTCACTCCATATTATCATTTTTCATAAAAATGTAAATTAAAATAAGACTTAAGACTAAAGGTCTTAGTTATCCGGTCATAAAATCTCTTTAACAAAAAAAAGAAGACGACTCACACTCAAATAATAGCTTCTGACCTCGTCTTGACCTTTGAGGTACTTCCACTGCGACATGAACTGAACACTATTGACGGGCGCCACCAGTTTCTGCACATCCTTCTCCGTGGCCACTGCCTCCGATATTAACTTCACTGACTCAGGACTAGATATGTCACCTGCACCCTTATCGTTGACTGTTCCAGTTTTATTCGATTCATTGTTAACTGTTTCATCGGGCTGATTTACCTCGTTCTCTATTAAATTGAGATGAGACAATAGCTTCTCTGTTGTCTTACCCAATTGTATCTCGTGAATTGGAATCGTTTTAAGTTGCCTCTGAAAAAAGTTTTTAATCAATTAAGTAGAATGCTTTTATAAATGGATAAATTACATACGGTGACCTCATTCCAAGTGATTCCTATTATGTTTTGCAGATAGTAATATATATCTATACATATAAATAAAATTGGAGTGTCTGTTTGTAATATTGTATATGCGGTACATACACCAAAATAACATTTTTTACAATTTTTGTCTGTCTGTCTGTTTGTTCCGGCTAATCTCTGGAACGGCTGGGCCGATTTTGACTGGACTTTCACTGACAAGTAGCTGATGATATAAGGAGTAACTTAGGCTACTTTTTTTAGACTAGCTTCGCCTCGCGGCGTCACCCGCGATACGACAATAACCACGGGACTCGCTATTCAATAATAAAATTTAATGTTTCCGAAGCGAAGCGAGGGCGGGTCGCTAGTATAAATATAAAAAAACAAGACACCTGCACTCAACCCGTGAACCTCAAAACTTGATCCCCAATACCAAATATCTCTTACAAGGACACAGACCAGACATGATACATGATATCTACATGAGCACAGATGTCAACCACTCGAACTAGCTTAGTATGAAAAAATGTATTATTATATGTGATATTTTTATCACTTACATTTTGAAACCAGATGAAACACATAAAAGACACAATGAAAAAATGTCTCTAAGAAAAAGAAAACAAATGAATATTGAAGAAAAATCGCGTATTATGTAAATATATTTTTCCAATAATTCCCTATCGATTTGTTTGTACTTGCGCGATACACATTAAACATCACCGGTTGTTACGACTATCGGTTTTTACGACTGAATATGAGCAGTCCCTTCGATGTCGTTATAACAGATTTTGACTGTATTTTAATTTTGGAAGGTTTCACTTCTACCACGTGTGAATTGCACACATTTTGTTTTTGTTTTGTTATTTAGTTAATAAGATCTTAATAAGTTCTAGAGGTTATTATTGCATTATCATTTTGGGGTCATGTCTTTTAAATCACTTTGTGTAAGCTGTGTACTTGTGATAGTTTAGGAAGTAGTGTGAATACATTGATCCATCGTCTTTCATGATGATTGACAACATAAACATTGTGATTTCTGCAGGCTACCGTTGTTCAATTTCAATAATAACATTTTTTTTTCATAATAAAACTAAATCGAGCCAACCTTAGATCTCAAATGTGGTGGTTTCTTCACTGGCTTCAATACAGTAATTGCTTCACCCACTCCTTCCCTCCAAGTATCCACAATAGGTTCTTGCTGCTCAGTGACATCATTGGACACTTGCACGATTTTTTGTTCCGAGCACTTTGGAGATACCGGTTTGGCTTCCATCATTGGAGTAGATAACGGTGACGACTTTGATTTTGTCTGAAATATATACTTTCTTTCCAATATCTTATTAATGACTTAAAGATCAACACTTTCTCACCGTAATATAGGCTGTATTGTAAGCCTTTCGCATCATCGACAAAGAGATAATTTATACATGTATATATAATATTCACTTAATATTAATTCAAGCCAAATTAAAGCTTAATCTGCAAATCTAAGTATCATTTTACTACCTTCTACTTCATTTAAATATGGAGGTAAAACTAGTTAGCTCAGAGTAATTTCCAAACATACACAGCTTACTTAAGCTATCAAATTCAATATGTTGACTATTCGTTCAAGCTATGTAACTTTTTATTGTATGTGGTTCGACACACATTTGGCAAGTTTTTTTTTATCAGCAAAGTTGGGTAGATGATTTCTATCTATATTCCATGAAGTCGAGACCTCGACATTGTGTTTTAAGGCATAGCGTTTGCTATAGTGTCTATGGATCTGGGTAGGCCGTGAGCGCATCTGCCCATCTGAGCCAAATAAAAAAAAAACTTACCCCTTTTGTCCCCATCCTAGCTCTTATGGCGTCTAGCTGTTTCCTAGCCGCGCTGTTGTGAGGTTCAATCTGAAGTACTTGAGCGAGATCCTGGGACGCCGACCGCAGCGAGCCCAGCCTCTCCCGGGCGGTGGCTCGGCGTTGCAACGCCTTCACATACGTTGGGTCCAGGCGAAGGGCTTCAGTGCAGTCCGCTTCTGCTTGATGAAGGCTGGAAATATAAAACGGAACTAGCTTGGTACGTGTATCAAGGCGATGGTGATGTGCCTGCATCTTGGGGACTTATACCTCACTTTAGAAGGTCCTATACTTTCATCATTATTCTCCTGCCCTTCTCCCAGTCATCTGGGCTCGGCGCAACATATTTTCCCCTTCCACACTCCTCTATCATATCCATTTCTTTGCTCACTCCCCTCTTACACATATCGTCTTTCACGCAATACATTTTTTCTCATTATACTTTCGATTTCGGTATTGTCAATTAGCTGACCTGGCGATTTTTTTTCCGCCTTAGAGGCAATAAATGACCAGACTTTTGATTTTATCAAGGTCATTTTTTTATTTGGATAATTAATGTAAATTAAACAAGCAAGTATTTTATTGATTCTTTATTGGCCATGTATTTGAGTGCATGGGTTCCACTCTTTAGTGAAGCACCTTGTGATGGACGAAATTTTTCGTTTTATTATCAAGTGCAAGAACAAATAACGCAGATTTTCTTCAGACCCGTGAACATACCACAAAATTCTCTCTAGTTTATCTAATCAAACAGAGTTCACCTTTCCCCTTCTCTCTTTTTTTTTTTATTGCCCTTGTTGGCAGACGAGCATACGGCCCACCTGATGGTGAGTGGTTACCGTCGCCCATGGACTTCAGCAATGCCAGTGGGCAGAGCCAAGCCACTGCCTATCCTACTGCTAAAGGACCACTTTTCAATTTTGAAATTATCTTATATCGATACATAAATACATTCTGAAATGTTAAACTTACCTATCCTTCTTCAAGTAACAAAACCCTCGATTAGCAAAGTATATGGCATCATCTTTGACGAGTTCAATGGCTCTGTTGTAGCACGATATTGCTTCATCCCACTTCTCTTGTTTCACAAATGTGTTACCCTAGAAATAAAAACCCTCTCTGTTCAACATGAGGTAAAATCTAATAGGTACATTTTACACAAATACACAGTAAAGCATGAAAGAGGAGTGCATGCGGCAGAGATGCGAATGTTGAGATGGATGTGTGGAGTGACAAGAATGGACAAGATAAAGAATGAGTATATCAGAGGAAGTGTGAAAGTGGCTCCGGTATGCAACAAATTAAGGAGCGGACGGTTAGCGTGGTATTGACATGTGACGCGTAGAGAGAAGACGCATGTGACTAGGAGATGTATGGAAATGATATTGCAAGGTAGAGGGGGAAGAGGTCGACCGAAGAAGACATGGATGGAGGGTGTGAATGACGATATGAGAGAGAGAGGAGTGAGTGTTGAGATGACGGCTGATAGAAGAGAATGGAAGAGAAAAATTAGCTGTGCCAACCCCACCTAGTAGGATTAGGTGGGGAAAAAGAAGAAGGTACATTTTACACAAAATGAAATATAATAAAAAATTTCACTGTAACTCTCAAACTTACAAATTTATTTCTATTCTTTCGCTCAAAACATTATGGTATCTATTACATTTGGCATTTTGTCAGAGACCAGTGCAAATTTCCGATTAATTGCAAAACAGAATTTCAAGTCAATTACTTTAGGTTGAGATTTAAATTTAACAAAATAGTGGAAGAGTGTGTCAGGAGCCTCCATACATTAATTAATAATTCTGCCATTTCTGTTGCAAAGCAGTAGTAGAGGATATAAGGTTAGGATATGATATATCATTGAATTAAACCCTTGTTACTATTTAGAGTTAGAGGCTTGAGCTCAAATAATTTAAATAAACAGTATAAGTTTAAGAAAGCAAAAAATATTTTGCACTAAGTTTTAAAGTAATCAAAGCCATTTTCTTTTACACACTAGCTGAGAAGTAATGGCTGTGAAATGTAATTATAATGATGGTACAAGTTTTATTAGCACAAACACTACGATATCTTACCCTCTCCTTCTCATATTGTGCCTCTTCTCTCAATTTCTCCTGTTTCACCTGCTGACTCATCTTGCCGTCTAATGAAGCTAGACCAATGTCTGCAATCTCCACGTCTTTGCATGCTTTGTCCTGAATAAATCCAAACACACCGATGGTTAGGTTTTGGGATTTTAACAATATGGGGCACATCAATACCCATATTGAATAATTGATAAATACTAAACAATCTACAAATGTCTGTACGCAAATTTGAGTGTACTTTTGATAAGACATGCTCTTCTGTTATTAGTGTTACACTCTCATTTGCCACATAAATACGTGGTTCAGTTACAAGCAGCCAGTATTATCTGGCAACTTTAAGTATACTACGACATGCATTGGTTAACTATACCATTCGTAGTAATTTAAAATTACCATTAAACACTACAGACGGTATGTGTTTCACAAAAATGATCTTATATACATACTCACAGCATCAAATTTCTCCCATGCCTGATAATCTGATGCAGAGATTCTCTTATCTTGTTTCTTTTTGGCTACCAATGGTTTGTCCTTTTTTATTTTGCTTCGAACCGGTGGCAAATCCTAATTAATTAAAAACACATTTAAAAACATTTTACAGCATTGTTATTGTTTTTTTTTGCCGAAACTGGTGAATGAGCTAACAGCCTACCTGATTTTAGTAGTTACCAGAGTCCATAGACATCAACAACATAAATGCTACTACCCACCTTGAAACAGGAGTTCTAAATCCCAGTTCTACAGAACTATGGCTGCCCCACAGCTTCTTTCTAATCAAAATGCAATACTACTTTGTGACAGAAATAGGTAAGGTCGTAGTGTATCCACCTGTGCAAACGTACAAAGCTACCCAACCACCACTAATTTTACAAATTCTAATTTTGGCAAGTTTGGTTTTAGTTACACAATATTAATCCATCACCGTGGAAGTCATTTGTGAAAGTATGTTGATAGTAGCTTATTAATGGTAGTGTTATTTAATGGTATCGTAGTATTATTTATACCATTATTAATGGTAGTGTTATTTATTGAGGGTTAACAATTTTCGTTATGCTGATTAAAGAATATCGAACACTTAACTTTTAACACTTTTATTAATATCTTTAATATTTTGAGTGTATATGATATGCAAATAAACATTATGAGTATGAATGTAATTAATGTGATATGCACTCTTTCATTCACCTTTTAATTGCTTTACAAAGTATGTTATGTAGTTCCATTACTATTCTTTTACTGGGTGATAACATTCGATGTTGTGATGTCTATCAAATATCTTATGTTGTACAATGCCTACCCGCCTCAATTTTTTTTGTTATATCAATATATTTTCATTAAAAAGATCTTTGTAAGGCTTTCTAAGGCTTATTTTATAGTTACTTGGTCAGTTCATGTTTTATATTGCACAGAGACAGAAGCCAAGCACATGCTGTTGGCATAATCTATCATTTAATACTATATGCATACTTCAAAATTTTCATACACAGAAGAAAAACAAAATAATTTGTTCATGTTACTAAAACTAGGCAGACAAAAGTATGCATTAATAGAATAGATAATTATAATTGTTCTATATGTATATGAAGCTACCTGTTGTGGGCTCATATCAAAGTTGCAATACACTCTGAATTCACATTGAAAGGTATTTTATAGTTTCAATACAAACATTCTATAAGCATGCTTTATGTGCTAAAATTTGCAAGCGAAACTTAGAAATGAACTAAAAAATACAAAAACAAAGATATACTCTTTAGGTTATTCAACCCATACAAGTACTTTAAATTCATTCTCTGAATTGTATGAATACAGATAAATAAAGTAAAATAATACATTGAACAACTATATACGTTATCTGTATCGCGAAATAACTGTAAACCTGTTCATATTGCCCATTAATTGCTGCTTCTTTTCTCTTCATTTCGGTCTCCCAATTAAGCAGGTCACTCATGTAACTCTGTACTGTTTTCGCATTATCGCGTACTTGTTTTTGTACTTCGAATGCTTTTTCCATAATCTGACGCCAGTTTATTATTATTGAATACCNAACAACTATATACGTTATCTGTATCGCGAAATAACTGTAAACCTGTTCATATTGCCCATTAATTGCTGCTTCTTTTCTCTTCATTTCGGTCTCCCAATTAAGCAGGTCACTCATGTAACTCTGTACTGTTTTCGCATTATCGCGTACTTGTTTTTGTACTTCGAATGCTTTTTCCATAATCTGACGCCAGTTTATTATTATTGAATACCTTATTTTAATCCTTGTTTGATCGATAAAAGTTTCGAGATTCCTATACCCTCGCGAACAAACACTTGAGAAACGTCAGATTCCAAACAAATTTGATTGTCATGGCAATTTTGGGGTGGCAGTGGATAAAATAAAAAAAGTACTAAAAAGTTCGGATTACACTTCTTTTTGATTAAAAATGCTTTCTTGTTGCATAATTAGTGTACAAATATCATTGTTATTGTTTGCACTCTTTTTTATTATATATTTTTTTATTATCTTATTTTTTTCTCTAATAGTTATAATAGAGGTTGACACAATAAAAAAAACAATATGTTTACGATGTAAGATTTTTAGAAAGTAAGAAATTTATAAATCTGAGGAAGGTTTAATAAGTATGAAGTACTGATATTATGCTTTGTTATGGGCCCGTAATGACTTACCTACGCGAGTGTGGTGTTCGATCACGCGGCTCGCACTCACATAGACACCCTCCAATCCCTACAATCCCGCTTTTGCAGGTTAGCCGTCGGAGCTCCGTGGTTTTTGAGGAACGTTGACCTACACGACGACCTGGGCCTCGAATCCATCTGACAACACATGAAGTCAGCGTCGGAACGTTACTTCGATAAGGCTATGCGTCATGATAATTGCCTTACCGCTTACCTTGCCGCTGACTGCTCCTCGAATCCTGATCACGCAGGAGTCAGTCACCATCCACGCCCTAGACCCGTCCTTACGGATCCATCAGATCCAATAACTCTTGCATTAGCTTTAACACTAGGAGCAGGTATAGGGACCCTGGTAACCGTCTAACTCAGCAAAGAGTTCGATATGCAATCTTAGCTAAACATCAGCCCGCTGAGTTTCTCGCTGGATCTTCTCTGGGTATCGTAATTCTGATCTGGTGGTAGATTCGTTCGCGAAGCTACTCTTCAGTTGTTAGGTCTCCTTTGGAGGCGCTCGGGTAGCTATCAGCAAATCTCACCCCTTCTGGTTGAGCCCTTGCTCGCCCACCTGTCCTGTTGAAATTGGAAAGGCTTCGGAGCCGCCAGTAATCCCTCAATCATAAAAAAAAAACTATTAGGTAGAAGTGATTTTATTAGATTATAAAGTGCAAAGCATACCAAACTTACATAATGTTGAAGTTATTTAGTAGCTTTTCATATTTTTCAACTTTTTTTTGTAAATTTAGAAACTCTTAGGTACAGTAAACGAAAACGAAACAATATTTGTACATAGCTTTTAAAAATACGCTTCACTGTGCTACGATCATAATATATGTATTTATGACTATTTATGATATGGATGTAAATCGGTACCGTGGTAGGTAGCTGTCGTAAAATACAATATAGGTAATTTTGACTGATGCCCGAATCTCGCTAGTAACGAAATTTTTAAAATTAATTTCTATATTTACGACTTCCGAACCATAAATTTGGGCCGTATCTTCTGAGCGATTTTACGCGCACGATAGAATATGTATCTTCCCTTTGTCGTTATCCTCAAAGTACTTTAACTGTACTAGTAATCAAAACCATTCAAATTAATTAACGTAAAAATTGCTTTACCTCATAATGTTTACTATCTTTAGTCGAAGGTCCTTCACTGCTGAACAGAGGCTTCTCAAGGCCTCTCAGAAATAGTTGCTATCCTGCTCATGTTTATCATTATTAATTTTTTATTGAATAGATGGGTGGACGTGCTCACAGCCCACCTGGTGGCCCGCCGCACATCTATAACGTAAATGCGCCACCCACCTTAAGATATATTATAATAAGTTCTAAGGTCTCAGTATAGTCACAACGGCTGCCCCACCCTTCAAACCGAAACGCATTACTGCTTCACGGCAGAAATAAGCGGGGTGGTGCCTACCTACCTGTGCGGACTCACAAGAGGACCTACCATCAGTAATTAAGCAAATTATAATTTTGCGGGTTTGACTTTTATTACACGATGTTATTACTTCAACTGCTGGAAGTCAATCGTCGATATTTGTTACGTACGTATTTCATCAGAAAAATTGGTGCCCGCTTGCGGGACTCAAACACCGGTGCATCGCAAGACACGAATGCACCGGACGTCTTATCCTTTGGGCCACGACGACTAATTAATCAAACCCTACCATATTTTAAACAAAGATTTTATAAATTCTACAAGTTTTTCCGCGGTTAACCTCGAACTCGCGACCGCTAAACACTACGTAACCATTTGTATAAACATAATTTTATAAACGACCCCTTTACATC
Source organism: Bombyx mandarina (assembly GCF_003987935.1). The sequence continues at coordinate 561,563 of NW_021011602.1, forward strand.
AAACTAACGAAGTAAATTAATAAATCGCACTCCAATATTATAGCCTAGGTAACTATTGAAGAAGACAACGCGAAATTTCCTGTCATCGTCATGGCGACTTATAAATACACACAACTTTTACTGGTGGTAGGACCTCTTGTGAGTCCGCGCGGGTAGGTACCACCACCCTGCCTATTTCTGCCGTGAAGCAGTAATGCGTTTCGGTTTGAAGGGTGAGGGCAGCCGTTGTAACTATACTCGAGACCTTAGAACTTATATCACAGAGTGGGTGGCGCATTTACGTTGTAGATGTCTATGGGCTCCAGTAACTATTTAACATCAGGTGGGCTGTGAGCTCTTTCACCCATCTAAGCAATAAAAAATAAATAAATAAAACACAAAGATCTCAAAATCAAATCTCAATAAAATAGAAATACAGCCCATCTTACGCAGCAAAGAATAAAGCTTACTGTTCGCGCCGACGTTTAGACATATTTCATAGATATAAAACCTCTTTGCCATTGCACTAAGGCACGCACGAACGTCACAATAAAACAGTCAATCAAAAAATCAGAGTTTAATTTTACATAAATTAAATTCCAAATGTCCATACGAGACATAATTTGGCGACCGTGACAGGACTACTACTTCCAATTCAAAAAACCAAACCAAAAAACGCGCATCTTCAAACACGAGACACTTACTGTTACACAAATTAACTTCAAAATCTGTGTAAGTGTTAAAAATGAAATAGCGAACAAACAAAAGACGTTACAATAAAATTATCGTAGATAGTCTGGGTGTTACGTAATTAAAAATTGACCTCGTGTTGATGTGATGTNGTGACAGGACTACTACTTCCAATTCAAAAAACCAAACCAAAAAACGCGCATCTTCAAACACGAGACACTTACTGTTACACAAATTAACTTCAAAATCTGTGTAAGTGTTAAAAATGAAATAGCGAACAAACAAAAGACGTTACAATAAAATTATCGTAGATAGTCTGGGTGTTACGTAATTAAAAATTGACCTCGTGTTGATGTGATGTGTATTGATGTATCAATCAAATGTAAGCTGATTATAATCATCACGATTTTATTATTACAACATTATGTTTCTTATTTTCGCTCTGACAGACCCGCAAGGAGGTTCCAACAATTTAAAAAATGTCTAGCCTAGATCTCGATAAAAGAAATTCGCTAAGCAGTGCATTGGCATTGTCAATATCTGTCAGTGGCGATAACTAATCATAACGACATGAGCTGTATGCACGTCAGTCATTTCAGTTCTGTTGGAACGATGATCATATGATTGCTATTTTGAAACAGCAATAGGATGTTTTATATTACACTAGCAACCCGCCCTCGCTTCGCTTCGGAAACATTAAAACACACATGAAACCAAAAAAAATAAATAAAAAAAAATAAAAAAAAGTAGCCTATGTTCATCAGGGACAATGTCGGCTTCTAATGGAAAAAGAATTTTTCAAATCGGTCCAGTAGTTTCGGAGCCTATTCGAAACAAACAAACAAACAAATCTTAGTATAGATTATTAGTTATTAGCGATTTACCACAAATCATGTACTTCTACCGACACAATCAAATGAATAAGTATTATATACATATTTTCATTTATTTACTAGCTGTACCCGCCCGCTTCGCTGGCCATTTAAAATTAACATTATTATTTCTCATCCCCACAAAGATTCTCATCATTAACGCCTCCGCAATTGGTGTAAGAAGTCCAACACTCATATAAATCCTATTATTTCCATCAAGCCTATCCAATAGGTACCTACTTGTATTTTCTACATGGATACCAAGTTTCAAATCAATCGGATGTATGGTTCAGTAGTTATAACGGAACATCCGTAAAAACCACTGTAGATTTATATAATAAGCATAGATTTAAATTTATAAACTGCTAGTTTCGGTTTTATTACACTATGCTATTTATTTACTTCTTTGTTCAATCGTTCGTGAACACGTAAAATATCCCTGAGTAGTCGGTAGCAGCTTTTAGAATTTGACCGCATGTTTGTTTGGTATGAGTATACCGAGCGTCTTGACCTAGAAGTTACGACGACTATTACAAGGATCTCATTATTTGGGCGGTTTTTCTTTCACAAACAATCTTCTTACGTCCTCTTTCTTCCTGTGAGTATTTTCATCACTTGTACAAATAGGGCTTATTACGTGAAAGACGATATGTGTAAAAGTGGAGTGAGCCAAGAAATGGTATATGATAGAGGGGTATGGAAGGAGAAAACATGTTGCGTCGACCCCAGGTGACTGGGAGAAGGGCAGGATAATGATGATAATGATGATGTATATAAATAACAAGGCAGCTAGAAGATGATCGAGTTTTGCTCGGTTTTGTTGTTGTTGATAAATTGTGTTTTTTAGAAATTATATTTAAATACGAATTATATATTGATATTATATTATATTATTTGTTATTTTCTTTCAATAATTTTTTTTTTTTATGTTTAAGTTGATTATCGATAAAGTTGATTATTGAAAACACGAATAAAACAACATTTTCTGAAAATAAATCGTAGATAGATCGATGTATCGCCCCCAAAATCCACTTTATACTAAATTTTATTAAAATCGTTGGAGCCGTTTCCGAGATTCAGATTATATATATATTTATATACAAAAATTGCTCGTTTAAAGGTATAAGATAAGATATGATGATATATTTAACAAAGCCCTTAAGACTCTTTATAGTCTTTAAAAGCCGTTGCAGGCTTTTCGTGGAAGAGGAAATGCCACGACCGGAACTTATGGCAGGATTTGGGGGAGGCCTAAGCAAAAGTAAAACAATCTTAGCCAATGTCAAACGCAAAGAAAAAAAAAATGAATAGTATGTACATAAATATGAATTAAGGTTGTTAATAAAGGCTTCTATATCTTTATCTTTATAGTCTTTAATTCTGCAGATTTTTGTTAATCTGAAACGTGTTATTGCTCGTTCGCTTGATTCAGGAACGCGAAGTAAGAATACGAAGAGCGCAGAATCTGGGAATGTAAAAAAGATTCTGATGTTAAAAAAGAGATTATCCCGAACCGTAGGCAGCAGCTTGGCTCTGCCCCTGGCATTGCTGAAGTCCATGGGCGACGGTAACCACTCACCATCAGGTGTGCCGTATGCTCGTCTGCTTACAAGGGCAATAAAAAAAAAGAACTTTGAACAGTGACAATTCGTATCTGGACATGTACTCATACATTCCTTCTAGGTCCGTTGAATGGTCGGATGTACCTCGTCCTAGTAGACGCGTACTCCAAGTGGCTTGAGGTGTAGGTACGAGATGGCTTCCACATCTACTAGTGCGGTCATTGAAAGAATCTATGAGTACATGTCCAGATACGGATTGCCTCATACGGTAGTTACGGATACCGGTACTAATTTTTGGTCTCAGGAGTTTCTTAGTTTTTGTACACTAAACGGTATATCTCACATGACTTCGCCGGCATACCATCCGGCAAGCAACGGACAAGTCAAAGCTTATGTGAAAATTGTAAAAAAAGGAATCAAAACTTGTTTGTTGAGTAGTACAAATGCTTTTTTTTATTTTTTTTTATTGCTTATATGGGTGGACGTACTCACAGCCCACCTGATGTTAAGTGGTTACTGGAGTCCATAGACATCTACAACGTAAATGCGCCACCCACCTTGAGATATAAGTTCTAAGGTCTCAGTATAGTTACAACGGCTGCCCCACCCTTCAAACCGAAACGCATTACTGCTTCACGGCAGAAATAGGCGGGGCTCTGGTACCTACCCGTGCGGACTCACAACAGGTCCTACCACCAGTAATTATGCAAATTATAATTTTGCGGGTTTCATTTTTATTACACGATGTTATTCCTTCACCATGGAAGTCAATCGTGAACATTTGTTAAGTACGTATTTCATTAGAAAAATTGGTACCCGCCTGCGGAATTCGAACATCGGTGCATCGCTAGACCCGAATGCACCGGACGTCTTAACCTTTAGGCCACAACGAATTCTAAATGTTAAGGAAAACAAAATGTTATGCTTAAAATAAATGTTAGTATGTCACTGGCCGTCTTAAGTTATGACTTGTTCCCATACGCGCTAACACAGCAGTAACTAAAAACAGCCAAGTGGACAATGTGTACCGTGTGGTTTTCTAGTAATACAAATCATTTCAACATACCGACACAAACATAGCTCTAGATAACGGTATATAGCTTCCGGCTCTGAAGGTGAGTGATTTAGCCATGCACTCCATAGCGATACATAGATTCCTTTTGAATTTCATATCTTGATCATACCAGGGAGTCAGATATAGTTTGTCTCGCAATTGTTCACTCTGTGAGAAAGAGAAATTGGTGTAGTCTACCATTGCTACTGAGGATAGCGTTCGGTAATTACCCCGGTAATCTTTCTCGTTGAACCCGTCGCTTACGACGAAAGGCTCGACGAGTAAATTAACCCTCAGACACAGCCCACTGAGTTTCGTGCCGGATCTTCTCAGTGGGTCGCGTTTCCGATCCGGTGGTAGATTCTGCGAAGCACTGCTTTTGCTAGGGTTAGTGTTGGTTACATCGTCAGGTTTGAGCCTCGTGAGCTCACCCACTAGTTAAGGTTACGCTGAAATAGCCTCCCAAGGCTCTCGGCTTAGGTAGGAAAAAAAGAAAGGTAATTACTTATTCGACTGTTCAACTGAAACATGCGACTGCTTCGCACCAGAAATAGGATGATAGTAACACAACATTCAAAATAAACAGAAATTTTGAACTGAGCTTAGCTAGAATCAGCACATAATGAAATAAATTACGAAGATGAGAAGTGACAAAATATGTTAGAAAAATAAGAAGAAAAAAGGTAAGGTAATTACTGGTGGTAGGACCTCTTGTGAGTCCGCACGGGTAGGTACCACCCTGTCTATTTCTGCCGTGAAGGAGTAATGCGTTTCGGTTTGAAGGGCGGGGCAGCCGTTGTAACTACACTAAGACCTTAAAACTTATGTCTCAAGGTGGGTGGCGCATTTACGTTGTAGATGTCTATGGGCGCCAGTAACCACTTAATACCAGGTGGGCTGTGAGATCGTCCACCCATATAAGCAATAAAAAAAATCTGAATTGAAACTGTCGAGGATTTAAAAACACTAGTACATAGGTGTTTTTATCAGTTCAGACAAAGAAAAATAGTTAAGCTCTAGACGGAATATAGTAAAATATCGAAGTGTCTACCTTCACACACTAAAGCCTTGTTCGGACTAGGCGAGTATTTTAGTTAACTATACATTGCGTGTATTTTGAACTACGGTTTCGGCGGCTAATGAAAAATTTTCGACCGAACTGAGGCTTTTACTCCGTAAACTTGCGACTTAGAGTATGCATATGTGGAAACGATTCAAGTTTCTCTCGATTATATTTTGTTCTGTGATAACTTCCACCGTAAATACTTACTTTGGTTGTTAACTCATTAGCGCACCAACAGTAAAGGTATAGTTGGCCCAAAATGATAACTAAATAGCTGAGAGCTGCCCAGAACTGTGCGCTTACTGGTGACTCCTGTTCATGAAATAAACGTTGCTATTGAATGAATGAATGAATGATTTATTTTATTTCAGACAACAACAAGTCTTAAAGAAACATACTTAAAATTAACAGATAAAAAAGATACATTTATTAAAAATAATTATCAGTTGAATAAATTTCAAATATTCCATTCAACTGATACTTACTTCGAACCAACCATTATTATTATTATTATTTAGTCCGCAAGTGAACCATGGTACAACAATAATAATAATACTAACAAAATAAGGTGATATGACACGAATTTGAGTATTTGTTCTTAAGTTTTTACTGGTGGTAGGACCTCATGCGAGTCCGCGCGGGTAGGTACCAACACCCTGCCTATTTCTGCCGTGAAGCAGTAATGTGTTTCGGTTTGAAGGGTGGGGCAGCCGTTGTAACTATACTTGAGACCTTAGAACTTATATCTCAAGATGGGTGGCGCATTTACGTCGTAGATGTCTATGGGCTGAAGTAACCACTTAATACCAGGTGGGCTGTGAGCTCGTCCACCCATCTAAGGAATAAAAATTAAAAAAGCTTTCATAATTTGTTGTAGCATGATTGATACTTCGATTTCCCGTCCAGAAAGCTGTACAGTCACGTCATGGTACCTTAGGGCTGCGGCACCCAGCAAAAGCTCCGTGAACTCAATTGTGAATTGTCCCCAGGGACGTCTTAAGCTAGGATGGGGCCCTTGGGCACACAAGAATTTGAGGCCCTTTTGGAAAGTAAAAAAAGCGAATTATAATAACATTTTTTTACTGAGTATGACCATTTATTATAGGTAATCAAATACAGTATGGTATAATATGTCATTAATGATATTAAATGCTGCTGGTTTTTTGGTTACGATTTCGATAACGGTTTCTTTCGGGATTTCTGTTGAGCTAAATCTTCTATTATAGGCATAGTATATGCCTTGTACATACTTTCTGATTACTGATTTGTGAAAAAAGTGTAATGTGCCCGACAAAAATGTGTTGAGAATAAACGTGTGAGAGAAATTGTCGGTCTTTCGGGGCCCCCTGAGAATGGGGGCCCTGGGCACGGGTCCCTTATGGTAAAGACGGTATTGATTGTCCCTCGCTTACAATTACAATTATTTTTTATCAAAACTCACCCCGGCCATCCGAAATCCTATGACACAAATCATGAACACAATACCGCCTAGATGAAAAAACGAATGTACTTGAAAAGTACCTTCGCATAATTCTGAAAATCTGGAAATAAAAGTAGCAGGGTCATTAACTAAATCTAATCACAAATAATACTTACTTATGATGAGTTACACTAGTCAGGGTCCACAAATCACTAATGCGATGAGTCTTAAAGAGTTTGTATGAAAGGATTCTAAAACTTACGTTAATGCGCTAACCTTAACTTTCATTGAGGTGTATTTTATCTAAGAAACTAAGTTTACCGTTCAAAGTATCTTAAATAGTACTAAATAAGTGTATTTACGAATATAATGTTGTCTCTGACAATGGGTCTTGGCAGAAGGCTCAAAGTCACTTAAAGAGTAATGGAGAGGGCTATTCTCAGTTTCTCTGCGAAGTCGACTCAGCCACGAGAAGATTCGCAGAAGAACGAAGGTAACTGACTTAGCCCGAAGGATTCCAAGATTGAAATAGCAGTACGCAAGGCACATTGCTTATAGAGAACCGTAAGCCGCTGGGGTCGAAAAGTTCTCCAATGGTGACCGCGTGCCCGAAAGCGTAGCGTGCTTAGGCCCCCACGAGGTGGATCGAAGACTTGCTAAAAGTCGCAGGAACCTGCTAGTTGCATGATGCACAAGACTGGTTATTGTGGTGAACCTTGGGGGAGCCCTTTGTTCAACACTGGACGTGCGTGGGCTGTTAAAAAAGCCATTTAAAGCACCGCACCTTACTATAGCTTGGTGGTGCTTGATACAGTCAACAAGAATCCCATTATTCTTTTCATGAAGTTCTGATCTGTTTCTTGATGATAAGTCTGGTGATAAGGGTATTTCTTGTATCTGAAAATAGAGGGAGGGGGATTACGTTTTGACGTCACTCTTTAAAATCAGAGAGACACAAAGTAGGCCATTCGTTATCCATCATAGCAATGGTACCAATAGCGTCGCTTACCTGCTGTGTTTTTTTCATAATAATGTCGAGTTGAGCACAAGAGAACATCATCGTAGCCACCGTTATTGTGTCTACAGACATGAATAAAGCGGCTGATATGACCATCATCCAGAGCTCAACAACAAAAGTTATCTCATAGTTTGGGGATTTGCTTATATCAGTCGGTACCCTGGCAGGAAAAATGGAATAGTTCCTTAACATGATTGCTACTAGTTTTTCATTTTATTGCTTTCAGTTTGTAAATACATAATACGGTTATTTAAACCCAAAAGAAACTTTATTTTAGTGCCTATTAGTTTAAAATAGCTAGCGATAATTTTAACTAGTCCAGATACTCTCTAGAGTTTGACTTCACAAGATTAATTTTTATATTTAGTGATTCGAATCTAAATGCCATAGTATAAAAGAATGATGATAATTTGAAAACATCAAGCTAAATTGCAGAAGAACATTGACAATAGTGTGTAGGATGAAATAGATCATACTCCCACTATTTCTCAGTATAGAAGATGTCCCAAGATGTCAAATATCAAGGGCACATACAAAAGTGCCTCTCAGTATTCGACATAACATATTGTAAAGATTCATATCACTGCAAATGTCTATAGTAAAATCAATATACAGACCGGATGGATGGCGTAATGATGGAAACAATCCCATTAACGAAAATTATGTAAAGCGCAAAGACATTCAAGCGAAATCACTTTGTTTTTACAGCAATAATGAACGGGTCACTGGTATTTGTGGCTTTTTGTAACTTTTAATCAAGCCGGAAAGTACATTTGATCCAAGTGGCCTATGATGAAACATACTGGCTTTGAAAGGTTATACATACGGAACGTAAATAGAGCATCTCTGAAACCGGTATTTTAATATGTACAGTTAACCTAATGTGATGGGAAAACAATTTAGTTTTGAATTTAATAAAAATTTGTAAATTCAACGGCACCAAGCCGAAATATTCTTTCTACAAAACAGTTCAAGATACATTAGCAAAATTACCTTTTTGGAGCATACTTATTTAGTTATGTCGTGGTCAAAAAGTCAAATCTGCAATCAGTTGTCGTTTTCCGAGAAAGGTTTTCTGAGCAAGCCCGCACGGGTTGATATCGCCTCCATGCCTATTCCGACAGATGCTATTCAATAACATTGAGGCTTCGACCTAGTATCTCGAGGAGAATGATGGTAATTACTACGCGAAGGGTTCCGATAACGCCATACCACCAGATTGACTGTGAACTCATCTACCCCTCTAGTGCAAAAAAACTTTTAGGTACTCATATATTCCATGGCCTTACCACATTTCATTGAAGGGTAGCGTTCTTTCACTACCGATCAGCGATAACACTGTCCACTGCACAAGAGTAAAGCCCGTGAAACCCAATACACCTTTATATAGCTTATTTACTGTCCTCGAGTGGCTAAAGATGGTGCTGAAAAGATTACAAAATTATTTTTCTTGTCCGTAATCCTAATTTTATTTTGGTGGTGGTCTTTATTACAGTGCCTCACTTGTCCATCTAACCCGTTCCTTATGGGAAGCCTTGAATTGATTGATTAGAAATAATAAGTGGAGGGTTTGGTTCAAATCAAAGTGAGGAGTTGTCAATGAAAAAAAAAAGCTCCCAAGCTATTGATATTAACCTCAGTATTCCCTCGGGTTAACTACATTCATGTTTCAAAGTATTTTCGTTTTTTGGGTGCTATAGCTCTTGCTTATATAATAGTTACAGTGGTAGGATTGAGTGGGAAGCAAATACGATACGATTGCAAAATAAGTCCAATTTTATTTTAATTTTTTTATTGCTTAGATGTGTGGACGAGCTCACAGCCCACCTGATGTTAAGTGGTTACTGGAGCCCATAGACATCTATCACGTAAATGCGCCACCCACCTTGAGATACATATATAATAAGTTCTAAGGTCTCAGTATACTTACAACGGCTGCCCCACCCTTCAAACCGAAACGCATTATTGCTTCACGGCAGAAATAGGCAGGGTGGTGGTTCCTACCCGTGCGGACTCACAAGAGGTCCTACCACCATTAAATTATCAATAATCATTACGATTATAAAAATTTCTTGATTCTCTTAGCAGCCGGCAACGCCAAAGCGAATTTCGGAAATACAACTGTTTTGGCAAATTTTCATACATGAAACTAATTAAAAACCTACGCTTGATCTTCGATGGACATGGCCGTGAATAGTACGTCGTCCATGGAAGCGACGATTCGTTTTATCTTCAGGAAGTTAAAGTAGAAACCAATTGCTTTACTGCAGCACGTTGATTGGGTGAAGAACATGTACAGAGCGTCGGATACCGCTTTCAGGTCTCCCCACATTAAACCGATGTAGATGCCTGGAAATAAGTGCATCTAATCTTCGTAAGGAAATGTTGGCAAAAACAAGTGGACTATTATATTATTTTAAAATATTTTATTTTTTATTGAACAGACACATCGGTAACAAATCGGTCTTAATTTGGGTATGTGTTTACGAAACTGCATAATTATTATGGTGTGTTATGTTGGTACCACAAAGTAATTTGGATACTGGCGACCTATTACTGGGCCATACCACAGAGAAATTACATAAACAACTGATAGCAAGGCCAAGTCGTCGTGGCCTAAAGGATAAGGCGTCCGGTGCATCCGTATCTAGCGATGCACCGGTGTTCGAATCCCGCTGGCAAGTATCAATTTTTCTAATGAAATTCGTACTTGGCAAATGTTCACGATTGATTTCCACGGTGAAGGAATACATCGTGTAATAAAAATCAAACCCGCAAAATTATAATTTGCGTAGATATCTATGGGTTCCAATAAACAATTAACACCAGGTGGGCTGTGAGCTAGTTCACCCATCAAAGCAATAAAAAAAAAATTGCAGATTCTCCTTGTCACCCATAATTATGAACGCAAGGTTCTGTGCCAAACTGTCAACTAATGTTGCTTTAATTAAATTCCCAACTCACCATTGAACACGAGGAAACAAAATTGAGATGATAACATTATCGATCTATAAATTACGCTGAAGAGTGACGTTTTTTCAACTGGCCAGACCCCGCATAATGTCAGGACTTTTGACGGTACGAAGAGGAAACTCTTAGCGTTGGTTCTCATTGTCATAAAACCGTCAAAAGGACCGATATTCGATCCTGTCAGACTTAATTCAGAATATTTTACTGCACAAGCAAAAACATNGTCGACCGACCTCTCCGGAAGCCATATTGGTTGGACGCGAGATCCGGCCCAATGTTCTCCAGGTGCTGAACAAGACGCCCGGCAACCACACGCTCAAGGAGCTTACCGGCCTCGTCCAACACTACTATCGGGCGATACCCGGAGGGCTCGTCTCTAGGGCGACCGTCCTTCGGGATAAGCACCAGCCGGCCCGTGCGCCACGGCTCCGGACTCTTTGGTAGCCTAAGGGGCTATTCCAACTTCGTGCGGATCGGTAGATGAGCTCATGGGCTCAACCTGAGAGAGCCGTTAACACTAGCCCTAGTAAAAGCAGTACTTCGCTGAATCTACTACCGGATCGGAATCGCGATCTACTGAGAAGATCCGGCGAGTAACTCAGTGGGTTGTGTCTATGGGCGTATACCACCAAGAAGCAACACCACTTTGAACATTGCCTTTATTTCCGTTACATAATGTACCAAAATCAAATTTGTAGAGAGGTTCAAACTGCCGAAGAAGCTTCATGAACTTAACTCCTGTTCTTTGAGTATCAGGATAAATTATCCTTGAAAATGTCTTTATCTACGTGGCTACGTGATATAAAAGACTTCTTTGTAAATGTACTTAAAGTTAGATATCTAATCAATTTTAGTATAGTTCTTAATGTGCACGTATTACATAAATGAACATAAACGGAATTAAAATAAAGTTAAGTTTACGTTACGTTAATTAAATTTCATTATAATATTATACTCATTTAATTAAAGTACTTACTGCTTTCACTTCATCATCAGTTCAAACGGCCGTCTGGTGTAGTGGTAAGTGACATGGTCACTACACAGGGGGTCGCGGGTTCGAATCCCGCCAAGGAAAGATATTTGTATGATAAATATAAAAATGTCTTTTCCCGGGTTATGGATGTATATTAAATATATGTATGTGTATAATAAAAATCTTACATTTATTTCCGTTATCTGGTACCTGTAACACAAGTTCTTTACGAACTTATCACGGGACCAGTTAACGTGGCGTGATTGTTAGTAAATATTTATTTATTTATTTATTTATTATTAGTTCTTCGTTGTGGGATCCCACAACCTAACACATTTAAGTATTCTTATTTTTAGAGATTTTTATTATTAAATAGTATTTTTTTGACACGCAACATACAAATTAACAAATATTCTAAAACGCCCTTTAAATTTAATTGCATTGTAAAACTGATTGAAATTCAGCAAGCACTTTGTTAATAACATTATAACTGTCACGAATTAAAACTTTTATTTTTAATCACATAGTACTACTAAGCGATGCGGCCATTAAAAGTGCGAAGAACAATTACTGTTTTCGTGAGTGGAAAACTTTAATTATTATGTACATAGCAGCCCTGGTTCACTGGGTTGCAGATAATTCCATTCCAATTTCCATTACATAAAAAAATCGAAGGTGCTGTAAATTTTATATTTTCTTAGATTTTCGCGAGTTATAGGCACAAAAGTTGTAAAATAAAACTACTTTTATTTATAAAATTATTTACAATTTTTGTGTTTTTTTTTGCTTAGATGGGTGGACGAGCTCACAGCCCACCTGGTGTTAAGCGGTTACTGGAGCCCATAGACATCCACAACGTAAATGCGCCACCCACCTTGAGATATAAGTTCTAAGGTCTCACGTATAGTTACAACGGCTGCCCCACCCTTCAAACCGAAACGCATTACTGCTTCACGCCAGAAATAGGCAGGGTGATGGTACCCACCCGCGCGGACTCACAAAAGGTCCTACCACCAGTAATTACGCAAATTATAATTTTGCGGGTTTCATTTTTATTACACGATGTTATTCCTTCAACGTGGAAGTCAATCGTGAACATTTGTTGAGTACGTATTTCATTGGAAAAATTGGTACCCCCGCCTGGGATTCGAACACCGGTGCATCGCTCAACACGAATGCACCGGACGTCTTATCCTTTAGGCCTTCTCCTTAAAGAGGCACGGGTAGCCGATTATTGTCTTCTGGTTCCACCGGGTAATCAAATACCATCTCCTGACTTCAAAAAACTGTTCGTTTCGTGGTGGTATATAATTGTATTGTAGTAGATATATATTTATATAGATAGTTTTTTAACTTCTCGTTCGTGTAAAAGTTAACTCAAATTTGTATGGAGTTGGAACAGCGCCCCTAGCGGCAAACTTAGGGAAGCTAAAAATAAAAAAAGCTCGCACTAAGCAGACTGGTCTGGTACCAGTGCGATGGTAAAAACGAAATGACGGGGGTCATTAAAGAGCTCAGGCCACTTCTATGAACTTCAGTAAGCATTTCACACCGATTGCAAATTCATGTGAAAATCTAGCCTAAAGCTGCCCACTATTATTGCAAAGCAGTAATGTTTTCCTGCTAGACAAATGACATGCCATCTTTAGTTATTTTTTTGAACAACTAGTTCTTTTCTTTTGAACCGGGACAGCTCGTTCTAAAAACTCACTAAAGCCACCTTTAGAGTGTTTGCATCTTGCGATCACAAAGAACTAATTGAGCAAAACCAAATCAAAACCGCTCAGTCAATCGAAGGTCAGATCAGAAGTTCTGAACAGCAATCCCTCATTTTGATTGGTTCCGGACAGTGGGAGGATCTGATTATGAATAATTACTGTTTATATTATCATCTATCATCATTCTGTGTTGTAAATTTAGCTGTGATTAATGGTTTTCTTTATTGTAATTAGTGTAAACATTACGGATTGGAAGAGACCCTGAATAGTGACCTTTATGACACGTTTGATGCAAATGAAGTATCTCTCACATGTTTCGTATCTCGTGATATCTATGAGCTGTTCGGGGGAAAATTATTTTGCGATATTCCAATGACCTTATGGATGCCTAGTTCTACCGTGGGTTAGGGATTTTGTGAGGACCTCAAAATTAGTAACAACCTGGGCTTGTGGCGAAACAGCCATGTGTCCAAATTGAAGGATAAGATAGCCGTTGTGCATTACGATTGAGATTTCAACCTCATGCCTGAAACTGAATGACAGCTTGAGGTTGCTCAAAAACCAGTGCCATAAAAAGCGTGCATCATCCACATTGTAACAACTGGTATACCTCCATTATTTTTATTTTAGCACGTCTAATTGGAAATACTCATACACATTTATAATTACGACCATCTAAAGTTCATGAACAATGTGTTAATTACTCAAAACAAAAGATGACTGCTGATGTTATATAAGTATGCTGTGTTTGGTGTAGTAATAATTTAGTCCAAATATTTGAAGGCTTTGTGATTGGACACGATATAGTTCAGGCGTATTATCATATTGATCTTGGGGCAGGTAATATGTTTTTTTGTTACATCAATTTTTTTTTGTGTGTTAGTGGAACATGGAGTGGTAACCTAATGGTATCATGAATATGCTATCACACCTTTTAAAATAAGTGTTTTGTGGTAGTACCTAGTAGTACCTTTGGGCCATGGGAAATGGTATCACCGAAATAACGAAAACTATATACCTAAAAAGTCGCAAAACTTCAAAGAGCGTACTTAAATAATCAATAAATAGATAATTGGCGGGACAAATCGCTAACTGTCGGCAATAACATTTCAAAGAATGGGATAGCTAGTCCGTTGAATAAAATTTTCTTTTTTGTTTCATTGCCTACGGACCGCAGGAGCCACGTAATTAATCAAATCATCGACGTTTAACGCCACAATTCAAGATTACCACACTATGATGGATCTGAATCGGACGTGTAAACTACGCGTAGTAAGGAGATGTTGACTTTAAGCTTTGTCAGTGGGTCATGGCGCTAGCTAAACGTTTTCAGCCTCAATTTAAATGTTCTTCTAATACAGTTTTTGGACTCGAATAAGACTAAACCTTAAGTCGTAGACATTTCGTCTCTTTTATGTACATATATAGCCTTAGCAGTACCTATGCGCAACCCCTTAGCATCAGTTGGGTCGTGAACTGGTTCACATAAAAAAAACCGCTGGTTCTCATCTAGTGAACTATTACGAATAAATAGAAAACCGTCTGCACAGACTACAGGCAACCCGGTAACGATTGCCGAATCCTCCTTCATGTGATACAGATTGTGGAAACCTCAACAACCCAACCACGTCATGATTCAATCAATTGGACACACGCTTGGGTTAAAAGTGAAAGAAACTTAGTATGACTTGACTCGTAACTGCCATCCCAACACCCCAAACGGGAAAAACACCATATGACAACAAGCAATCCGATCGATCCAAACCGATCCAATCCGTCTCCAATCCTTGACCGCATGGGGCACAATCCCAAACGACATCTTCTTTCTGTCACGATCAGATTTTAACTTCGTTAGCGATTTATCGGGAGCATCAAACAGACGTTGCTTTAGACCGAAATCGCGTCACGGATTCACATAATTACCTTAATTGGTGAACGGTTTCAACAACAAACTGGATTTTAAATTGCCAAATGGCTTTTTGCAAATCAGGGAATCCTTAGAGTATTAATTCTGAAATTCTAATTCTAATTTTTTTGATTTGATTTGATTAAGGGTAGGTGTGCTCGTTCTAAATGAGGGTCTCTCTTACCTCTTTTGATTTCCGCCTTACATCTTATTGTATGGACCTTTCAGATGAAAAACAATAGGATTGTAAAATCGACTCAACTATTTCATATAGAGTAATAATGGTCCGTAATTGCTTAAACTACAGAATCAAAAATACTTGAAATCTCACTGGATCTCGAAAGTTGTCTGGCGCTCTGTGTGCTAAATGCGAGTTTTTTAACTTCACGATCGTGTAAAAGTTAACTTTGTATGGAGTTGGAACAGCGAGGGACGTTTGCCGCTAGGGACAAAGCAGTCATAGGTTTTAAATATAACAATATCCCAACAGAAGACAGTAATTGAATCGAACCAAAAGCCTATTGACATGCTCATGAGTCACCATTAATATCTCCAGCTCTAAATTATGATTAAAAACCATTTTATGAGATAAATAGTTAAAGAGAAACGAAACTAATATTTACTGTAAATAAATGAATAATATATCATTATTATAGCACACACGATGATACGTGAATGCATACGTTGAAATTATTAACAAAACATTAATCATATTTTTTGAATTATTTTAATGTGATGCTACGTTGGAACTTCGAAATCAATTACATTATAAAATAACTGGATGTTATAATTTAGTGGCGGCTATGAATAAAGTGTATTATTAATATTTAAAACAAGCTTTATTAAGCACCAATATGATATTACTAATATATCATACTATCAATTATTGTTTTTATTGTATTGTTAAATCTATATTATTATAATATACCAAATCCATCTGGTGTTATATTAAATTAACATAAAATTCTCATTAAATGTGGGGTTTGATCTAAGCTAAGTACTGCTTATCATTCATGTTTTGGTTAATTCTTTCATGAATCAATATAAAATTTTTAATTTATGTCTTGGTTACGATGCGAAGCTGGCAGCGCCATTCAGAGTTGTCATGGATTCCGATATCTGATTATCCACTTAGCTTAACATCAAGTGGATAGTCAGAAGACTTCTCTATTTTAACTAATAAAAATCTAACTATGCTGATTATTTGTCGCGGTGCTCACTGCTGCAGTTGAAACACCAAGAAAACAATGGCTTTGGTATTTAAGATGATAAATTTGAATGGTGTCAAAAAATCAGGTTATCAACCTTTGACATTTGAACTGACAGTTTTACAATTGACATGTCTATGATAACAAATTAATTATTTGATTTATCCAAAATTAATCTCGGTCTATAAGAAAAGATTCCTATTGAACGACAAAAACCAATGCTGTGTATTTAATTTATTATCATGAAATATTATAGCGCCCACGCATTTAAAAAAAGTATCTTCTAACTTGTCCTACTACATTTCAAATAAACACCAAGTTATCAATAGACATTATCTCGATCATCACTCATAGAATGATAGGCCTTTATAAATTGGATCCAACAATTCCACTGTACATTGAGCCGTACTTTGTAACTTATACATTTTATTTGCGGATCATCATAAAGTGGCCTACACAATAATATTTTAGTGTACCGATATTCATTTTACATTGACCCCTAATTTCAAATTCAATTCATTAAGGCAGGGATCTAAATAATATATATAATGTGAATTCATATTTTGACAGCCGATTCATGGGCTGTCACCGGTAATAATTGTGAATTTAAATAATGACTTAAATTGGACGAAGTGGATGTATTGTTCTACAGACGTTTACGATTCGATCTTAATTCAAGGCCATAGGGGTTAATTTCGGTATGAATGAAAAGCGTGCAGTATTCAAAACGTTTCAGCTTGAGGTCGTAGGTCAAATGCGTGCTTAATGGATTAAAGGGCAGGCCACTACAGTCAATTTGGTCGAAAATTCTCATTTTGGTCTTTCCTCTTATGCAGTCGCCGTGGCCTGAAGGATAAGACATCCGGTGTACTCATATCGAGCGATGCGGCTGAGATGGTGTTCAAATCCTGCAGGCTAACACAATTTTTTCAATAAAATACGTATTATATTTACTAATGACTTTCATGATGAATGAGTAACATCGTGTAATAAAAATCCTACCCACAAAAAATATATTTTCGTAATCATTATTGAGATGTGTACTTCTAGTTTCAAGAAAGCTGACGACTCTCACATCGTGGCATCTCTATATAAAATCTGGTCACAACTTAATATCAAGGGGTCTGTGAGCTGCTTCATCTGTCTATGTAATAAAAGTTTATAACATAGGCAATACCAGGCGAAACTGCCGTGTGGCAAATTACAAGTACAATAACGTACCAATATTTCTTAGCTACTTTTACCAGACCAGCTCTATGGAAGCCTAACAGATCAACTTTTCATGTTCCTTCCCGCAAAGGACATTACCTAAGCCTCGTTTGAAGAAGCATCCCACAGAGCGCATAGATGAGCGTATTGTTTCAGTTAGTAAGTATTGTCTCTACTGGTAGTCGGACCCCTTGAGAGTCCGCACGGGTAGGTACCATCACCCTGCCTAATTCTGCCGTGAAGCGTAATGCGTTTCGGTTTGAAAGGTGGGGCAGCCGTCGTAACTATACTGAGACCTTAGAACCCATATTTCAAGGTGGGTAGCGGCATTTACGTTGTAGATGTCTGTGGGCTCCAGTAACCACTTAACACCAAGTGGGCTGTGAGCTCGTCCACGCATCTAAGCAATAAATAAAAAACTTCGGTAACGGGCCATGCGATCGTAAATTAGATCTAACCACAGATCCACACTATTTTGCATGTCGATTAAATCACTAAAATGCACACATATGTGTAAACAATCGACGCTCTGTGACTTATACAACCTTACCCGACAATAAAGTCACGATTATGTTACAATCTTACGCCCGTTACCAGCCAACCGCCACAGAGTAAGAAAGTATTAGATATATTATACTGGTGATAGGACATCTTGTGAGATCGCACGGGTAGGTACCCCCTCCCCATTACTGCATTACGACGATATGTCTGCCTGATCTTTACGAGCAATTTCTTTTTTTTTCCTATAAATGGATAGACAGAGGCGATGAACCTCTATCCTGTCAAGTAATTGCCGCAGCCCACGGTCAATTTCTTACGACCTTACGAATCCATTAGATCCAATAACTCTTGTATTAGACGCCTTCAGGTCTAACACTAAGAGCAGCCTTAGGGACCCTGCTAACTGTACTTACTCGTCGAACTCGGCAAAGAAATCTTCTTAGCGGGTCGCCATTCCGATCCGCTAATATATTCGTTCGCGAAGCAGCTACTCTTGAATTGTTAGGTCTCCTTTGGAAGCCATCGGTCAGCTGTTAGGGCTAATCCCACGTTTCTTGGTTGAGCCTTTATTCGCCCTTTGTCCTGATGAAACTGTAAAGGCCTGCGGACCACCACCAGTAATCCTTCAATCATAAAAAAAGCACGATTTCTGACAAATCGGGAAAGCCTCGTAGCAACGGACTATTGAACTCAATTAGAAAATGTGAGGTCACTGCTTCATCAAAACTGTGGACAGCTAGTTAAGTAAACCGTTATCCGTCAGCTTACAAGACATATTTACTTTTAATTAATCTCAATTTTTTTACTGTTGCATTATATATTTTCGTAACATTCTGATGGCCGGTTCATGGTCGCTTAATTAATAATTTACCTTGATTAAAATGGAAACCGTTCAATGCTTGGCACTCTTGGCGGAATGTATTGGGTAGTTTGATTAGCATTAATGCACCCGATTATCCTTCTCATCGTTTTAACTCAACTAGCGTTCGTCTTCCGTTTGAAATTCGACTATATACACTGATATCTCAAAATTTAAATTCATCTAATGCGTTAATTTCATTTCCTCTTTTGCTTTGACATTTATAATCGTTTAGAAAACTGTTGTAAAATATGTTTTACTGTCGTCACTGAAGGTCGTCAATACCAATTAAAATAAACAAAACAATCCATTGACAAACCAAGTACTATGTATATCTATATAGTGTATAATAAATAAATCTATAGTGGTTTTTACGGATGTTCCGTTATAACTAATGAAACATGCATCTGATTGACTTGAAACTTGGTACCCATGTAGAAAATACATGTACTTAATGGATAGGCTAATATTTATATGAGTGTTGGACTGCCTACACCAGTTGAAAGGGCGTTAATGATGAGAATCTTTGTGGGAGTGAGAAATAATAATGTTAATTTTAAATGCCCAGCGAAGCGGACGGGTACAGTTAGTAGTAGACGGGTACCTTTAAGAAATTTTAACAATTTTGCGTTCTTTGACTTTAGCTTGTTTGTTTTCGATGATCAATGTAAATTACGTCACAGCCCGAAGTGGGACTGAACTTCCAAGATCCCTAAGTACAGGTGGCTACTTAACTGATGTTAGGTCTACCGGAATCATTCGATCTACAAGAAAGACAGTGCCAAAACTGGGCAGTTTTTAGGTCGACATAAGCTTTGTGATAACCCTAATATTATGTAATAGCCCCTCCGGTAACTTTATAAAGGATACGGAGAAGGTTGAATCGAGCGTGTAAACTTGCTCGATAATCGGAATGTTGTTGTTCTGAACTTGCGCATTTATTCACGATCTCTTGAAATGATTGCTGGTAGCATTCAGGTTTTAACCATATTTCTTTAATACGCCAAGAGATATAGTTACACAATTTTGGAAACTCAATCTTCGATGTTGTCTACGATATTGGAGTTTGGTCTGTTTGATCTAATAGTGATGATTAGCTTTTTTATTTTTTTTATTGCTAGATGGGTGGACGAGCTCACAGCCCACCTGTTGTTAAGTGGTTACTGGAACCCATAGACATCTACAACGTAAATGCGCCACCCACTTTGAAATATAAGTTCTAAGGTCTCAGTATAGTCACAACGGCTGCCCCACCCTTCAAACCGAAACGCATTGCTGCTTCACGACAGAAATAGCGCGATGGTGGTATCTACCCGTGCAGACTCACAAGAGGTCCTACCACCAGTAATTACGCAAATTATAATTTTGCGGGTTTGATTTTTATTACACGATGTTATTCCTTCACCGTGGAAGTCAATCGTGAACATTTGTTGAGTACGTATTTCATTAGAAAAATTGGTACCCGCCTGCGGGATTCGAACAGCGTTGCATCGCTACATACGAATGCACCGGACGTCTTATCTTTTTGGCCATGACGCTTCAAAATCTTGAGAAACATCAAAATTTCGCATAAATCACCGGCTCACAGGCATCTGCTGCTGATGGCAGAGCCACGAGTCATTGACCGAAAACACTTGAAAAACTAGTTTCTGAGACAGGTCTTTTAAATTATACATTTCTTGACAATTGTGTTTTTATATTTCGTAGCAGGCGTTTTATAATTAAACTTATTTATGTCCATATTACGGTATCCCGCATCATAATAATAATATTATAATATTTTTTTCGTGTTTATTTTCTAAATTAACATTATATGAATTGTCTTTTAATGGCGAACACTTTTAACGTGTAATCTACTTTTATTACGATAAAAACGTGCGTTACAAATGCAAATATTTTTCTCTGAAGGAGAAGATTAATGCGGACGTTAAGTTTACGTCTAGATATTTCGTAATCACCAAATGTTTTCTATACTAATATTATAAAGCTGAAGAGTTTGTTTGCTTGAACGCGCTAATCTCAGGAACTACTGGTCCGATTTGAAAAATTCTTTCAGTGTTACATAACCCATTTATTGGGGAAGGCTATAGGCTATATAACATCACGGTAAGACCGATACAAGTGGAGCACCAATAAAGAATGTTTCAAAATAGGGGTTTAAATAGCTCCTTAACATTCTATAATTCAAAAATATTTTAACTTTGTAAAATTTAGCGTTATGCCAAAGTAACCGTTCCACGCGGACGAAGTCGCGGGCAAAAGCTAGTTGTTAAATTAGATGCAGGACTGAAGTCTTTCAGGCTAAGATTGAATTCTCAATTATTTCGATGAATACGCCAACAAACAGCAAAATTATTTTTATCATCAAATAGTCAATGGAGTTTACCCTATGACAGCGAGACTATCAGAAGCTAAAAGCTTTAAAATATTGTTTAAATCTAAAACAGGAATTTTTGAGAGTCTTAGATTATGTATCGTAAAGGTGTGGCAAAATAGATTTGCATGTGTGATGAAGAAAATAGATAATATTAATGATTGTATAATTGATACCAAATGGTATTGCGAAGTCAAAAAAAAATTGTTAGTGTATTTGTAATACTGGATTGTGCTTTTCTTGTTTTGGATATTGACGGATTAGTAAAACAATATTGTTTTTTCTTTCAATATTTATTTACTGACTGTGAGTGACTCGATCGATTCGATTCCCACGTCAGGGATACATTCGTGGGATGAACAGGTTTGTTTACTCTTTGTCTGGGTGTGTATTATCTATATATTCCTTCAGTCCTTCAGTCCGCGTGGGTAGATACCACCACCCTGCCTATTTCTGCCGTGAAGCAGTAATGCGTTTCTGTTTGAAGGATGGGGAAGCCGTTGTAACTATACTAAGACCTTAGAACTTATATCTCAAGGTGGGTGGCGCATTTACGTTGTATATGCTGGAGCTCCAGTAACCACTTAACACCGGGTGGGCTGTGAACTGGTCCACCCGTCTAAGCAATAAAAAAAATGTTTATGCTTAAGCGTATATAAGTATCTATATCATTATTTGGTACTCTTAACACAATCTTTATTTGGAGCCGGATGACCATACGTGATTTGCTCCGAGTTGTTTAATGATTGATTTTGGTTTGTGCCCGAAATAATAGTAGCTTATTGCTTAAACACAAATGTGGGCAATTTCAAGAAAATCACTGGACAGACGTTTTTTTTTTTTTTTTTATTGCTTAGATCGGTGGACGAGCNCCGATGCGCATCACATCGAGCAATATCGTGTATCGGCTGATATCGAAATATAGATTTCGATTCACGAATCGGTCCGATATGGCGATGCGCATCACATCGAGCAATATCGTGTATCGGCTGATATCGAAATATAGATTTCGATTCACGAATCGGTCCGATATGGCGATGCGCATCACATCGAGCAATATCGTGTATCGGCTGATATCGATTTATAGATTTCGTGCGGGGCGATATTGGATTCAACGATATTGCTGCGATATATAGATATTGAATCTATATACGATTTATATCACCCACTCCTAATTACTGCTTCACGCCAAAAATAGACGGGGTGGTGGTACCTATCTGTGCGGACTCACAAGAGGTCCTACCACCAATAATCCCTTGCCGGTCCAATGGAAGAATCAAAACAATATCGGATTTAATTTAGATTTTTTGCCCTCGAATTTAAAACCTTCTAAGCTTCTCATCTTAAATAATTTAAGGAAATAATAATATGCATAGTGCATGATAATCAATCACTAAACACATATTGTTCGTAACCTCACCATTAATCGCATACGTTATGGGAAATTCACGTTTCCGGTATACAAAATCGTGATTTGTGCCGGAATTCATTGGTTATTCACAATTATGTTAGTAAGTCTGCCGTTTAGCTGCCGTGCCATCACGCCTCGAATTATTCAATAATTAATTCAATTAACGGATTTCGTAATTAATTGTAGTTTGTTTAACGGCCGTCCGGTGTAGTGGTAAGTGACATGGTCACTACACAAGGGGGTCGCGGGTTCGAATCCCGCCAACAGAAGATATTTGTATGATATATATAAATGTCTTTTCCAGGGTTATGGATGTATATTAAATATATGTATGTGTATAATAAAAATCTTACATTTATATCCGTTATCTGGTACCTGTAACGCAAGTTCTTTACGAACGTGGCACGGGACCAGTGGCGTGATTGTTAGTAAATATTTATTTATTTATTATTATTATTTATTAATTGAGTTAAAGATTCAAATTTAAAAGGTGGAAGAAAACTGGGCAGCGACATTGGCGTTCTGATGCTTTTATTTATTAAATTCAATTCATTTATTTATCAGATAACAATAATCCATCAATTCACATAACATTAAATTAAAATGAAATTAATACAATAGGTATACACATATAAAAAAACAAAATAAAATAAACAAAGATTAATAATAAAAAGTAGGCATTCTCAAGTAAGATTATGATATTATTTAAAATGTTAAACAAATCAAATATCAAAATTTTTAAGACAGTAAAAATGTTAATTTTAACGGTTAGCGTGGTATGGATATTTAATTTTGATGTTGCATGTGACTAGGAGATGTATGGAAATGGTAGTGCAAGGTAGAGGGGGAAGAGGTCGACCGAAGAAGACATGGATGGAGTGTGTGAATGACGATAGACTATAGAAAGTGGAGTGAGTGTTGAGATGACGGCTGATAGAGGAGAATGGAGTAGAAAAATTAGCTGTGCCCACCCCGCCTAGTGGGATAAGATGGAGAAGGAGAAATATTAATTAAATATGAATTCTATCGTTATAATATAATATTTACTAGCCGTACTCGCTCGCTTCGCTGGGCTTTTAAAATTAACATTTCTATTTATTGCCATTATTATTAGGGAGTCCAACAGTCATATAAATATTCTTCACTTCTTCTTCTTCTTCCAGTGCCTCTTCAATCCTGAAGGTTGGCCGTTAGCTTTCTATATTCGTTTTTATCTGCAGCCAGCCGGAACAGCTGTTCGACGGAGGCAATACCGGTCCACTCCCGGATATTCCGGAGCCATGATTTCTTTCTTCGCCCAGCACGTCTCTTTCCGTCCACTTTGCCCATAATTATCAGCTGGANAGTGCCTCTTCAATCCTGAAGGTTGGCCGTTAGCTTTCTATATTCGTTTTTATCTGCAGCCAGCCGGAACAGCTGTTCGACGGAGGCAATACCGGTCCACTCCCGGATATTCCGGAGCCATGATTTCTTTCTTCGCCCAGCACGTCTCTTTCCGTCCACTTTGCCCATAATTATCAGCTGGAGCAGCATGTATCGATCGTTCCTGAGCATATAAATATTACCATATCCATTAAGTACATGTATTTTCTACATGGATACCAAGTTTCAAGTCAATCGAATGCATGGTTCAGTAGTTATAACGAAACATCCGTAAAAACCACTGTAGATTTATATATTAGTATAGATTTACCTAAGAGTTTATCATTACATTTGTTAGTTCGCAAGTGAATCATGGTACAATGGTTCAAGTACTGACAGTCAAGGTAAATGCATGGGTTTAATATTAGTTTATGAAAGTCTTAGTGTTCAATGGTTACCGAAGCCCGTAGCTTGATGTATGTGGTCAAAATCTCAATTGTCCTGCGTAACGACTACTCTATCTTTTAAGCCGGAATGTTTCACCACTTAACACGAGGTAGACTGTGAACACGATCACATATCTGCGTAATCAAATGGAACTATTATAAATCTTAGGCCTAAGGTTCTAAGGTTTAAAACGCCTGATTTTGCCACGATTTTAATAGCTTGGTATGTATATACATATGTAGATGTGTTTGTTTGTATGTAACGAAATATTTGAACGTCATTATTACAGACTTCAAGGCTTTCTATTAACTTGAAAGTTCGGAAAAAGCGTCGATGACAACACAATTGTCTTATAATTTCCCTGTAATATCCTGATCAATATCAACAGGATAAAAAAAAATGAAAAGAATTGTTAGTTCGGTTTTTTAATTAAACTTGTTTAGTTGTTATTTTTAAAATACATATTTTATATTAATTATAAACGAAAAAACCTCTGCTAAAGATAAGACTGATCGACAAAAAGATCAATCCATCATTGCAATGCGTAACAAACAAAAAATCTAATATTTCCTCTTCTTATATTAATGATTCACTATTTTGGCGATAATAGCTTACAAATAAAAGATAGATATATGCTGTCACGGGCTTTTTTGTTGGACAATTTGAGATAAAGATTTCCATTTTATATTATATACGTGTAACTCCAACGGTTTTTGCAGAGCAACGCAAAAATAGCTCACAGATGGCAAATTTTTCTTTTTTCGTCTTACTTGAGACTTACCGTTATATTTTGGATAGTACACACTATGTTTTTATAAATTATTGCCTAAGTATTATCCTGATTTGTAAGCTTAAGTGTCGTATTTATTATTTATTTATTGTACATATTTAATGGAACGAAGTTCCTTATGGGACGATGCGGTACCCTAACCGGGAAAAAACGTCCGTAACGTAAGATTTTTATTATGCACACAGTGTACGACTAAGCTTTGTAATAACGTACAAAAAATAACATATTTTTTTACCATTCATTGACCACGACCTCAGAGCGTTCGTTTGCGGAATACACTAACTCTTATACAAACAACCGTGAATGAAGTGTACCACAATAAGTTCGCACGTTACCGAATGACCGAGGGTTGTTGCGAGACCTCCAGTTATATTTTCTTTATACCTCGAATAGAACTTAAAATTAATATTTTTATAATAAGGAACTTCGTTCCTATCCGGTGTCCGATTTATATTTATCTATATCGAATCCACAGCCTAAAAATAAGTTTCGAGCTTTTAGCTCCAAAAATGACGATACTTCCACACAACTTTTCATCCCCCCTTTCAACCCTTTACGACCCTTTTTTCGCATTAAAAAGTAGCCCGTGTCCTTTCCCAGGCCGTAGACTATATTTGTACCAAATTTAATTTAAATTGGTTCAGTAGTATTGGCGTGAAAGCGCGACAGAGAGACTGAACTATTTTCGCATTTATAATCTATATATTAATACGTGAAGCAAAAACTTTGTATCCCTTTTTACGAAAATTGCGCGGACGGAGGAGTATGAAATTTTCCACACTTATAGAGAAAATAGAGAAGAAGTGCACAGTGCTAATATTTTTTTTAAATAATGCATAAAAGATACATTAAATCAATAAAGAAAACATTACACACACTACATACCACGTATTTGACGCACACACGCATGCATACTATTTATTGTCAAACTTTTGTTCTTGATGTCTGTTGTCAAATTGAGAATAGATTAAATATTGTTTGTCTTTGTTAATATTTTTTATAGTGTAGCCTTGACGAAATTTGTGATTATAGAAGTATAAAATACAATCAAAATAGTGTACAAACTTTCAATTCCAATTAATTATAGTCGAATTTTGACTACTGCGGCACCTCTAGTATTAATTTATTACGTATGGATGAACATTTATAACGTGACTCAAATATGAAATATACACCAACAAGCTTGTCATATATGTATAGTTTAGACGTCATTTTTATACGAGTATACTCGTAGTAGTCCTATGAAACCAGTTTGTCAAATGAATATTTTGAATGTAATGATTTTTGACCCGCAAATACTGTTACATCGTTGGCTCAGTAGCATCATGAGTGTCAGCCGCACATGAAGTTACACGTTCCTTAAGTTTTTCAATGTCCATAATATATTTTCAAAGTAAGACTTTTTTATGTATATAGGCATTGTGTGGTCTGGATATGAAGGACTCGCCGAAACCAATAGTGTTTATATAAAATCGTTCAATTGCCTCAGTTGATGAAGCAAGACACGCATTTATCAACTCCACTGTTGGATCTTGAGTTGGGGAAAAATATTTGCGAATCTACTATCTGATAATGGATTTAATATTAAGCTTTGAGCGCATTTTCTCACTTATACTTATAGAACTGGAAATCTTGTACTTTAAAAATGTTAATGGCCCAGAAATATTCTGAGATCTTGTGGTTTTTTTTATTGCTTACTTGGGTGGACGAGCTCACAGCCCACCTGGTGATAAGTGGTTACTGAAGCCCATAGACATCTAGAACGTAAATGCGCTACCCACCATTATACCACGATTATAAGTTCTAAGGTCTCAAGTATAATTACAACGGCTGCCCCACCCTTCAAACTAACAAGAGGTCCTACTACCCCTAAAAACCTGTGTAGACACAGGTTTGAAGTTTCGAAAGTGATTTGAAATGAGATCACGGATGCTCACGACTCTGCATTCATTGTTCACTATTCGTCACGTACTAGGATGAGCCAGCTCAAGAATCACTTAACGTTAATGAGTATCGGAGGCATATACCCTTGAATACCACAACCCACCTCGAAATCTCAATTCTATTTTATTATAGCTGAAAAACATGACACAATCGCGGCAGAAACAATCTGGAAGGTGCTGCTGACCTGTGTCCGATTGCAATGCGCTACCAGATGCTAACGAGAGGTTCAACTAATCGACACTAATAAAAAACTAGCGGACCGCTCCGGCTCCGCTCGGGTCTTTAACAAAAAATTCAACGACATTTGACGTTGTTTTATTTTTTAAAATAAAAGAACACTTATTGCGGCATAACTATAATAGTTAGACATATGCTGTCGCGACACTATTTGTAAATAATAATGTGTTCTGCAAAGTCGTAGTACATTATTTTATTCTATCATCAATAGTTTTCGCAGGGCACGCGATGTAAAGAATATTTTAGGTAATTTTGTTACACCTTGGTTTACATTATTACAGGGATATAGTAGGGATCCCTAATTTTTTTCAAAAAAGATTCTAGCTTAAGTCACTTTGGTATAGTGTTGCTTCCAAGCAGTGAATTTTTCAAATCGCTTCAGTAGTTTCGGAGCCTATTCAATACAAACAAACAAACAAATCTTTCCTCTTTTTAATACTAGAGTATGAAATCATCAATTATTTAGGTCAGAGGAAATTATTAGTTGATAAACATACTTAGATAAAGAAAAGACATTTTATGAAATGAATTACCACATCTTATGTAACACATATTGGGCATCATACAATTGAATCTGTGACGGATCGGATGTGCTTATGCAATATTGAGTTAAAAATAAAAGTTTGAGATCAAATTTACTTAAATTCAATTTACTTTAATTGAAATCATGTTTACTGGTGGTAGGACCTCTTGTGAATCCGCGCGGGTAGGTACCATCACCCTGCCAATTTCTGCCGTGAAGCAGTAATGCGTTGCGGTTTGAAGGGTGGGGCAGCCGTTGTAACTATACTTGAGACCTTAGAACTTATATCTCAAGGTGGATGGCGCATTAACGTTGTAGATGTCTACGGGCTCGAGTAACCCCTTAAGACCAGGTGTGCTGTGAGCTCGTCCACCCATCTAAGCAATAAAATAATAATTGGAAAGTTGATAAAAAAAAGTTTAGGGACTTAATCAGACGAGAATATTCGCATAACCCTATCCTTAGTGACTTAGAGCTATTAATGTTTAGATTATTTCATAATTATCAAACAGATATTCCCAAGGGAATGGCTTTACCCACCATTACACACGGGGTTGAATGTCGCAATTGGATATTAGAATGGCCGTATTTTCCAGTAATAAAAATGCATCACTACTTCTTTGGCATCTACAATGTATTTAAACTTGTTTTTATTAACTTAACCTATATCTATGTAACAAAGACATTCCAAATATTTCTCATCAACTCCAAATACGATAGATTTACTTGAAAATATGCGCCGCTTTTAAGGACCGATAGCAAATCAATAATTTTATTATTTCGGCCTGATATCTGGATCACCAGGAAAAATTCGATTTAATGTTTAGTTCGGCTTGTTTTTATATGTGTTTTTTTTTAAACTGTATATAATAAATGGTAAGCACAACTTTTGCTTGACAGCATTTAGAAAACATTTCATGGCTTGTATGGATGTAGAGATCCCATTCCGCGACGTCCTTCATGCGGCCAATGATTGGAGGCGCTGGCGGGACATTACAAGGAGCAAAACCCTGTCGACATATAATGGTCACGACCCTCAGCAGCGAGGAAAAGACGCGAGGAGGAGCTTGTATGGAATACGAAATATTAATGTGTACCTTACCTTATGACTTTAATAAATGCGAAAACTATTTACGGGGTTTTATTGCAATACAATGTAAACATTGGATCAAGCGCAGTGAACTTTACGACGACAGTTCGATTCCGGGTATATTAATTGACCAGCTTTCCGCCCACAGCTTTACCTGCGTGCATCACGCTTTTTATCGCGTGAGCGGAGATCCGTGCACAGAAATAGCATTAATCGTAGCCCGGATTATTTCCCGGGTTCAAACGATATTCATGACGACTTAAAATTAATCCAATTACTTACTATGCTACTTCTAAGATCGAAGGGTATGGAAGTAAAATTAATTTTTTTTAATGACAACTTTTATTCACTTGACAAATTTTTACAAGTCCAAATTAACCTGCGTCCATCTAACTCTGAAACCGATCTGTGCGTCAACAAACAAACAGTCAATAAATGAGAAAATAATTCTAATCGTAACTTTTTTACTTTCCATTATTCTTCTTTACTTAACCCCTTTCTATTAAAATTACTTTTCCTCAACGTACAGACAGATTAAATTCTTGTGTATTGTTTACATGATGATTTTTTTGTTGTGATCTCATTTTCGTCGTGTGGTTGGCCTTTGACTATCATACCCAAGAAGTCCGGGATTAAACCGGTCAGAGTTGATATTTTTTCTCAAGAAATGTGTGATATTCATGTTCTGCGTGTGTGTAAATTTATTACTCCATGTAAATATTTTTAGCGTACTTTCGCCGGTAAAAAGAGGAGACTTAAGTATTTTTGCACCTTTTTTTGTATTGCTTAGATGGGTGGACGAGCTCATAGATCACCTGGTGTTAAGTGGTTACTGGAGCGCGTAGACATCTACAACGTAAATGCGCCACCCACCTTGAGATATAAATTCTATGGTCTCAGTATAGTTACAACGGCTGTCCCACCCTTCAAACCGAAACGCATTATTGCTTATCATTATTGCATAAGTATGTATATATATGTATGTTCTCTGGTACCCATAACACAGGGAATACTAAATTGTTCCCAGTTATTATTATTGTTATTATAATGATGAATATGAAAATTTTATTTTACCAAGCTTATTATTAGAAATACGATTTCGTGTTCATCTAAGTACGTACCCCAAAAAAAAAAAAAACAAATATCAAACAACTTACGAACAATAGATAGATACATGTGTTTTTAATTTTAAATCATAAAACATATTTACAAAAACCAGGATACGATAGTGACGCAATCGTCAAGACAAGATTGTAAAACATACTATTGTTATGTTGTTTTTGAAGGAACTTAAAAAAGCTGCGAAGTTTTATATTACTACGTCGTTATCAGAGCTTTAATTCGGATAGATAATAAAATCGTATCTTGAATTTCTTCTTCGCCTTCCGGATCAACCTATGGAAAAGCCTTTTTTTTAACATTTTTTAAAATCGCTACGTCAATAAATATCTATAAAAACAAATAAAATTGGAGTGTCTGTTTGTAATAATAAAATGAGCACTTTTTACTAAATGCGTAAGTATGTATACTTTATATATAAATAAATATTTTTTATTTATTTTTGTCTGTCTGTCTGTTTGTTCCGGCTAATCTCTGGAACGGCTGGACCGATTTTGACGAGACTTTCACTTTAGGCTAGCTTCACCCCGGGGCGTCACCCGCGGTACGACAATAACCACGGGTCACATCGCGGGACTCGGCTCTCATCAATATTAAAATTTAATGTTTCCGAAGGGAAGCGAGGGCGGGTAGCAAGTAATTTTTTTTTATTTTTTTTATTGCCTTTGTAGACAGACGAGCGTACGGCCCACCTGGTGGTGAGTTGCTACCGTCGCCCATGGACTTCAGCAATGCCAAGGGCAGAGCCAAGCCGCTGCCTACAAAAGTTACCAATAAAGTTAAATTATTTGGAAAGTGCTACCACTAAGCAGCGCGCCCTACAATATTGGAACTCCGTCACACTGGCCTTTATGTAAATAAGCTGAGCGTCTTACCTATTAGATCAAAAACGCTTCAGGCCTGATGGGAACGAAGCTTCGCTATTAATGCGAGAAGTCGTATGATTGTATCTTTTAATCAATCGTCGGAAAGACTTTTATAAACTAACCTAGACACTTACGAATCTGATCATTAATCGTGAAACATATTTGTGGTAGCTAAAGAAAAGCGATCATTAATATTTCAGTATCATGTAGTGATGTTGTGGTGATGGCCACCACAAAACACAAGATATTTGATAGATGCCTGAATCTCACTTGCGACATTTTCAAGCTTGCATATAATATTACAAGTTCTGAACAACAACATTCGGACCGTCGGTCTACTAAGCAATTACACCCGCTCGGTAGAAGATCTTCCCTTCATCGTTAAACTCCCAAACTATAACATTTTTTTGAAGGCTTATGCGATTATGCATAACGCGTTTAATCTCTATATCTATATATAAAAATGAATTGCTGTTCGTTAGTCTCGCTAAAACTCGAGAACGGCTGGACCGATTTGGCTAATTTTGGTCTTAAATTATTTGTGGAAGTCCAGAGAAGGTTTAAAAATAAATATGAAAATGCTCGGAATTAAATAAAAATATGAATTTTGTTTTTCCTTTGATGTGTCCCCTGTCGGACGGATTCCTTGTGTTTGTTTTATCGATTGAGGCACTACGAAGTCTGACGGGTCAGCTAGTGCTTAAAATAAATTGCATTTGTCTCGTTTGGGGGGTACTAGTTCGTAATTAACGACAAAGAGAAGAATATTTTAAGCTAGTGAAAGAATATTTTAAGCTAGTGAAAGAATATTTAAATTAAGAATATTTTAAGCTTACTTACCGCTAGCCTCGAGGGGTTTTGCTAGATTCACTGAATGTGTGAGCCCCGCGAGCTCACGGGGCTCAGCCTGAGAGAATTTGTTAACACCAGCCTTAACAAGAGCAGTGAATCTACCACAGGATCGTAATCGGGACTCACTGAGAACCTTGCTCTGTAGACTTAAGCAGACGGCTGGAATGTTGTGAGTCGGAAGATATATGCAAGTTTTTTTCTTCAGATGTGGTATTTTCTGGATTTCTTCCATTCGGTTTGAAGGGTGAGGTAGCCGCTGTAACTATACTTGAGACCTTAGAACTCATATCTGAAGGTGGGTGGCGGCATTTACGTTGTGGATGTCTATGGACTCCGATAACCACTTAACACCAGGTGGACTGTGATCTAGTACGCCCATATATGCTATAAAAAAGATTTAAAAAAATCTCAGATAGCTAAAAATTCGTCTTCTACTCGTGTCCATCCAATGCTGACTGACATCCTCGCGTCGTTTCCTCACTGCTGAGGGTCGTGACCATTATAATTCGACATGATTTAACTCCTTGTGATGTCCCGCCAGCGCCTCCGATCATTGGCCGCATGAAGGACGAAAAAATGATAGGCACTTTAAAATTTGGTCCATAAGCTAAGATTCATCTGAGCTACACTGCACTACTATACTTGAGACCTTAGAACTTGTATCTCAAGGTGGGTGGCGCATTTACGTTGTGGATGTCTATGGGCTCCAGTAACCACTTAACATCAGGTGGGCTGTGAGATCGTCCACCCACCTAAGCAAGAAAAAAAAAATTCATACAAGACGAATCTTAGCTACTTTAAAATTTGTTACCAAACCGAAGGGTCAACCCAGATTTTACGTATTACACCACGTATCTTACCTATTATGCAGTGAGCGTCATAAATCATTTCCTATCAGCGGAACGATAGATCTAGTGCACGTCTACTTGTGGTCTACTTTTACTGACATAATATTAAACAAATTTGTCAAACACGCGTTTTTGACAAATGGACAACTTTCAATTGACGTCGACTAAATAAAGTGACAGCTGTCGTTGTCAACTTCCTGAATGGATGAGTCAATCCGCTTTCTAGTTTAAGCACAGCAAGCCATTTTACTTTTTTTTCCTACCTAAGCTGATGGTCTAGGGAGACCATAATATCAGCGTAACCTTAACAAGTAGGTGAGCTCACGGGGCTCAAATCTGACGACGTTGCTAACACGAACCCCAGCAAGAGCCGTGCTTGGCAGAATTCCTGCCGTAAAGCAGTAATGTGTTTCGGTCTGAAGGGTAAGGCAGCCGTTGTAACTATAATGAGATCATAGAACTTATATCTCAAGGTGGGTGGCGCATTTACGTTGTAGATGTCTATGGGCTCCAGTAACCACTTAACACCAGGTCGGCTGTGAGCTCATCCACCCATCTAAGCAATAAAAAAAAATCTGCCACCGGATCAGAAACGTGACCCATTGAGAAGATGCAGCTGTGGAATCTGGTCTGTGGGTTAGCTTACTCGCCGAGCCCTTCGTAACAAGCGACGGTTCGACAAGGACGACGACCGGTGCTTGGGGTACCTAAAAGCACTGTTAGTGGATCTGGAGGATCCGAAATTAAGCCGTTTTCGTGGTCCACCGCGTACTAAATCAAGTGACTTCAGTTGTGGGTGCGCTCAATCCAAGTATTTCTGGCTTTCCTCTCTGGCTATCGACGCTAGAGAAAACATTTCATCACCATAATAATAATATGTTTAGTGTCTAAACTACTTTAGATACTACATCATATCGTTCTTAATAAAACACCATACAAATTATTATTAGGGACTACATATTTGAAATTCACGGAAAATGTTTGTCCGATATGGCGTTTTCAGATATCTAACAAACATTTTATATATGAGGTTTTTTTCTTTGCAAACTCATGATTTTAATATGTCTAGCCAATTATCTATTTGATTTTTAGTCTGATCCACAATGCTGTACCAGACGGAATAAACGCCCCTCAGAGTTACCTTTAACGTTATTTGGGGTTAAATGGGGACTATATATCTATTTATCTATATGTATCCATTCCTTCCTATCTGCCCGTAAAATGGAATAATAGTTTAAAAAAACTAACAAAATACGCTTATATAGAAAATCCAACTAAGAAATAGAAAATAAATTTTAGTAAATTATAATTAAAAATAGTGTAAAATGATTTTATAGTATAAAAAGCTTGGAGTGGACGGTATAAGTAGTTATAAATATTTTATGAACATATATGAGTAGAAGGGTTATTTTGACACTTCTTTCTTACACTATTTTTAATTCAGATTTATTAAATTTTTTTTTCTATTTCTTAGTTGGATTTTCCATTAAAGCGTATTTTGTTATTTTTTTTTGAACTATTATTTATTTTTCATTTTTAGTTGAATTCATATACAAAGATTCCGTTACAAACATACATACGTCTGAAGCTAATAAAAGCGTATTTAAAATGTCTTAGCCTAAACTGCTCATGGAATTAACTACTTACCTATATTAAAATAATTGAGATTTTGTTGGCGGCGCAAAACCTGCAATACGCATGTCGTTTATGTATACATTCACTTGTCACTTAACCAGTTTCCAGAACAATACATTCAAGTTTATTTAATGAACATTTTGTTTTTTTTAAACGACCTCTCGATAAATATCAACGGCATTATTCAAAGACGTCTTCAAGCAAACAGAATGTGAATTTGGTATTTTTTTTGTTATAGGCTTTGTTCTTTTTTGTTTATTTATTTATTTAGAAACACGTACCATCCGGCTATGGAATGAGCTCCCCTCCACGGTGCTTCCCGAGCGCTATGACATGTCCTTCTTCAAACGAGGCTTGTGGAGTGTATTAAGCGGTAGGCAGCGGCTTGGCTCTGCTCCTGGCATTGCTGAAGTCCATGGGCGATGGTAACCACTCACCATCAGGTGGGCCGTATGCTCGTCTGCCTACAAGGGCAATAAAAAAAGAACACAAAACATTCAAGCTTAAAGTTAACATGTATAAAATTAAGTACTTGTATGTAGGCCAGTTACAGGCATGTACACACACTATGACATGTTACAGCAGTTTTACAAACAGCGGAAAAATAAGTTAAATTTAAATTTTAACAGTACGACATAAAAATAATAATTGAAAAGAACACGAAAACAAGAGTTAACATTCTTTCACGAATTATAAACAAAGGAACTTGGATACCGGTTTGTTTTTGAGACCAGGACATGTGTCGTTAAAAATGTCGATGCCGTCAATTAATGCGTCTTTTCCTATGTAATGAGCGACTGTGATCACATTTAAGCATTCATAGCTTAATAGATTTAACGCTTATTGTCTCTTTGTAACGCAAATGTGGGCGTTTGCTGTTTAAAATCTTCTCAGACCTAATGACCTAAAGCTAGGTCTATCACTTACATTACGGGTACGGAATCTTATTGATAAGAACAAATATACCCAGATCTTCGAACCATCCGAATCTTCAACGAATACTGAATGCATTTGTAGTCTCATTTGAGAAGTCACAACCCAACAGACGGTCATGAGAGAATGGTTCCAAACACAAAGACTCCCGAAAGACTTCCATAGAGGAGAATCTCGTGTTCACGAAATATGAGTAACTGTTCTTGGTTGAACAGGTTTTTTTTCTATAATTAGACGTACAAATATACATTAACCGTTCAATTAACTCAACGACTCTGCGAAGCAATTCTCTCGCTGGGGTTAGTGTTAGCAACGTCGTCACGTTAGAGCCCAGTGAGCTCACCTACTCGTTCTGCGAATCTAGCATAGCCCCCCGAGGTTATTAGAACTTATCTGATCGCGACAGGGCAACGCAAAGCTGCGTCGCCGGAAACATGTCTTGTCGGATCCCCCGGATTCACTCTCGGTGCTTTTAGATCTCTCAAGCACCGGTCACCGTCCTCGTCGAACTAGTCGATAACGACGAAGAGTTCGAAGAGTGAAATAACCCATAGACACAGCCCACTGAGTTTCTCGCCGGATCTTCTCAGTGAGTCGCGATTTGGATCCGGTGGTAGACTCTGCGAGGCCCTACTCTTGCTAGGGCTATTGTTAGCAAATACCCGTCCGCGCGTAGCTGAAATAGCTCCTTACGCTACCCGCAAATAGGTAGGGGAAAAAAGAACTCAACGGTTCTAAGTTGTTGGTTTATCTGAAATACTTAATATGAGAAGATATTTGTCTTCAAAGATGTCTCTAATCGTGACTCAAACTCACACGGTCAAAGAATCACTCACTTACAATTAGACCAAGCCGAATAGTATTTATAAAATAGTTTAAAAAAAATATATTCTGTAACTACTAGTGCCAGGGCTTTTTTAAAAGGATTTCAGGAATAACAATTTCGACCTCATGTCAATTTGAAGAGTGTATAAAAACAATTAAACAAGACAATAATTACCTAATAATTAAAATTAATTAAATAATTAACCTATAAAGAATACACGTTGAGGTCAAGAAACTTTAAGATACATTTTAATGACAGATCTTTAAAAAAAAATTACTTATATATAATAACATTAAATTTTAATGTAGTCTATTTGTAGTTCAGTGGTCTTTGTGATGCAAATGTTTCGACTATAATCCTTTCGTGGGACAGGAAATTTAACATCGAGAAAAGAGACGTCAAAGAATTTTATTATTGTCAAGAATATTTTTATATCGGGAGGTGTTTTTTGAAATTCTCAATACATAATTTTAAATTATATCACAAAAAACTATGAGAAATATTTACAGTCCAATTTACATCTCTCTGTCAAGGTCAACTGAAAGACATTTAATTTTGTAATAAACAGTACTTTTGTACGACATAATATTATCATGGTTCATATATTGACTTACAATTAACTTTGCGTATATAAAAATAGTTGGTACCAAATTTCATATTCAACGTTAATTCGACTGTCAATTGTATATATAAGAGAGTGTTTCTAGTTACAAAGTCAATATAACACGATACTAAAATCACTGAACGTAATGGGGTAAATGTCGAAGGAATTATCTCCAAAGCCAAGTTCACGGATTTAACTATTATTGACACCAATTTCAAGACGTGGAATCTCAATTCTGTTTGTACAGCGGTTGTCTCGATCTTCAGACCAGAATCCACGACCACTTGACGACAGCGACAGGTAGAATTAAGGAACCTGTATAGACACGAAGCCCTACCAACCGAAATGGCTTACCCAAATAAAAAAAATAGGGGTGCTATTAGCAAAATTACTTGCGAAATACTTATCAAACGAATATGATCTCTAAACTCGAGTGTTTAAGGTGGGCGTTAACTACACAATAATTCGGCATAACGGTGCTCATAGCCCGATGCAGACGCAGCACGTTTTAGCGGACTATAAAAAGCTTAAGTTATCATGTAATCTTGTAGTGTGTCTTGGGTCATCCAGTGAGCAGCATCCAAAAACGAAGAAGGCCGCCAAAAATGATTTTGGTAATATAACCTTTATTTTTTCTTCTACGGGGTGAGGTTTTTTCGTGCATTCAAACGTGTGAATTTGATTCATGATTGTAAACTGCTTATCAGAACTCAAGCGCCATATTGAATACCGATTAAAAATAGAAAAAAAACCTATAAAAAATAAATCGAAGCTGTTTCTTTCAAAAAATATGTCGAAAATGAGTCATCAAGATCTAAATCCGGTCTATCGGCCAATCTATAACGGTAAAAAAAATAATTATTTATTAAAGTTATTATGTAAGTTCGCATTTTCATAAAAATGTGAGCTTTCTCGTTTTTATCCTTAAATCATCGTTTAAATACAAAATGCTATTATCATAATATTTGTAAACACATACAAAATATGTTAAATCCGAAATATAAATCAAATAATTTGGTAATAAGTTTTGCGTGAGAAAACACATCCCGATATTTCTTGTTAGACAAAGACAAACAGCTTTATTTTTAAAAAGCTTACATTTGAAACACCATTTACTTTTGTAACAATTGTCACATTACAACCCTTATTGTCAATCTTTTTAGCCGCACTAGTTGGTTGGAGAATCTCAGAGCCCAACTGAAATAAAGTGGCCACTTGAGTCCAAGGATATAATTAATGCGAATGCCTCCCAACTTGCAACAAGATGTCCTTATCTCACTTGTACTATATAACGACTATTCGAACAAGTCAAACATAAATATCCATGATGGTAGCAACCAGTGGAGGCTCTGAATATCCTTGTTGTTCGTGCCTTCATCCCACTATGTTGGGTCGGTACAGAATGTCCATTTAGGCCTATCGTACGTCATCTCTGGACTGACATCCTTCTCCATTACATTACCTTACACAATCTTTTAACAAAGTCCTTCCAAAGTCTTTTTAGGAAGCCCCTCCTTACATTATCATCTACTTTCAAGCTCTCATACCACTATTAATTACGCAAAAGCAATGTTTAATTTTTATAAAGCAACGTCTCTTCTCTCATTGACCAAAAAGGCATTTACTAAAGTTAGTAAAATAGCTACCAATGATCACTCAACACAAAACTTACAGTCTCCAAATTTGATGTTCATATTAATATGTTTTTCAATGCGGCTGTCGGCATACGAACATGCGGCCCTGATTGTCTGTAGCCACTGTTGCTCATGGACATCAGTAGTGGCAGGGACACAGGGCAACAGTGCCTCCTGCAGATCTTCACTTAGTGCGTTAACTTGGTCATTAGCCATGGTCAGTTTTCCAGAATCATATCCAAACCCTTTAAATCCTCTTCAAACTGTACAAAACTAAAATAATCGACCACATTGCGTTAATTAAACGGCAAAAAATGTATAGAATAAAATTTACACTATTTTAGCATAGAAAAAGGTCTAAATTAACGTGAATAACGATTCGTCAAGGTATTTCTAACGTATGAGAATTGTTTTATTAGTATCCTTAAGTGTTTAATTATATAGTTAAATCAAAATCTACATGTGGTATCTATGGTAATCTTTATATTATATATAAATCTATCTACATGTGGTAATAAATGCTTCACGAAATGTCTAAATAATATTTATTTTTTCAAGAACGACTGTTTGAAGTAAAATTTTTGGTTCCAGCTGGTACTAACCGCTCTCACAGCGGTATGTGGCGCCGCGAAGTTAGACAGGACCTACCTACCACCCGCTTCTGCTAAAACAGCTGGTGGGAGTCCAGGGTCCTTACAAACTCCTCTCACGGGAAGCTTTAACCAAGGAATAGGAGAACTACCAGCCGGCGGTTATACTAACGATGCCCAGGGCGTCGTGGTAGACGCAGCATTAACTGGCACTAGATCTACAGGTGAATCGGAACAGTCCGGTTTGGGTGGCCCAAGACCTTCCTACGGATCGACGGCATCTAAGGTTGGTGACGCAGCCTTCAGAGGCTCTCAAAACAATTTCGGGGCTCCACTAAGCGGCCAAGTAAATGGGGCATTCGAAGCGAAACCCGAAAGACCTCAAGCGACTCAAGACAGGAATTCGAACATAATAACTTACGAAAACAATGTCGACATAAATAACTATAATTATGGCTTCGAAACTGATAATGGAATAGCTGTTGGAGAAAATGGCGTGGCCCATGATGGAGTGCATGCCCAGGGCGGGTACTCTTACAAGGGCGACGATGGCCAAGTCTACAGCGTCACCTACACTGCTGATAAGAACGGGTACAAGCCGCAAGGAAACCATTTGCCGACCGCTCCTCCGATTCCTGACGAGATTCTAAAGTCCATCGAGCAGAACAAAAAGGATGAAGCTGCTGGCCTAGTTGACGACGGTGAGTCAGATATTTTGTTCAATTTTATCCTTAGGGCTTGTAAGATGTTTGGCTAATGGGGTCACTTGTTCATTAAAAGTTCAACAAATATATTTACTCCGACTGAGAATCGAAACTAGATTCTTTGCATGGTAGTCAAGATCACTGGACCAACAAAGCTATCAGTATGTAATATAGATGGATATCAATATCACAAAATTAATATAGGTACAAGCTTAAAGTCTTAAGCCAATATTTCTGAGATTTTTTACCAGACTTAGCTCGCAATTTCACTCGCGTTACTTTTGTAATTTAGAGAGAACTAAAACGTGTTGAATTTCCCGGGATAGATCGTGGTTTGTGTCACTTTCTGATCCATAAATTATCAGGCAATTTATTTGGTATATAAAATCACGAAAAAATGAAAGCACTATTACAATATACGCATGTCATTTCTATAGTAAAAAGTGGGCTATGTCATAATCCAGGTTCTAAATTATCTATGTACTTTATCCCAATCCAATTATATCCAATAGTTTCAATCGTTTTTCCATGATTGAGTAAGAAGTATCCAAACGTAAATATTACACGTATTTAATAATTATTAGTATTACAGATTTACTAACACTCGACTTACACTAAAACGGTCTTGCAAAACAAACTTTCAAACGAACTAAAAAAATGAGTAATCGATTTTAACATTAATAGGATTATAAAAAAGATACGTATGCTAACGAAACACAAATTTGTAAACAAATAAAACGATACGTTTATGTATCTGACCCGTTGGAAATTAATCTTGTACATCATATCGACGATAATTCGGACCGTTTATCTATTCAGTTAATGGATTTGTATTTTCCAATCAAAGACGGTCATGCACATTATATCTATACATAATACCAGTGCCGTAGAATGATCTGAAATATATGTGAAGTAATGCACTGTTAATGAAATTTAATGGTAGGCGAATCTTTTACATTATTTCTGTTTGAATTCTGTCTCAAAATAATGTCTTCATATCGCAAAACTGATACTGCAATTATCAATACCGAAGATATTGCTATTTATTTTTAACTGCTTGAAATCATATACTTTGAAATATGCCAATGTATTCACAGGTAGTAGGGCTTATAAACTTGCACGGGTAGGTACCACGACCTGGCTTTTACTGCCGTGTATTATCCCACCGTGGAATATCTGTAATACAATTTAATTGAGATTTCTAATTCACATCTCAGGTGACGGCATTAAGTCTGTATTATCTACGGACTCCAATAGCCACCTTAAGACAGATGAGCCCATCCATTCATATACGTAATAAAAACGCCTCACTATTTTGCACAGGCGATACAACCATCCGTTTCAAACAAAACAAAAACATTAATTTAAAAACAATAAAGAAAACTAGTTACTAATCCTCG
This sequence comes from Bombyx mandarina, assembly GCF_003987935.1. The sequence continues at coordinate 602,754 of NW_021011602.1, forward strand.
CAAGTTTTTTGTTATGATTTTAAAATGGATGTTTTTATTGCATTTAAATTCCAATATCTCATGTCTTTGCAATATTTCAAATTAAAAGACACAACGCCCTCATTATATAGCTAAATATTTAATCATTGACATTCACATGCGTTTTTCAAAATTTAGAACATTATAACGACATTAATTTGTCGATGTTCACGTGATGTAACATCTATTCCTGAATCAAAGCTAAAAAAAAACTATTTCATTCAAAAAGATGTCACAGGTCGGCTTAGGTTATTGTGCTCTCTGATCTATGTATCAATGACATATGCCTATTGAGACGTCCCTGACAAATGATAGACAACTTTCATTTTTATTTTGCAGGCTCTTACGATGCTCAGAAATACAATGCGGAAGGTGATTACACTGAGAGTGACAGTAATAAATACAATGGCGAACAACAGAGTCAATTTGACAAGCGACCTGGATCAGATACGACTTCCAATGGAGCTGTCATCAATCAGAACGGCTTGAACTCGGGCCCCGCTAATGGCGCTCAAACGCAAAATGACGTACCAACCATCATCCCCGGATTGAGCAGCCAAACATTTACTGGCCAACCATTGCCAGGTTTTGGCCAATTGGCCCAAATAGGATCGCAGTTCATTTCGAAACCTGGAGGACAAAATGGTTTTGATAGTTTGATCAGCACTGGTTCTGCTATTGGATCTGCTGTACAACATGGATTGCAGTCNGCTAATGGCGCTCAAACGCAAAATGACGTACCAACCATCATCCCCGGATTGAGCAGCCAAACATTTACTGGCCAACCATTGCCAGGTTTTGGCCAATTGGCCCAAATAGGATCGCAGTTCATTTCGAAACCTGGAGGACAAAATGGTTTTGATAGTTTGATCAGCACTGGTTCTGCTATTGGATCTGCTGTACAACATGGATTGCAGTCGCTGAAACCACAGTTTGGTCAATCTTCGATAATTCCCAGTACGTTTCCTAGTCTCCTGCCTAATCAAGGACCGTCATTGCTTGGTGGCTCAACCTCCCAGACAAACATTGGCAGCGCTATTATCGGTTCTTTCACCCAATTTGATGAAGCACAAGGAACACCATCTACAGCTAACAATCAGCAGTCATCATCTAATGATGAACAACCTATTGCTCAAAATTCACTAACTTATACTGGTACTTCAAGCAAACCGGGTATCCAACAATTCGGGTCAAACTATAAGCCAACTGGAACTACCACCAATAACTTTGGCCAAGCTGGACAAAGTGGTTTTATAAATAATGAGTACTTGCCACCTTTTAGTGACGCCGGACAAACTCAACTTAATTATAATGCACAGCCTCAGAAGCCAGGAGCTTTCACTTTTAGTACAAATAAACCATTTGGATCTATCGGAGGGTTTCCAACCCCATCTGGAAGTCCTCCCGGACAGTTCACTTCATCTACTTTAAACTCACAATCTTCTTACGGAAATCAGCAACAAGTCTCTGGTTCCATAGAATCAGTGTCTCGACCGGGACTTTTGCAATCAACCTCTCCCCAAGGTTCAACTGAAACTGCTTCTAATAATTTTGGGTCATTCAAGCCTCAAAACTCTGTTCCGCAAGCTGGTCTAACAACATCTATGAAACAAAACGATGAAAAGCACGAAGGTGACGCCGGCGCACAAGGCCAGATTTCCAAAAATCCAAGCCAACCGTCTACAAGTACAACAACAAGCCAAATCGGTACTTCGCAGTTCCCATCCCAAACAGGACAAAATTCTCATGTAGCGGGCTTTCAAAGCTTCAAACCTACTTTCGGTTCGTACAATACACAGAAGCAGCCTTCCGCCTTTCCAGTTCAACAACCCCAAGGCCAAGGTCAAATAAACGAGCTTCTGACTAGCAGCAATCGGCCGTCGTCCTTCCAAACCGGATTCACTCAGAATGATGCTTTCGGAACACAATCGTCGCCAGCTTCCGTACAACAATTTCAAGGTCAAAGACCATTCTCTGGAAATCAACAACCAAGTTATACTCAGAACGCATTTAGCACGCAACCACAGATCCCGACGATTCCTAGTCAGCAACTAAGCCAACCACTATCTGGGGGTCAACCGCCACAGTCTTTCCAAAATGGGTTTAATCAGAATAATGGATTTAACACAAAACCATCAAGTACTCCAGGAAAGCAGCCTCAAGGTCAAATTAGTCAACCCGGCTTAATAAACAAACCTCAGCCTCTTCAAACGGGATTGTCGCAAAATGGAGCATTTGCTTCTCAAAATAAACCATTATCATCTTCAAATCTACAGCCGCAAGGTCAGAATCAATTTGGTCAAGCTTCAATAGGAAATAAACCACAGACATTCCAAAATGGTTTTACACAGACTGGAGCTTTTGGAATTAACAAGCCAACGAACCCAAGCCTAGTTCAAAATCAACAAAACCAATTCAGCAGTGGCCAGAAACAACCATCGCCATTCCAAGTTGGACTCTCTCAGAATAATAATAATAATCTATTTGGCAAGCCCACTGCTTCAAGTGGATCCATTCAAAATGCTTTTGGTAGTCAACGCCCTCAAACGCAGAGTACCACATCGCCTTTTAATAACCAACCCATAGTTGTCCAGCAACCACAAGGAGCTGATCATTCTTATTATTATAATCAACCAACAAAACCATTTAGTACTCCATCTTCGGAGATCCAGCAAGCAGGTAAGGTTCCGTTTTCATCTAAGCCATCAAATATACCGACTGTGGATAAAATCAAATATCCTAGTACAGAGGACCAAGAAGAATACGCTAGCTCTACTTCTAAGCCTGAACAGCAACCTGGAGCATCACAACCTGTATTTAACGGAGTGACTCAGGCTTCAGCATCCCCATTTCCTACTAAGCCAACAATACCATCTGCTCAATTCGGAAACACAATCGGTGTTAAACCTCAACAAGTCCTAACTCCTCAGAAGCCTCAAACATTTTTACAATCGGGTCAGCAGTTTTCAAAGCCAGAATCAGTCCAAAGCACAATACAAAACTTGAATAATCAGTACAAGCCACAGAAAGGAGTCAATCAAGACGAACCCGCGAAAACTGATTCAGAAGATAACTTTAATCCATCCGAATCTAAGCCCACTCAACAATATGACGGTGAACTATATCAGTATAACAAACCAGAGCCAGTTTTAGCTCCTGGAACTGAGCAAGAAGATTCTTCGGATAATAAATCTTCCAACGAACAATCTCAAACCAAGCCACAGTTTGATCAAGACAGCCAGTCCCCTTCAAAAACCGAGACTGAAATACAAACATCTTCTTTTGGAGCAACCAATCCAACTAATCAATTTGCTTTCGGAATTGCACCGCAACAGCCAACTTCTCAGTCTCAATTTGGTTCCCAATCATTCAAGCCTTTTGGTGGTGCTTCTCTACCTGGATCCCTACCGCCTAAAGGTCAATTTGGTCAAAACTCACAATCATCCTTCACAAATATTCCAACTTCTCAATTAGCCGGTTTCAAGCCTTTTGGTCAGCAACCAGCTGTTGCATTTGGATCTAATGTAAAACCCCAATTTGATCAGATACAACAGACCAAACCACAATTTGACCAATCTCTGAATGTAAGTCCACAAACTAGTCAATCTTCACAGCCAGGTTTCGGAAGCCCGGTAACTGGAACCCAAGGATTTCCAACACAATTCGGGAATCAAGGCTACAAGCCTTTCGGTTTTGCTCAGACTCCAAACAAGCCTCAATTGGGTTTCCCACCAAAACCGCTAGCTGGACAAATTCAATCACCAAACTACAACCAACAGTCCATTTCGAAATTCGGTTTCCAAACTTATAAACCATTTGGAAGTCAAATACCAGCAAATATTCCCCAAATCGGTCAATCGCAACCAATCTTTGGATCAAACCAAGCACAGCCTGCTCGTGGACAGTACAATGATTACCAGACACAATTTCCTGCACCAACAAAACCTGAGTTTGGTCAATCCTCAGCAAATGCATACGCATCTAGCAGCCCTGTAGTCTCCAATTCACAGGCTTTCAGACAGCCCAATAAACCTTTCGGTTTCCAGCCAGCACTGAGTCCTTCCTCATACAGTCAAAGACCTTCACAGGAGTCACAGGCATCAAGTTCAGCGACTGCTCAAGGTCCATCAGCCACCGCATCAGCTCAAGCATCAACCGGACAGGAATCCGAAGTTCAGGCCAAGCCCGCTTTTGGTAAACCATGCTGTAAGATAGCTCAGTTTGGTCAAACCTCAAATCAGGGTGCTCAAAACCAAGAAACCAAAAGTGAAGAGTTCAATGGTCCCAAACAACCTCAGAGGTTTGACGAGAAAACCGGCTATCATTACTAGTGCCATTAGTGATTGTTTAGAATTGTAAGACATTTGTGATTTTTAATTGTAATTTATCTCTTTTAGAATACCGACACTCTGGGCCAAAAAATAATTTTAAAAAGCTATTAAAAGTTTATCAATTAACGGGAAACATAAAAAAAATGTAGTACGATCATTACGGAATCTTAGAACAGGTTTTTTTGCTTAGAATGTACGGATTTAACTTTAAATTTTAAATGTAAATTATTATTTTGTAAATAAATGATTCACGAACGAATCTACAACAAATTGTTTTCTTTTGTCACCTTTTTTTATCAAAGCCCTATTCCTCAGGTGATATCGAACAACGACAACAAATTTATTTGATATCTATACTAATATTATAAAGCTAAAGAATTTGTTTATTTGAACTCGCCAATCTCAGAACAACTGGTCCGATTTGAATAATTATTTCAGTGTTAGATAGCCCATTTATTGAGAAAGGCTATAGGCTGTATAACATCACGCCAAGACCAATACAAGCGGAGAACCAATAAATAGTGTTTCAAAATCGGATCTTTTTCCCTTTTGTGAGCTCCCGCTGCGTGCGCTGCAGAAACGATTAAAGTTTCGCTAAAATAATGTATGACATAATTGTTCGCCTTTAAAAGATCTAAAAAAAGTCCGCGACAGCATATGTCTATATGTTAAGGTTGGCTCACTATAACGTTTTTTATGCTGACCAAATTTGTTCGAAGTCCCGGCAAAGCTAGTTTAGAATAATAGCCTTAATGCTTATTGTCGAGTTATGAGCAAAGCACGGCACTAGCTAGGGCTAGTATTAGCAAATCCTCCTAGCTCGAGCTCAGTGAGCTCACCTACGAGATCTTGCATATTTGGAATAGCCCCTTAAGCTACCAAAGATTAGGTAAGGGAAAAATTGTTATGCATAAGAATAAATAATAAATAAATATTTACTAACAACGTTATCTGGTCCCATGCTAAGTTCGTAAAGAACTTGTGTTACAGGTACCAGATAATGGAATTAAATGTAAGGTTTTTATTATACACATACATATATTTAATATACGTCCATAACCCTGGAAAAAACATTTTATATTTATCATACAAATATCTTCTGTTGGCGGGATTCGAACCCGCGACCCCCTTGTGTAGTGACCATGTCACTTACCACTACACCAGACGAATGTTAATGAATAAGAATCTTTTATCGCTTTGAAGAGGATTAGCAGTTATACATACATAGCAAACGACACTCATATCTTATATTACTCAAGGTGGCATTCATATTCTGATGCCAGTGGGCATCAATAACAAATCAATGCACGGTGAGGGGTAATAATGCATGTAATTAAATTGGAATGTCTGTTTGTAATATTGAAATAACCGCTTTTTACTATAATGCATATGAATATAATTATACACGGTACATACACCAAAATAACATTTTTTACAATTTTTGTCTATCTGTCTGTTTGTCCCGGCTAATCTCTCGAATGGCTGGCCCGATTTTGACGAAACTGTACTGATAGGTAGCTGATGATATAAGGCGTAGCTTAGGCTTTCTTTAGACTAGATTTGCCCCGCGGCGCCACGCGCGACACGACAATAATCGCGGCTAATATCGCGGGACACATCTATCAATAATAGGCGAAGCGAGGGCGGGTCGCTAGTCCACAATGAAATACATCATTATGTTTTTTTTTTGCAATAGACCCTGATACGAGGCTTTCACATGTCGTTCTTAATTTGCAATAATATGTGTGTGTACTGTCATACTACTATGTGTATAAAAAAGCTAATGTTAACAAAAAATTCGTACAAACAAAATTAGTTCATGAGCATGAGGTCGGAAACGTGCAGTCGTGATTTCGCGTCCTTGAGAATGCGTAGTAAAGGAAACACCCAAAAGATGTCGTGTACCTGCCCTGCAAGAGGCCCTGCGTGATCATATTAAGGTTGAATAATTGTTGCGAGCTTGTTAGCGTTTCGTGTATCGAATTTGGGTGGGGCCACTAAAATAGCGAATTATATGACCAATTTAGCGCCTTTTAATATTTCGGAATATCAGAACTGGCAGGTGTAGCAAACTATAATGCCATCTCCCTCTATTTCATAAATCGATAAGAACACAATTGAGAGTGATATCATACACACCCGCGAATACAACACTTAGATACACACATCATTATGGCACTCAGTGACCTTTTGCACGAATATATGTATAAAAGGCGGAATTATGCGTATGTAAGACAATTAGCTTCACTAAGCTACTTCACTAAGTCCTGATTCCAGCATTTTTTAATACTTCTTTGTAATTACGAATGCATATTTACTATAAATACATACAGTCTGCTGCCTTATAAAATATGTAGTGTGTACTTCAATAGATGTATTTCTCATTTTTGGTTATTAGTAAGACTGAGGTCTTTAGTTCAAGGTTGGATCGGGTAATTTCAGATCAACGAATGAATAGCATAATATGAAGTCCCATCGGTGGAATGCAATAGAATATAACTCGAATATCAATCAGCCATATTATACACTGTATATAGCTTTCGGAGTTTGAAACAATTGCAAATTTAACGGTATCACCTGGTGTTAAGAGACGTAAGTTCTAAGGTCTCAGTATAGTTACAACGGCTGCCTCGCCCTTCAAGCCGAAACGCATTACTGCTTCACGGCAGAAATAGGCGGGGTGGTGGTACCTACCCGTACGGATACAGAAGAGGTCCTACCAGTAATAAAAGTAGGTTTAATTTTGCCTGATAAGATACGTGGTGCCTTTTCTGCCATGAAGCAGCTATAGGTTATATGATATTAAGAGTAAGATCGTCGCTATCTTAACGCGATTGTGACGTTGACTTGTGTATTTAGTGCGAGTTTTTTAACATTCTCGATAACGTAAAAGTTAACTCAAATCTGTATGCAGTTGGAACAGCGCTCCTCGGTAAACCTTTTTACTGGTGATAGGACCTCTTGTGAGTCCGCACGGGTGGGTACCACCACCCTGCCTATTTCTGCCGTGACGCAGTAATGCGTTTCAGTTTGAAGGGTAGGACAGCCGTTGTAACTACACTGAGACCTTAGAATTCACATCTCAAGGTGGAATGGTGGCATTTACGTTGTAGATGTCTACGGGCTCCAGTAACCACTTAACACCAAGTGGACTGTGAGCTCGTCCACCTATCTAGGCAATAAAAAAACCTAGGCAAACGTTCCACCTCCATGCAAATTTGAGTTAGCTTTTACGCTTACGATTTTTCAAGACGGGCTACGCTTTTCATGTTGTGACGTATAAAAGCTCTAGTCAGCATTAAAACGCTAGTTTAATGGCTTCTCATAACGATCGCAGAGATCCACGTTCAACACAAATACGGCGCATTCATCAATTAGATTCGGTGCTTCTTCTAACGTTAAAAGTTATAGTTTTATTACATTTGATAATCTTGGCCTTCGTTATTATACATAATTAACTAACTAGATGAAGCGAAAAAATTGTATCCGACGATAAAGTTTTCTTAAGTGTCATAATGGTCATCATTTTTTTTTTCGCCAGGCGTCTCTGGCAGAGATGCTATTCAACTTGATTCCCATCGGCTTCTCTATGTAGAGTGACACAGTTTTATGGTGCTTTCAAGATACTGTCTTCATCTATATCTGATTTATGTATTCTTGATTGATGGTGGGACGTATTGTATCACCAGTCTACCTATTTTTTAGATTAATTCGCGAAGCAGCTGCTCTTGAGATGTTAAGTCTCCTTCGGAGGCGCTCGGGCAGCTGTTAGCGAATCCCATCCCTCGTGGCTGAGCTTTGCTCGCTCACTTGTCCTGGTGAAACTAGAGAAGCCTCCAGGCCACCAGTAATCTCTCAATCAATAAAAAAGACCTACCTATTTCTACCACAGGGTGTAGGGTAGCCGTTGTACTATACAACTGAGACTTAGAACTTATGTTTCAATGTGTTCGTTGGCATAAATACAGTAGATTGTCTTCATAATATAGAAAATAGAGGTTAACTTTGAATCCACGGGGTCCGATTCGATTCCTGATCGGATATTTTTAAAAGTACAGCATATTTACACTGTCCCATTCGTATGGTATACAGGATCAAGCTCTAACTTGAGACGGTTCTAGAAGGTTTATCTTTAAATCGTACAGTTGGGATAAGTATTACCATTATAAGTGTGAGTTGCTAATGTTATTGTACTAAGTGAAGACTGGTAAATAGTTTGGGTCCTTTAATAACTCAGCATAAAGTGGGCCGTATGCTCATGCACGCTCACAAGAGCAATAATAACAAAACAAAAAAGAAAATTAATTCTCTTGATAAAAGTAAATACATATGTATTTAGCTAGCGTATTTACGAGTGTGTGAGTACTGCGATGATCCTATTCACGTAGGAGGCAAGGCGTGTTGCAAACCGCCAATTTGGATTGTATTGTAGATCTAATTAATGCATTTTGTCAAACGTAATGTGATCTGATGCATTTAGAATAGTTTAAACGAAGATGAATAGGGACTTTCGCTAATAAAATACATTACTTCTTAATTATTATTTTTTTATACTAGATGATTGGCTCAAATATATCCCTCTAAGTGATATATTGGCTTATTGGCTCAAAATTTACTACTGGTGGTAGGACCTCTTGTGGTTCCACCCGCATATAAAAACAGTCCGCGATCGTGCCGCATTTATTCTCGGCAGACTCTATCCCATGATCTCTAAGCAAAGTAAAATGTCCCTTCGGAACAAGGTGACACTTTACAAAACTTGCATAAGGCCCGTCATGACTTACGCGAGTGTGGTATTCGCTCACGCGGCCCGCACACACATAGACAAAAAAAACCATCGATACGACTTTGATAATGACCCAATTAAAATGTTCTGAAAAATGACGCCGTCATAAGGTTCGCATCAACAAGTTTCGGTAGGACCGGTCTTAATCGAACCCGACGGGGCAATGCAAAGCCGCCGTCGCCCTAAACATGTCTTGTCGGATCCACCCCGGATTCATTCAGTGCTTTTAGACCTCTCAAGCACCGGTCACCGTTCTCGTCGAACTAGTCGATTACGACGAAGAGTTTGACGAGCAAACTAACCCATAGACACAGCCCATTGAGTTTCTCGCCGGATTTTCTCAGTAGGTCACGATTCCGATTCGGTGGTAGATTCTGCGAAGCACTGCTCTGGCTTGGGCTAGTGTTAGCAAATTCTCTGAGATTGAGTCTGTGAGCTCACCTACCTGTCCGCGCGTAGCTGGAATAGCCTCTTAGACTACCAATGGAATAAGTAGGGGAAAAAAATAGGACCGTAATCTCATGCACTGGTCTACGTTAATCATAATAAAACTGATTTAGCAATTACCAAAGTAATACTTTTAGTTTCTTAACTTATAATCGATCGCGGCGTGAACTATTCACCTCCAATTAAATGAGTACACATATCGGTGGACTTTTGAAATATAAAATGTATTTCGCTTAATGCCTGAAGCGGTCTTTTTTTCTTTAAACGATTTTATTAAATCGTATTCTAAGCGGAATACTTTGGCATTTAAAATTCGCGTTACGTTCCAAATTTTTTTTATTGATTAGATGGGACGAGCTCACGGCCCACCTGGTGTTGAGTGGTTACTGGAACCCATAGACATCTACAACGTAAATGCGCCACCCACCTTGAGATAATGTTCTATCCCGCGTTTTTCTCATCCAAGTCGTTCCTGCCTCTTTTTTGATATCATCTTCCCATCCACATTGGTGATGGAATAGTCATTCTGTAATACCAATGAAACTTGGACCTCATGTTTTGATGTCTATGGGCTCCCGTAGGCCTTAATAAAAATAATAGGAAAAAAAAATCGACTCATTTAAGAACAAACATTTCTTGTACATATATTCGTGTAGGCAGGATTGATTAAGCTCGATTGGTGCTATATCAATCAACTTGGCAGCCATCATGGATCTTATTTCAAACGAACAATAATCCTAGTAATTACTGGATTTATTATGACAAGACAATCGAAAGCCCTCTCAGTATCACGGACTCATAAATAAGCGAAATGGAAACTGTATGGTTTTTAAATTGATATAAATACAGGATGATGTTTTTTTAGATCGTGGAAGAATAAATTGAAAACCATATCGGTGCATTGTTGCTATGTTTTTTTCTATAGCTTAGATGGCTGGACGAGCACACGGTCCACCCGGTGTTGAGTGGTTACTGGAGCCCATAGACATCTACAATGTAAATACGCCACCCACCTTGAGATATGAGTTCTAAGGTCTCAGTATAGAATTCCGTGGACGGCCAAGAGGACAAATAAATCTATCCTGGATCAACTTTGCATCCGAGTCAGGCTCTCAAAAATCTGTTACCAGAGGATCCTCAGCTACTTCGGTCACATTGCCCGCCGACAGTCAGATAACTTGGACAAAGTGATTGTGACGGGCAAAGTAGAAGGAAAGAGACCCCGCGGCTGATTAGCTAGCCGTTGGTGTGATCAAGTAACCGCTCTAACTGGGTTGCCAGTCGCAACTGCTATTCGAGCAGCTGAAGACCGGTCGAGATAGAAACAGCTCACGAGACAGGCAACGGTCAAGTTTCAGGGACACGACCTTCAGCAATGAAGAAAGCGACGAAGAAGAAGAATAGTTACAACGGCTGCCCCACCCTTCAAACCGAAACGCATTTTTGCTTCACGGCAGAAATGGGCAGGATGGTGGTACCTACCCGTGCGCACTCACAAGAGGTCCTATTCACATAACCTAAAATATACGCAAACTGTGTTTGTACGTGAAGCTTAATTTCACATCCACCTTGAGATGAAAACTGAAAGTGTCTGAACGTTTAGTTACGGCTACTTATATTCATACGCTTCGTAACTGATTGATTGCTTCACGGTAGTTTTGGTAAGGACGCTGTACAGATCAGATCAGAGTCGATATTTTATTTGGTTCAAGCGCTCATCGGAACCAATCGAATCCAATGAATGCCAATGTCCAACCGAAGACATAAAAAATCTCCATTTCATTTGATTCACGGAAAACTAAAACAGACGTAGCAGATCTAGTAAGATCTTGATGTTGTCTTACAAGTTTACAAGAGGCACCTATCAGCTCTTTCTTTTTTTATTGCCCTTTTAGGCAGACGAGCATTGGCCCACCTGATGGTGAGTGGTTAACGTCGCCCATGGACGCAGCAGTACCAGAGCCAAGTCGCTGCCTACCGTTAAGTACTCTCAAGGATCTTAGGATAATAATTTGTAAGAATTAAGTACGAACAAGGGCCACTCAACACAGGAGATAGTGAAGAGATCGGATAGATTATTATAGTCAAAAGCTCTGCTAGAACAAGTGATAGAAACTTACGACCAGACGGGTCGAAGACTTAATGCTGGTCACGTATCCGCTTGATCCGGACAACCAGATCTTTCATTTATAGCTTGGCCATGTCCAGGAGTATATGTTATTCCGCTGATGACAATCATGTCACGTCCTTACGGATCCATCAGATCCAATAACCTTTGCATTAGACATCTTCAGCTCTAACACTAGGAGCGGGCTTATGGACCCCGATAACCGTACTTGCCAAACTCGACAAAGAGGTCGACGTGCAACCTAACCCATGCATCAGCCCGCTGAGTTTCTCGCCGGATCTTCTCTCTCAGCGGGTCGCGATTCCGATCCGGTAGTAGATTCATTCGCGAAGCAGTTGCTCTTGAGTTGTTAGGTCTTCTTCGGAGGTGTTTGGGCAGTTGTTAGAAAATCCCACCCCTCCTGGCTGAGCTTTTAATCGCTCACCTGTCCGGGTGAAACTGGAAAGGTCTCCGGGCAATCAGTAATATATTACTCATAAAAAAACAATCATGTTTTGGTGTCGAATGTTACTGCTACACCCTTTATATTTTATAGATATTTATATGTTTACTCAACTATAGCACTTAGATACAAGAAAATAAGAACTTCTAATTTACGCAGTCGCTTCCTCTAAAACAGATAACACTAGGGTAATCCCGAAACATATTGCTGCAATAAAACTGCCTTGATATAACAAACCGATATTTCGTTCGAACATACATGACCTTATCTACGATATCTAATCGTGAGATCTTACTAAAGACACAGTCAATGAGGCTGTCAATACATTCACCGAATGTAAAACGGATAAATTCGAAAAGTACTATTCAGGATGGGCTTACGATTCCAGCAGCTGAATGAGAGGATGGAGAGGCGACTTTTATACAGGGTGTGTGCTAACGGTTCTTAAAAACAGAGAGAGATAACAGATCTGGTGATACTTCAAACTAAATAACTAAATATACATGAGAAGCCGTTTTTATGCATTATAAGCTTTTTATTTAATTATCGCATTGATGGGTGGAAATCCAATGCGCTGGTCGAACCAAATACGCTCCACTCTCAATACCTCAGTCCATGTTGCTATCCACACAGCCGAGGACAGGCAGGAATAGCGCAAGATAATCCAGGAGAAAGTTATTAGAGGAGGCCACGACCCTCAGCACTGAGGATTCTCGACGCAAGGAGGAGGAGATGGGTGGAGAATCTCACAGCCCACCTAGTTTTAAGTGGTTACCGGATCCCCTAGACTAACTATTCCATTTTCCTCTCTCAACCATGATCACAACATTATATAGAGCACAGCATTAGTGGATGTAGAAATAAAAACAATAACCGCTCTGGAAGATATCTAATTGAATAAATATATAGTTAAATATAGAGTCGTACACATAATTAAATCTACTTTTAAATGTCATAGTAAACCGAAAAAAAAAAGTTTTAATAATTACCAGAAGAATACATAAAAACCTTTGGCTTAAATTTCCTAATGAGGCTAAATAAAATCTTCGCGTAATTAAACGAGAACGTCCGGTTTTATATGACACACGTTTAAAAAAATACAGTGAGGAGATAGAGACCTTATTAAATTTGTTACGGTCATCACGACAATCGTGTAAAAACACGCAATTAAAAAGTATTAACTGACCAAATTGAAGAGCTGTTTAGTCGGACATTGTTTAGAGTCAACGCACACTGCATACTTTTTTTGTTAAATCTTGAATATATATATAGGTACAGATTGTTTCACCAAATACGTCCAATGAATGTGTTCACGAATGGTTTTCACTATATATAATCGTATAGCAAAAACATATTTTTTATATGTCGTATCCGTGCCGCCTAGTGAATGCGAGCCAACGAATTTAAATATTTATATATACATATGTCATAAAAATATTATAAGACCAGGGCAGTAGATCTTGCGGACGATCTACAACACGATGGACCGACATAAAATCTGTGACTCACTCCAACATAAATGATAGCTCTCTCTCTGCGAAACATCCTGCCACATGGCGTCGCGTCGCGAGAGCATCGGTGTCGCAGGATTCGACTGATGCATGACCACGACCACCCTGTCAAGAGTGTACGACTAGGATGTAAGAAGAATATATATGTCGCATTCGGATATGGGTAGCCGTTGTAACTATACTGAGACCTCTTAGAACTTATATCTCAAGGTGGGTGGCGTATTTACATTGTAGATGTCTATGGGCTCCAGTAACCACTTAACACTAGGTGGGCTGTGAGCTCGCCCACCCTCCTAAGCAATAAAAAAAAAAACAAATGAAGCTAAAGCGTGCCGCCTAGGGAATGTGAGCACCAACGACTCGTCAAACATTGGATAAATGCGGGTGGTATGCTTCAGCAGAGTCGAGGTGTCATCGCTCGAGTGGAAGCGAAACACATTCGTTGTTTGACTTAGGAACAGTGAAGACGTTTCGGAACTGTCATCGTACCGTGCTGCGCAATCTCTTTGGACGATTGCCCACCATACGCCCACTATGTCAATAAATAATGAAGATATTTGCCCATTTTCTGGTAGTAGTCGAATTATGAGCCCATTAAGGTAGTTATTATCTCTGTCCAATTCGGTCGCGATACAGTTATATAGTTTAAATGTTTGAACAGTGTCATAAAATGCCATTTATAGGCCACGATCTCCTCCAACCATACAGTACAAAAATATATATCTAAAAATCTATAATGGATGTCTATGGGCTCCAGTAACCACTTAAAACCAGGTGGGCTGTGAGCTCTAAGCGATAAAAAATCTATTACCTAGTGTATCTTCCTTAAATCTAAAGATCAATTTATTTATTATAAAAAAAAAGAACACAATATTCCTAACCTAAAAGTACATGTTATTATCCGCAACATGCTTCGTCAGATTACAGAAATAAAGTTATCAGCAACATGCTTCGTCAAAAAGTACAATATTTACTTTCAGCTGCAAGCATCGTCATAAATATATAAATAGAGCATGTTCAAAAGCCATTATCTTTTCCTACTATGAAGAAATTATGCGCCTCGAAATTTCGCTTCGTAACTGAGACTTCGACCTACCGTTTCAAACCTAGTGAGTGGTGAGGTCGTTTGTCCAATCCCACCTCAAAAACTAACAGTCAAATCACCAGTGTGTGCGTACCCTATAACGATCGATAGCCTTTTTTAAATCCGTCGTATTACAAGATGTCTGCTAATGATAAACAGTAACCTTACGAAAATAGATTGAAGAGTAAATCACGATGGTCGTGCTCGATAATAAAATAAGTCTATTAATTTTTGGACGTCCAAGACCCATTTTGTTAGAGACGTGGATTTTCTCCTGTTTTCCAAAACACATACATGGCGTGGAATAGGGAGCAAGCTTTTGCTTTAATTTTAAATTTACTTAACGAAGTAAATCTTTATAGGAATTTCGGAGACTTTTGTAAAACGTAACGTAACGCACCAGTGCTCGGAAAATTCTAGATTCTTTACATTTATTTTTACATCGGAAATGACTGATTGAATATACATGTAATCATCATCACAGCCTGTATCTCTCCACTCGCCGGATCTTCTCAGTGGGTCGCGTTTCCGAACCGGTGGTAGATTCTGCAAAGCACTGCTCTTGCTAGGGCCAGTGCTAGAAACACCTCTGGTTTGAACACCAAGAGCTCACCTACACGCTAGGTTAACGCTGATATAGCCTCTCAAGGCTATGAGCATGGGCAGAAAAAAAATATCTTTCCACTGCTGGGTGTAGGTCTCTCCCATAGTCTGCCACAATGAATGATCCTCTGCCTTTTGCATCCAATCTTCTCCAGCATATCGCCGCAGGTCATCGGTCCACCGGGCAGGAGGATAATATTATAAAGCTGAAGAGTTTGTTTGTATGAACGAGCTAATCTCAGGAACTACTAGTCCGATTTGAAAAATTCTTTCAGTGTTAGATAGCCCATTTATTAAGGAAGGCTATAGACTATAATATCACGATAAGACCAATACAAGTGGAGCACCAATAAAGAATGTTTCAAAATATTTTCACTTTCTACGTAAATGAAGTGGGGGGTAAAATTTAACGTTATGCCAAAGTAACTCCACGCGGACGGAGTCGCGGGAAAAAGCTAGTTTAATATATAAGAGCACTATTAATCTATAAATTTTGATTTCTATGGTTCCTATTAACATCGAAGGCGAGCAAACTCACCACTGATCCGATAATTAGTGGACATCGTTGGATACTAGTAATTATTGGGGCCCTTTACACAAAGCCCACTAAGTTTCTTGTCGGATCTTCTCAGTGGGTCGCGATTCTGATCCGGTGGTAAATTCAGCGAAGTACTGCTCTTGGTAGGGCTAGTGTTGGCAAAGTTTTCTAGAAATTTATCCGTGTAGACTGACAGATCATGCCGTTTAATCTACGTCATTTACAATGGGCGTGAGAACGAGGCCCCCAGCTAAATTATATTAAAACTAGTATAATTATCACGTCTGTTCAATTATTTTAATAAAAAAAACATATAATATAATTTAATTACGAATACGCTGCCTATAACCAAGACTGGACCCTAAAAAATAATCTTTAAACAAACATATAGAACGCTCCATCTCCGGTGCACACATCGATAATTAAAATGAATGCGCGTTGAGCAACACCCACACATGCAACCATTGTAACATCTTCTTTGTATACGCACGATCGACTGTCGGTCGGTCTGTGCGTTTGCGAATTTTATTTTCTAAAGCTTAAACGCGTACGATCTACTACGAAAGGCTTTTTTTTATTGCTTAGATGGGTGGACGAGCTCACAGCCCACCCGGTGTTAAGTGGTTACTGGAGCCCATAGACATCTACAATGTAAATGCGCCACCCACCTTGAGATATAAGTTCGAAAGTCACTGTATAGTTACAACGGCCACCCCACCCTTCAAACCGAAACGCATTACTGCTTCACGGCAGAAATAGGCAGGCTGGAGGTACCTACCAGTGCTGACTCACAAGAGGTCCTACCACCAGTAATTACGCAAATTATAATTTTGCGCGTTTGATTTTTACTACACGATGCTATTCCTTCACCGTGGAAGTCAATCGTGAACATTTACTATTTCATATACGTCATGATTCAAGCTTTTTTCTAATATATTTATGGCATTTATTAAAAATAAACAATGGATATTCCATTTCTTGATTTTTAATAAATGGAAAACATTTTACTGTTGTTTAAGTTTGATAAAAACAATTACCCGAAAAACTTATTGTAATTTAGTGTGATTAGGCATAAATATGTTATTTCTTTAGATTGCCATAGGAGCTCAGCATCGGTTTTCAGCTAATGACTTGATAGTCTGAGCTTATTTTCCGTCCAGTTTGAAACAGCTATCCAAATAATACCGTAGATTTTATTAACGCAGTCCAAAGGTCGTTGAATAATACTAATATAATCAGAATAATACGAAATCCGGAAAACATAAATGCGTCATCACTGATGGTAAGTTTTATTTTAAAACCTTATTGTAATCTATCTTTTTGCTTACATGGTTAGACGAAGGCTCCCTGTTATTATTATACCTAACCATGAGGGTTCACAAGATGACCTACCACCAGTCGTTATACAAATTACAACATTTATGGATTTTGTTTTTATTAGCTACATCGTGGAAGCCGTTCGTGCAGGCTCGTGGCAAAATTTTCTTTGTATTCTTCGAATTCTATATCGATAAGTCGCATCTCCCGCTATGAGATATGATTACTCCCATTAAATTTAATACTCGATGTAATTAAGAAGACGATCCAGAGTCGGAGCCAAAAAAGATGGAGTGACCAAACGTCCGAGCATGTGGATAAGAGACTGAGTCACGCTCTTCGCTGTGTCACTGACTGAAATAAGTGGCCACAAATTACAAAGAAAGGTCATAGGCGGGCGCATCGCGATGCTCAGTAATGAGCGATCGAATGAAGGAGGAGGAGGGTTATTAAGGTTGTCTCTGTCTGCACTCTTGTCCAAGCATCCGATCCATCCGAGATCAGAACCCTGCCGCGGTAAGGGGCTCATAGAGTGGCCAAGTGTCCGAGTATCTGGACAAGAGACTGAGCCACGCACTCCACTGTGCCACTGACCGACATAAGTGGCCACAAATTACAAAGAAATGTCACAGGCGGGCGCATCGCGATGCTCAGCAATAAGCGATCGACTGAAGGAGGAGGAGGGTTATTAAGGTTTCTCGTAGTCTGATTTGTATTGTCTCTGTCTACACTCTCGGCCAAGCGTCCGATCCATCCGAGATCAGAACCCTGCCGGGGTAAGGGGCTCATAGAGTGGCCAAGTGTCCGAGTATCTGGACAAGAGACTGAGCCACGCACTCCACTGTGCCACTGACCGACATAAGTGGCCACAAATTACAAAGAAAGGTCACAGGCGGGCGCATCGCGATGCTCAGCAATGCGCGATCGACTGAAGGAGGAGGAGGAGGGTTATTAAGGTTTCTCGTAGTCTGATTTGTATTGTCTCTGTCTGGACTCTCGTCGAAGCGTCCGATCCATCCGAGATCAGAACCCGGCCGGGGTAAGGGGATCGTTTTACTTTTTCACAATATTTTTTTGACAAGTGTTAATAACTTAACTTTTAGTAACCAAAAAGCTAAAATCACCAATGCACCGAGTCGTTTCAATTTAATTTGCAAATGCCTAAGTTACATGAAATCCTTCACATCCATGTAGAATCAAAAATAAAAAAGAGATCAAGACACTCATGAACTCTTTATTAA
The DNA here is from genome assembly GCF_003987935.1 of Bombyx mandarina. The sequence continues at coordinate 621,200 of NW_021011602.1, forward strand.
AACTTTAATCACACAATAATATTTGTTATTTGTAATAAATATAAAAATAAGCAAGCAAACCCACAGACAGAAGCACGTGTTACCTAATACGATAGCAGTCAAAGGTTAGGTCCGTGAGTACACTACGAGTAATATGGTTAGGTGAACAAATTAACTTTATATAAATACCTCGGATTCGCTCTACATGGTACATTCAGTTCACCAACATCAGACAGTACAACGGTCTGTAATGAAATTGGTAAATATTCGCATCTTTTTATTTAGATAAAATATGTTTTATATTTTATTTTAACACCTTCCCTTTAATGAGGTTAATCTTCTTTAACCTACCTCCACGGTTTTTATCCACAATACGGTATTTTTAGAAAACACCCTCCCGCTCTGGAATTAATTCTGCTCTTTTAGAGTGATTTCTGAGTGATCCTGACCTTCAAACGAGGTACAAGGATAGTCATCAGGGGTAGATATTAGCTTGGCGGTGCCCATAGTATTATGTGCATGAGAATCAACTCATCAACTTAGGCACAGTGGATTATCGTCTATCATCTAAATTTTAAGGCATCTACGTAAGCTTCTCTGCCACCCATTCTAGATTTTCTATCTTATAGGATACATGTTATAACAAATAAAAATCTATGTCGCCTCCTGGATACTGGTAAAATAGTGAAGGTCGTCTTTCATATGAACATCGGTAATGATAACCAATAACTAGTTAGAAGCCATTTCTTGTAACAATATTTTCTGTCAATAAAATTTTCTCACTTTATAAAAATACATTAAAATTAACTACCATTTTTTCAGTTTATCATTCTATCCGTGGTGGCGTGCAGCTATGCCGCTAAACTGGACAGGACTTACCTACCTCCGGCCAGCGCTTCGACCGCAGGAGGCAGCCCTGGCTCGATAACCGCCCCAGGAGCTTCTGGGCAACTAACTGGGCCTTCAGGGCTTGGCCAGCCTACTGGTCAATCGGCGATCAGTCAGCCTTCAGGATCACCTTTCGGTCAACTTTCGTCATCAACTGGCTTTGGCCAACCTAGTGGATCAGCTGGCTTTGGTCAGCCATCTGGATCAGCTGGACTTGGTAAAACAACTGGAAATGCTGGATTTAATGAACCATCTGCGCCATCTGGCTTCGGTCAGACACCCGGAATGGCTGTATTCGGTCAACAATCAGGACAGTCGGGACCATCACAACCTATAGGACAAGCCAGTTTTGGTCAAACCCCATTCCCGAAATCTTCATCACCATCTTTCAGCCAATTCGTTGCTGCTGCTCTCGAAGGAAATAACCAACAGTCGGGACCTTCATCAGTTTCAGCTCCATCGGCAAACTATGGACAACCAATCGGATCTACAAACTTCGGCAAGATCTCCCCATCTTTTGGCGCTTCAGCGCAGCCAAATCAAGAAACTCAAAGTTTCGGTCAAGCCCCGATTTTCGGACAAGATGCTCAGGCCTACCAACCTGAACGTGCCCGTGCTTCTATTGACAGAGGCGCCGAGATCCTCAGATACGACAATCAAAACGACGGCGAAACTTTCGCATACGCCTTTGAAACCTCAAACGGTATTTCTGCAGAAGAATCTGGGGTTGCTACCAACGGCGTTCAAGCACAAGGCTCTTTCTCGTATACTGACGATGATGGTCAGCAGATTCGTATAACTTATACTGCTGATGAAAATGGCTACCAACCTCAAGGTGATCATTTGCCGACTCCTCCACCCATTCCGGAAGAAATCCTAAGATCCATTGAAGAAAATGCCAGGGCTGCTGCAGCTGGGACCCAAGAAGGTAATTATAAAGCAACACCTTGAGATGTGAGCTATAAGTTTAATTTGGACATCACAACGGCTGTTCTGCCATTCAAACCGAAACGCTCACCCTTCGGGATCACAAATTGCTGTACCACCATTAAAATATTGCTACTACAAGTTATGAGGCGCATGTGTTTAAAGTAATTGCTATTACCATCAATACTCTATTGATATTGTTGGTGGCACCTATTAGCACACTTTGGAAAGCAAAGTTTACCACTTGAATAACCATTTTACGATATTTTACAGGGGCTTACAATCCGAATGAAGACGTCGCCATCGTTCCGCAGCAGTATAACAACGGAGGAGCGCCATCTTACCCGGGTGCAACTACATACCAAGGTGCAGCTCAGGGATCACAGCAATCCAATGGTCCGTTTGGTTCCTCAAAACCAGCAGGAGCTTTAGGACAAGCTGAATCTAATCAGCCTAATCGTTACACTGCAAATTCCGGCCTGAATAATCCCGTTGGTGCTACTGGATATGATTACAACAAACCCCAAGGATCTACTGGACGCACTGGATCTTCTGAACAGCCTTCAGGACAATACAACGGCGCTGCTAGCCCTAATTCTCAATCAGGTCCCGCTAACAGACCTGGACAGTACAGTCCTGCTACTTCACCTAATTCACAGGGAAATTCTCCCTTCCTCGGTTCTCAAGGATCGAGTTCGCCATTCGGAGGTAATCCTTCTCAAATCAACGGTTTCTCTAAATCGTCCCCATCAAGTTTAGGTACGGGTACTAATCAGCCTTCTGCGCAAGGTTTTGGACCATCCAAAAGTGCTTCTTCTCAATATAACGGTTTCTCCGGACCACAATCGTCCCCAACTAATTTCGGGTCAGGCCTCAACCAACCATCAGGGCAAGGACTAGGACCATCGAAACCTGGCTTTACTAACCAACCCCAAGGATATTCATCAGATAGTTCTAGTCAACCATCCGGTCCTCAAGGACTTGGCCAGAGTGGATTACCTGGACCCAAATCCATGCAGATCCAATCAGCTCCTTATCAATATAACCGCCCCTCTGACAGAGGTGCTCAGGTTGATGGAAGACCAGGTACCCAACAGCCTGGATTTAGTTCCTCTCCATCGGGAGGTTTAGGGTCTCCTCGTCAACCTCCCAGCTTCTCTTCCGAAGAAGGTTATAAGTACTAAACCAAAGCATCCGTAGGTTAAATGAAAGAGTTAGAATAAGACCAGCGTTGCTTTTCAAATAGTCTGACTTTGCATAACTTGCATCCTGGATTATCTCCAAGCCTTTGAGCATTCGAGAGATTTGCAGAGATGCTGATAAAGCTTCAATATGGGCATTATGAAAATGTAAAAAAAAATGTAAATAATACTATATATAATATTGTATATTTTGTGTTATAAATACAAAATATGTGTGAAAATATTTTTTTGGAGGAATCACTGTGTGATCGTAAAATGAAAATAAATCATAAATGCATAAAACATTGGTTTCTTTTTAAATCTTCTTCCACCCCAATATGAGCTTGAACACTACTGCGATGAAGGTGTAACATAATGTAAAAATATCAAACTAACAATAATTTATACGTTTTCGTAACTAGTGGTATTTCGACCTATTTCTGCCGAAGTCATGTCTTCCAGTTCGAAGGATGACATACCCACTTGGAGTAATGACAACACCTCGCTGCAGATACTGACCATAAGTATCGCCTTTGCCAATTTTTTCATTCGGGCCTGACCTATGTTACGAAATTTTTATTATTTAAATATTTTTTCTTATGTTACCTCATATACTCTGATATCTGATAAGTTAATGTTACACATTGATTACTGATTGGGATTCTGACAAAGTATACAAAGGAACAGTATGTTGTATACCATAACTTTGCATGCTTTTTTTGTTATTCCGTAAATGTTTAAATAAGGTCTACCTGGTATCAAGTAGATACTAGAACGCATTGTAGACTTGCTGCACATGTAGATTGGTTGGTGATCATCCCACCTGTTCCTGCCACGAATAATGCCTCTGGCATTGCTGAAGTCCATAAGCGACAGTACCTGCTCATGTGAGCATACGGCCCATTTGAGGATGAGCGGGTATCCTCAGATGGGCTGTATGCTCACCTGCCTACAAGCGCAATAAAAAAAATTAAAATTACATCAAACTCTAAAAATGTTTATAGTACTAACAAACTACATACTGTTCTCCCTATCCAATATAACAGGTATTGTAACTCCGGATGTAATTTCATATTAGTTATTTTTTTTTAGAACAATAGTTATGGCGTTATGACAGACTTGGACCATTGGACATTTCGAGACGCATGCGTGATTATATTACATACCATAAGCAACCACGCTAAAGTTATTTTTTAACAACATGTTACTTATTATGAAGAATGAGCTTTAATTATGAAACTATCTCAAATGTGTTTATCATGAGTAACAATATATAGATAATACTGGCGGTAGGACGTCTAGTGAGCACGCACGGGTAGGTGCCACCATCCTGCCTATATCAAACGCGAAGCAGCAGTCCTACAGCTAAAGCCCATCCATACAATTGAAACTTAGACCTCGTGACGCAAGGTGGAAATCCACATCCACGTAGGTACGTAGTCGAGTTGGTGTAATGTGAGCTCGTGTGTCCTTCTATGGATTTCTACCCCGAACTAATCAAACGTCGTTTGAAGGTTTGGACACCGGTTACTCAAACGATTGAGAATTCGATATTTTGTCCTGAGGTGGCTACAGAGGCATTCCCGTTTTAATATCCATAGGCTCCGCAAAATATTGACTGCTTAATGAATTAGTATGTATAGTTTTTTATTTATATCTAAAACGTGGACAGAATTATTGTTCCCATAATATCGTCTATGTCGAATGGCGAAGCAGTAATCTATTGTAATCAAAACGAACTTAGTTGAAAGTGAATCTTAGCGCTTAGAGGCTGGACGAACAGTCGCTCGACACTTCGAGTCTTAGAATCTTTTGTGTCAATCGAAAGTAAAACACTGCATCGAAAAAGCTCATCAAAGTTACGCAGAAGCTTCAACGAAAGACTGCACGAATTTATGAAATCGGTCATGCCCATTTTCTAACTCAAATCCAATTGACGGTCCTTCGGTTATTTAAAGCAAAGACTTACTGCCTCACTTCATAGAGCACTAGAGTTCATATTGCCATAAAACCGTATCGATCTTGACCTACATACATCCGAACGTATATTACCGAAATGATACAGCGTTATATATAATTATTTGTACTGGCGCGAAGAACCGGTAATGGCAATAGTGATGATATCGATTATAATGTGAATATGACGGGCAATTATGATTAGGCGATCAGGTCACATTCCGACAAGTGCTTGTTTTTTTGGCCTGATATTAATCGCTCGTCGAAGCTCAGAGACAGTTGGAACATGTGACTGTGTCATTAAAAAGCTTGTGTGCTCATATCCATGCCCTGTGCTTAAGACAGGAATTCCCTGACAATTAAAGAAAGTTGAGTAGGCTTAAAATGCTAAGAATATAACTGAAAACCAGAATTGCATAATGTTGACCTCTCCCGAGTTCTTTGCCGAGCAGGGATGGGATGCATGGGCGGAAGTACATAAGAGCAGTTTAGTTATTCGCCTTAATCATCTTCGAACCCACATACGTCGCGCACCTACCAGGGACTGTGTTCTTGTAGGTGGTTCTGGTTACGACCCAAAAAAAAGGATTTCATGGACATTTCTTCTGCTCAAAGTACTTATAAATCTTGTTAGACCCTTTGACCTAAATTATTGGTATAAACGCGAATAAGAGAATCATGTCTAAAACTTTCGCATCCCAATTATAGATCATCAGAATATACGACCTTTTATTTCACATTTCACTCTCTACATACCCGTTTGGTCAAATCTATTCCCGCTATAGGAATCAACTGTATTTAGTATTCATATAACAATATATGTTTTTAAATTTAACAAAAAAGGAATGTTCAATTTCAATTTTGACTTGTTTTTTCTTTTATTGTAAAATATTTTTATTTATTTAAAAAAAAATGAAAATATTTGAGAAAAAACAAAAACAAAGCCCGCTGAGTTTGTTTCGCCGGTTCTTCTCAGGACTGTGACTTTTTTTGGAACCGGTGGTAGAGTTAACATTGTTATTTGTATTTTGACATTCAACAAGTGTGTCATACTGACATCTAAGTTGAAATAAATGATTTTGAATTTGAATTTGAATTTGAGTAAGTAAAAAATGTAGATCACAAAACTAACAAATAAAAAATTCTAACGAAAATAAATAAAGAAAACATAAACGTTGGTCAGTAATCGGTACCTTTACAGATTAAGGCACATCACTCGCTATGATTGGTCGACGTCCGTGATTGCTATAACAAAATAGCAGTAATGACGATTATTAGCTAATGAAATCGGCTAGTGCACGCAATCCGAATACGCGCTATTGAATTTTGGGAGAATATTTCTCAAGATTATAATACAGGTGTGCTATTAAAGAGGATCTTTTTAGATGTAATGTTAATTTAATGTAAATAAATCGGGCAAAGGAGTTTACAACCTCCTCATATTTATTTATACCTGGTATATCTGATGATACAATGAAATCCCATTTCGTTGCCTACGAGACTTTATTCTACATTTGTACAATAGTTTGCTAGGAGATCAAGGCGGTTTTTGTATTTCGATAAAATAATTAAGTAAAGAAGCGGGGAATTTTTCCCTCGTAATAATTTTAAAAGAGACAGATTATGTTAAAATTACAGAGTAGTTAGCTTAAATGTAATCACAGGTTTTTTTTTTTTTTTTAAAGGATTTTATGACCTGGTTACTAAGACCTTTAAGTCATGTCTTATTTTAATTTATATTCTAATTTTTATGAAAAATGATAATATTAAATGAAATGAAGATGATTAATTTGAGACGTTAATCAACTGGGATGAAATTAAATGTGAGTGAGATGAGATGATATGGGATGAAATGTAATCTCAGTAAAATGGTGGTCATTTACTGAGACTTTTTCAGTGGACTTTTTGGAGGATCCCGATAAGTTACGCCCAGCGGCTTTGTTTCGTTTTCCCACATTTGTACACTTTCACAGATATTAAACAGTTAATAAACCACCGTTATAACACATTTAAACCGGAAGAAACACCAAATAGACAAAATAAAACAAAGCACACAACTTCACTCCTCGCGTTCCCGCCAAAAAGTCGTAATCACAGGTTGATTAGCTTAGTATAGATTATACACGACACACAGACAAGGCAAAGGTGTTAACACCTGGCATGTTTATAATATTTATTATAGGTGTTGCCAATGTTCAAATTCTCAATTTACTGTGTAATGGCTGTCTTTTCGAACCGGATCACATTCTTCTCAGAAATATGTAGAATAAAGGACCGATATGTCCTGGTTATAGGTTCAGAATCGCTCTTAAAGTCTTACAATAAGTCATATTTTAAATGATCTCCAACAACCTTCAATCTATTAGCCTTCATGTACAGAGAGACCTCTCAAATGTAGAACAACAAATGGACAATACTTAATCAAATCAACACACGAATTTCATGAATAGTGTTCTAATTAATTTTGTGAAGCGCTGATGTTTTAATCTACACATCTATATATAAATAGGCGGAGACACTGTTTGTCTAACGATTTACATTTTATTTATTTATTTAGAGGCGAGTTTTCGATGACGTATTTCAGAATAATAACCAAATTTGGTAATGTTTATCTTTTTCTCCGTCTTTACAAGAAAATACAAAAGAGAAAATATATTAGATAAAATTAAAATAAATATTGTCAATAATTGTGATCGAATTTTGACTGGTGAACAGAAACTAGCGTAAATTAATATCTGTATGGTTTACTTAGTAGGTTAGTTGTGGGTGGATGAAGTGCTGCTTCTATTCTATCAGACCACAGATGTCCACTGCTGGAGATAGGCCTCTCCCAATCCTCCGCTACAAAGATCGGTCCACCACTGCTTGCATCCAGCAGATTCCTGCTGCTTACGTCTCATGTATTTAGACGAAGCCATGACATTTATTTTAAAGTATATTCCTATCTTCGGCGTAGTGGTAGTATGGAAGTCAAATCGATCCTCGTTGAGTTCAAGCTCGATTAGAGCAAGTGTGACCAAATTTTTTGATTTTTGTAGTTTTAGAGTACGTAATCTTTAAAATCAGCAAGGAAGAACTAAATCCTTACGTATACTCTGAAGGCTATATTTCCAATCTCATGATACACTTTTATGTTTTTCATGGGAAACTTATAGTTACTACAAGGGTATAGGGTATACTTATAGTTACTACAAGTAGGGTATCTTATGACCCTGCCCTGGTCGGTACTATCAACCTGCCTATTACTGCCTTGAAGCCGCTGTAGAATAAAACTGAGGCTCAGACCTCATGTTTGAAACTGAAAAATAATATTTTTTAGTTATAGACCTAATTATAAGACCTTATAGACTAATTTGAAATCAATAGAAATAGTGTTCAATAGAAAATTGTAAGGAAGATTTTAAACTAATTATTGAAAATTCCTTTTATCAGATTTATACTATTATTTGTTAAATAATATGAAATAAGTGCAACTTGTCTAAAATATTAAATAACTAGATACAACTTTGAGTTAACTTCTTAGCGTTTAAACGTTTAGCTTTTAAACGTTAAAAAGCTCGCACTAAGCACACAGAACCAGAAATACTCGTAGATAGCTTAACTCAGAACTCTACTTATATCAAAACCTTCTTAACTGTAGAGAGGGTATGGTCACTGGGTAATTCATAACTTCGTTCAACTTTGTAGTCCTTCTAATTACAAGAAGTCCAGAGCCACAATAAAACCATGTGAGATGGAACTCTACGTGTCTACGCCGACAAAATTAATCATACTTGAACTTTATTAAAGCTCGTATTATCGGAAGCTCGTCCAGTTTAGATGAGGTGGGTGTTGTAATGATGTGCAAGGTCAACGTTTGATATCAACCGACAGTACAGATGATTACCATTCAAATATTATTTGTATGTACTATAGAGTCATGCGAGAGAAAACCAAGAATGTTACGCATATACATTTTAGTACCTAATTTTTTTTTATAAGAAATAGGAGAGACAAAGGAGAGTGATGAAAGAAATAAAGGGATTTGCTCCCTAGATCAGCGCAGAAACCTCAATCCACTATGTCATGCTAATCAACATCACTCATTTCTATACCAGCGTCATTTCCCTGCAATAGAACAACTGGGACCTGGACATCACGTCCCGAGCAGATGGGATGCCATGAGGCTCATTCCGTGTTCCTCTTGTACTATGGTTTTCGTCCAATATGATATGTTACAGTAATAGAATGAGAGTTAACCTTTTACATGATTCGAGATTGTAAAATATCGATATTAGGTAGGTAGCGGCTTTGGCTCTGCCCCTGGCATTGCTGAAGTCCATGGGCGACGATAACCACCCACCATCAGGTGGGTCATAAAACAAAAAATTAAACCTTAGAACCTTAGAAAACTTAGAACTTATATCTCAAGGTGGGTGGCGCATTTACGTTGTCGATGTCTATAGGCTCCAGTAACCGCTTAACATCAGGTGGGCTGTGAGCTCGTCCACCCATCTAAGGAATAAAAAAAAAATATTTTTGTGTTTTGAAAATATGACATATGTAACTCCATAAAATCCATCACTGCTTCACGGACTATCGACAAGCAACATTATTTTGACAAATAAGAGCTTGTTATAATACAAAATAACTTGTTGTTATAATCAAATGACAATCAGTATTTTAATGATGAAGAGTCTTTGGGCTAGTGATTAAGAACCCAGATGTATCCGCATTAAATGATTCTGAAACGCCAATGTATTATCATCTGGCCATTACCATTTCTTCCAAATAAAGAGGTAGTAAATCTCTGTATAGAAACCCACTCTGACCATGAAGAGGAAAAAAGGTTTTTTTTTTAAGGCAATTATGGGCTTTGACAACCACATAATAACAGATGGGACACAATTCGTTCATGTCCCAAGGACAATAAAAACACGATAGAAAAATCAGCAAACTAAATGTTGCCTACATTTCGCATAACACCGTCCGTTGAATCAGCTCGCGGCGCTCTTCGTGCATCGAGGCGTCGTTATGCAAGACGTATCCATGAGTGCAGATACTGAGCTCCGCGAACTAGATCATCAGCCCTCGCCTATATATACACACGCAGCTCTCCACTGTTATCAGTCGCATCCTCAGCCTCCGCACAGTAGCTCACCGCTCACAAACATGTACCTGGTAAGGACATCTGCACTCGATCACTACAAATACACGAGAAGATACATATGTACATACATACATCTAGCGCCACCGTGCTTTGTCGACCCGCTTTGTCTATAAACAGCATTGAGCTGAGGATTTAGTTTTCCGAGGGTCATGTTGTTCCAATCATTAAAACAATACCTTAGCTTATAATAATAATAGTTTGTTTATAGTTATAATTACTTAATTAAATCTCCAAGGCTAAATATGTTATAAACAAAAGGCATGGATCCGACTAAATGTAATTGTAACCCAACCCTTCCACAGCTCATAACTGTAGCCGTCCTCGCTGTGTCTCACGCAGCTAAACTAGACAAGACCTACCTTCCCCCTCACTCGCAGTCCTCCGGCGGGTCCGGTAGCTTCCTCCAGACTCCATTTGTCGAAGCCCAGAGACAAGCACAGCTCGGATCGGCAGCGCAGAATGGCTTCGCTCGTGCCGGTAATGGGTTCGCCCAACCAGCCTTCGGCGGTCAGTACAGCAACGGATACGACGCGGTAAGTGTGGAGAGCCGCCCTGAACGTCCTCGCGCCGCTCTCGAGAGGAACGCAGNGAATCAGCTCGCGGCGCTCTTCGTGCATCGGGGCGTCGTTATGCAAGACGTATCCACGAGTGCAGATACTGAGCTCCGCGAACTAGATCATCAGCCCTCGCCTATATATACACACGCAGCTCTCCACTGTTATCAGTCGCATCCTCAGCCTCCGCACAGTAGCTCACCGCTCACAAACATGTACCTGGTAAGGACATCTGCACTCGATCGCTACAAATACACGAGAAGATACATATGTACATGCATACATCTAGCACCACCGTGCTTTGTCAAACCGCTTTGTCGATAAACAGCATTGAGCTGAGGATTTAGTTTTCCGAGGGTCATGTTGTTCCAATCATTAAAACAATACCTTAACTTATAATAATAATAGTTTGTTTATAGGCTTAATCACATAAATAAATCTCCAAGGCTAAATATGTTGTAAATAAAATGCATGGACTCGATTAAAAATAACTGTAACCCAACCCTTCCACAGCTCATAACTGTAGCCGTCCTCGCTGTGTCTCATGCAGCTAAACTGGACAAGACCTACCTTCCCCCTCACTCGCAGTCCTCCGGCGGTTCCGGTAGCTTCCTCCAGACTCCATTCGTCGAAGCCCAGAGACAAGCACAGCTCGGATCGGCAGCGCAGAATGGCTTCGCTCGTGCCGGTAATGGGTTTGCACAACCAGCCTTCGGCGGTCAGTACAGCAACGGATACGACGCGGTGGGTGTGGAGAGCCGCCCTGAACGTCCTCGCGCCGCTCTCGAGAGGAACGCAGCCATCCTCCGTCAGGACAACACCAACAACGGAGACTCCTACTCGTACGCGTACGAGACTGAGAACGGCATCTACGCTGAGGAGAACGGAGTCGCCGCCAACGGAGTGGAGGCTCAGGGAGGGTACTCTTACACCGGAGACGACGGACAAGTCTACACTATCCGGTGAGGCTCAATGCTCATTACGTCTTACACTGAGATTAGTCAGTCATTACAGGAGCATCGAGCTCTAAATATCGTGAGAACTCAGCTCTTTAACTTACAATCTTTGCATTTGCGTAACGTAAAAGCGATGAATCGTGTTGTTACTGTATTGCCAATAACGATTATTAGTGAACCAGACGCGCATATTGATAACGTTCTGCTGTGAACTGCAGATACACCGCGGACCAGAACGGCTTCGTGGCTCAAGGAGACCACATCCCCACCGCCCCCCCGGTCCCCGAGGAGATCCTGAGGGCGCTCGAGCAGAACGCTCGGGACGAAGCCGCCGGCATCTACGATGATGGTGAGTGCATATTCACGATATCTGAACAAGCATAATAACAATCTGCTTAATAATCAAACGGCACATTTGTAATAAGAATCCCGTAGAGAATGTTTAGTTTAAGGTTTTCTTTTCTTGATTATTTAATCGTAAAGAAGCGAATCTTGCTACGAAATACAAACGGATATTTACTACTGTTACATATCCGTGCTTGAGGCGCGGAGAGTAACTACACCTACTCAGCCTTCACCTCTCAAACAGGATCCTACAGCGAAGAGAAGTATGGGGGTGGCGAGGCGCGTCTCAACAAGCAGTACGCAGACAGCGTGGTGACCGACTCCGCAGCGTATCGTGACGTCAGCGGCCTGAGGACCCAGGCTTCCTTCCGCAACGGCCCTCAGACGGCATACCTCCCTCCCGCCCAGAGGAGGCAAGATGCCGGCTACCACTACTAAACAACCACCTCACACTTATTGTTACTGTAAATAACCAACACTTGATATCGTTTTTATGTTGTTGTTAAGCTGTTTGTAATTAATAAATATTTTATTATCCAAATCCATTGTTTAATAATCAAATTTGAACGCATGGCTGGTTCACTGCAGAAATATGCAGGACACTGGTACTTAACCGCGCGGGTCCCCAAAACACTCTATCTTAATGCCGGTTGATTATCTAATACTCAGAGAATGTTGCAGCCGATTCTTAGATATTTTATTATCCAAATCTACTGTTTGACAACGACAATGTTTGTACGATCATATTGTGTTTTAAGAAAAAATGGAAGCTTGAAAATTTTAAGAAAACAATCCCGTTATACCAAAGTTTGGTGGCAGCATTAACGATGTGATGTTTATAGGCTCTGGTTACCACTCAGCGCTAGATGAGCCGAGACCTCATTCAGTCAAAAAATTTGACATTTGCAGTTTCTGTTTTTCACCTCTACCGTGGGCCTTTTTTTTCCTACCTAAGCTTAGAGCCTTGAGAGGCTATTTAAGCGTAACCTTAACTAATAGATGAGCTCACAGGGCTCAAACCTGACGACGTTGCTAACATGAAGCTTTACAAGAGACGTGCTTTGCACAATCTATCATCAGATCGGAAACGCAACTCACTGAGAAGATCCAGCGAGAAACTCAGTGTGCTGTGTCTGAGGGCTAATTTACTCGTCGAGCCCTTCGTCGCGAGCGATGGGTTCGACGAGAGCCGATCCGTGGGCCAGTGGTCATTGGTTGCATGCTAATATAATTTCAAAGTTAAATCATAACATCGATATGCTACAACTTAGATTTAATTGTATTATGGATGTCAGTACCCAGTTACCATCCGATAAGCTTAAGGCAAGTCTCTCTACTACAATCACAATAAAAATATTGTTCAGCATCTAAGTACAGTTTTAATAATATCGGTTAATTTTCCTTCGCAGCGCAGTGCTGAACATTCTATATATTGTGCTGTTTAGTTCAGATCGTAAACTTAAGATACATAAATTCATATTAGCCCGATTCATTTAACGTATCGATTGTAATAGAATTTTTAATACAAAAAAAACAACATTTTTTTTTTTAAATTAAAAGAATTTATCGTATAAAAATGCGTGTTCACGAAAATTCACATGACGTAATTATTACTCTGTAAAAACGAAATTGTTTATCTGTTTTAGGTCAGTACGAAGCCGTAATAATCTATGTTAATGTTCAGTTTTACGATTCAACTACTCTGTTCGCTCTCTGCCCATAGATTATACACTTAATATATTTTCTCTGCCCAAGCGCCTCTGACGCGAACGGACGCGTCTTCAGTACTCTTCAATCAGACTTGAATATAATGAAATGTTGTAATTCAGACAAAATATAATTGTTCATAAGAAGTCAGTGCCTTTATTACTCAGACTATCAGTACGCTGCATGCGATCCAGCCGAGCCCGTCTGGTGGCCCATGAAATTCAGTAACCACGCTCATTCGACCGCCATATTCAACAATGCGAATTATATCAGTTATTTTATTATAATTGTGTATTGTCAAATTGTGTAGCGTTCACAGCTAAATAATAGTATAATTTGCGGTACGCATAAATAGTCCGCCCAAATTGTAAGCGTGTAACAATTTAATTCTAGACAAACTTTGTGTTTATTATTTGTCGGAGATGGCTGCAAAATATTACGTATTAAATGGATTCCGGGGTCAGAACAAAAATCCTGTGCTTTTTTTCTCAAGATTTTATCTTTAGCCATGTCCCTACGATAGTTTAGTAAAAATAAATAAAGAATTAGGGTTGATAAACTTTTTTTCTTTATTTAACGACACGTGTGAATAGGTACGTAGATATATCCAACCTACACATTCGGCTATAATATGATCTACCACCAGCAATTTCATTATTATAATATCACGATATTATTGCTTAAAATGTTTTGTGTTAGATACCTACATATTTCTAAAGGAAAAATGTAATTGTGTACTAACATTTTACGAATCGGCATCTGTGTTCATTTTTGGAAGCGTTCTCGTCGAACCCGTCGCTTGCGACGAAGGGCTCGACGAGCGAATTAGCCCATAGACACAGCCCACTGAGTTTTTCGCCAGATCTTATCAGTCGGTTGCGTTTCCGATCCGGTGGTAGATTCTGCGAAGCACTGCTCTTGCTAGGGCCAGTGTTACAACACTCCGGTTTGAGCCCCGTGAGCTCAACTACATGTTAGGGCGAAGCTGAAATAGCCTCTCAAGGCTATCAGCATAGGTAGAAAATAATAATTTGGAAGCGGTTCGGTTACATATGTTTTTACGCAAAGTATGCGTGTATGTGTATAGTATCTAATTAATACGTGAAGCAAAAACTTTGTATTCCTTTTTACGAAAACTGCGCGGACGGAGGAGTATGAAATTTTCCACGCTTATAGAGAATATAGAGAAGAAGTGCACAATGCAAATATTTTTTTAAAATAATGCATAAAAGTTACATTAAATCAATAAAGAAAACATTACACACACTACATTTTGTATTTGACGCACACACGCATGCAAACTATTTATTGTCAAACTTTTGTTCTTGACGTCTGTTGTCAAATTGAGAATAAATTAAATATTGTTTGCCTTTGTTAATATTTTTTATAGTGTAGTCTTGGCGAAATTTGTGATTATAGAAGTATAAAATACAATCATAATAGCGTACAAACTTACAATTCTAATTAATTATAGTCGAATTTCGACTACTGCGGGACCTCTAGTACTAGTGATTAGAGATAACGTAGTATTCACAATGCGATGTGTATTAATTCGCTCCAGCGGCGGTGAGCAGTCTGTTCTCTTAGTGAAATAAAAACAGAAGTAGCGTAATCGCACACTTAAAAAAAGCGTGTATAATGTTTTGTGACTTAAGGAAAAAATTATGGCCGGTTTCCGTAAGAGATCCAACATGTTTTCTGGCAACCTGGACAATTGCTGTTACTTTAAATTGATTAAATTCGAAACGGCACGTAGAAATGGATTTCTGCGTATTTCTTTAGATTAGAATCTCTAAAAGCGTAGTCACGCATTGAGTTAGTGTAATAGGCTTGACTTAATTCTGTTAAAAGCGCTGTTCATCTTATTTCCCTAGGTTTTGCAAGTTGTAGAAACAATTTAAATTATTTTAATTTCATGTTCTAAACATATTAATTTTATTATCTCCGACGGAATTTCGACACGTAAGAATCATAATCTTATATCTTCTTATACCTTTAAACGAGCAATTCTTGTATCTATCTATCTATCTATCTCTTAGGTTTATGGCGTTTCCTTTTAGATTTCGCCAATGTCAAGTGTATTTAATACTCTGCTTTCTATAGCGGGCTTCGTGAACGAGCAAGGTCACAGATTGTAACTAAGAATTAAGTGAGTAGCAGCTAAGAATGTTTGATGACAGGATCGCTGTTGATGTACCT
Source organism: Bombyx mandarina (assembly GCF_003987935.1). Next base: position 637,041 of record NW_021011602.1, read on the forward strand.
AAAACAAATAAGACGCACACAATTTGAGGTGTCGGAGATTTGAATACAACAAATGCTAAAACTTCCAAAGACTATTTTCTGTTCTATTCATCCATTTTTAATTTTCATCGCATTAACTTCGTTTTATACTACAATTCTTGTATATATATAATCTGAATCTGGGAAACGGCTCCAACGATTTTCATAAAATTTAATATACAGGGAATTTCGGGGGCGATAAATCGATCTATCTACGATTTATTTTCAGAAAATGTTGTTTTATTCGTGTTTTCAATAATCAACTCTATCGATAAATTTGATTTTTTCTTTAAATAACCAGTTCATATTTTTTTATGGTTCTGTTGGTAAGATCGAAAAATATTATTCATATTTCATTATTTTATCAATATGTAATTCGTATTTAAATATAACTTCTATAAAACACAATTTATCAAAAAAAAAAAACCGAGGAAAGCTTGGTCATTATCGAGATTAAAATAATAAACGGAAGTTTATCCTCTCATAAAAAAATAATTTTCAATTTCTCCTCCAGGTTCTTAAGGTTGTAACGATAGTGACGTTATCAATTATTACTACCGCTACTAAAATAGTAGGAGTGAGATGGGAATCATAAAAAGACATACATAAATAAAACCATTTTACTTTCGTGGTGTACAAAAACAATGGCTGTGTTTATATTTACTAGAGGTCCCGCAGTAGTCGAAATTCGACTATAATTAATTGGAATTGTACCTAAGTTTTGTTCACTATTATGATTGTGTTTTATACTTCTATAATCACAAATTTCACCAAGACTACACTATAAAAAATATTAACAAAAACAAATCGTATTCTATTCTCAATTTGACAACAGACGTCAAGAACAAAAGTTTGACAATAAATAGTATGCATGCGTGTGTGCGTCAAATACATGGTATCTAGTGTGTGTAATGTTTTCTTTATTGATTTAATGTATCTGTTATACATTATTTTAAAAAATATTAGCATAGTGCACTTCTTCTCTATATTCTCTATAAGTGTAGAAAATTTCATAGTCCCCCGTCCGCGCAATTTTCTTAAAAAGGGATACAAAGTTTTTGCTTCACGTATTAATATGGCTGTGTTTATATTTATTTACTTTTCTGTCTAATTATTCTAACAGTAGACAACGCGCTCTGTTTATAATAAAAGCTTACTTCACATACCGGACTAGGCTGCCATATTTGTTGTGATCTATAATAACGAGACGGTCAGTCAGGTCCTAGATCTATCTAGATTTTTGGCTGTGTGATGGCCTAGTGCAACACTATCCTTTCTCTTCACACGGAAGTCATAGATGAAAACTAAGAGAATCATCTAAGAATCGGCAGCAGCGTTCTCTGAGTATTAGATCCATATATTGCGATCATCAATTGGCATTAAATACTGATAGAGCGTATTGTGGACTAACGCGGATTAGTACCAGTGTCCTGCATATTTCTGCAGCGAAGCAGCCGTGGGTTCAAATTTGATTGTCAAACAACAGGTTTGGATAATAAAATATTTATTGTAATACAAACAGCTTAACAACAACATAAAAACGATATCAAGTGTTGGTTATTTACAGTAACAATAAGTGTGAGGTGGTTGTTTAGTAGTGGTAGCCGGCATCTTGCCTCCTCTGGGCGGGAGGGAGGTATGCCGTCTGAGGGCCGTTGCGGAAGGAAGCCTGCGTCCTCAGGCCGCTGACGTCATGATACGCTGCGGAGTCGGTCACCACACTGTCTGCGTACTGCTTGTTGAGACGCGCCTCGCCACCCCCATACTTCTCTTCGCTGTAAGATCCTGTTTGAGAGGTGAAGGCTGAGTAGGTGTAGTTACTCTCCGCGCCTCAAGCACGGATATGTAACAGTAGTAAATATCCGTTTGTATTTCGTAGCAAGATTCGCTTCTTTATGATTAAATAATCAAGGAAAGAAAACATTAAACTGCCGGCTATCTCTACGGGATTCTTATTACAAATGTGCCGTTTGATTATTAAACAGATTGTTATTATGCTTGTTCAGATATCGTCAATATGTACTCACCATCATCGTAGATGCCGGCGGCTTCGTCCCGAGCGTTCTGCTCGAGCGCCCTCAGGATCTCCTCGGGGACCGGGGGGGCGGTGGGAATGTGGTCTCCTTGAGCCACGAAGCCGTTCTGGTCCGCGGTGTATCTACAGTTCACAGCAGAACGTTATCAATATCCGCGTCTGGTTCACTAATAATTATTATTGGTAATACAGTAACACGATTCATCGCTTTTACGTTACACAAATACAAAGATTGTAAGTTAAAGAGCTGAGTTCTCACGATATTTAGAGCTCGATGCTCCTGTAATGACTCACTAATGTCAGTGTAAGACGTAATGAGCATTGAGCCTCACCGGATAGTGTAGACTTGTCCGTCGTCCCCGGTGTAAGAGTACCCTCCCTGAGCTTCCACTCCGTTGGCGGCGACTCCGTTCTCCTCAGCGTAGATGCCGTTCTCAGTCTCGTACGCGTACGAGTAGGAGTCTCCGTTGTTGGTGTTGTCCTGGCGGAGGATGGCTGCGTTCCTCTCGAGAGCGGCGCGAGGACGTTCAGGGCGGCTCTCCACACCTACCGCGTCGTATCCGTTGCTGTACTGACCGCCGAAGGCTGGTTGGGCGAACCCATTACCGGCACGAGCGAAGCCATTCTGCGCTGCCGACCCCAGTTGTGATTGTCTCTGGGCTTCGACAAATGGAGTCTGGAGGAAGCTACCGGAGCCGCCGGAGGACTGCGAGTGAGGGGGAAGGTAGGTCTTGTCCAGTTTAGCTGCATGAGACACAGCGAGGACGGCTACAGTTATGAGCTGTGGAAGGGTTGGGTTACGATTACATTTAGTCAGGTCCATGCATTTTATTTACAACATATTTAGCCTTGGAGTTGTATTTATGTGATTAAGACTATAAACAAACTATTATTATTATAAGCTAAGGTATTGTTTTAATGACTGGAACAACATGACCCTCGGAAAACTAAATCCTCAGCTCAATGCTGTTTATAGACAAAGCGGGTCGACAAAGCACGGTGGCGCTAGATGTATGTATGTACATATGTATCTTCTCATGTATTTGTAGTGATCGAGTGCAGATGTCCTTACCAGGTACATGTTTGTGAGCGGTGAGCTACTGTGCGGAGGCTGAGGATGCGACTGATAACAGTGGAGAGCTGCGTGTGTATATATAGGCGAGGGCTGATGATCTAGTTCGCGGAGCTCAGTATCTGCACTCGTGGATACGTCTTGCATAACGACGCCCCGATGCACGAAGANGTACATGTTTGTGAGCGGTGAGCTACTGTGCGGAGGCTGAGGATGCGACTGATAACAGTGGAGAGCTGCGTGTGTATATATAGGCGAGGGCTGATGATCTAGTTCGCGGAGCTCAGTATCTGCACTCGTGGATACGTCTTGCATAACGACGCCCCGATGCACGAAGAGCGCCGCGAGCTGATTCAACGGACGGTGTTATGCAAGATGCAGACAAGATTTAATTTGCTTCATAATGTCTGTTTTTATAATTATAATTAATTCGCGAATGAATGATGACTGAATTTTCTTTTTATGGTAATATTTAATTTTATTACTTATACATCGCATTTCACTCTGCTAATGGTTTGCTGGAAGAAACTCATGAATGAGTTAAGCTCACCTTTGTACATAGTATTTAGACATTCTTTTAAATCTGTTTTTATTGTATTTTCTTTTTTGTGTAGAATAAGTATAAATAAATAATTACCACGGTCATCTTCTTAAAAATGTATTTTGCTTCGTATTCTTTTTCTTAATTCCTCTCAACTATTGTATTACATTTGATTTTCTCGAGTAGTAGATATAATAAATAATACGTTTAAAACTTAATCAATTTATTCATTTCAACGTCGTGTTTTTGACGTGACTTTTCGAACCCTTACCTGAACCCGGTCACACTTAACCAACACTACATTAAATCGTAAAAGTAGATTCATTTTGTTGATTATAACAACTAAACTATAATCCTAAATATTCAGTTTTGCACTAAAATCATTTAAAAGCACGCTAATAATTAATTGTTTCCTCTCTGAATAAGCATAATTTAAATAACTGCGACCTCATGCCTAAAGTAGCAACGGACTACGGTCATCCCTTAAAATCATATGGCCTGTTATTTAGAGATCACAATACCAATATGACTGGTGGTAGGACCTCTTGTGAGTCCGCGCGGGTAGGTACCACCGCCCTGCCTATTTCTGCCGTGAAGCAGTAATGCGTTTCGGTTTGAAGTGCGGGGCAGCCGTTGTAATTATACTGAGATCTTAGAACTTATATCTAAAGGTGGGTGGCGCATGTACGTTGTAGATGTCTATGGGCTCCAGTAACCACGTAACACCAAGTGGGCAGTGAGCTCGTCCAACCATTAAAAAAAAAACTCGTTCCCTCTCGCATAACACTGTAATAAATACAAATAATATTTGAATGGTAATCATTTGTGCCGTCGGCTGATATCAAACGTTGACCTTGCACATCATTACAACATCTAGCTCATCTAAACTGGACGAGCTTCCGATGTTAAAAGCTTTTGTAAGTAAAGCTATGACTCTAATACAATAACTTTCATAAAGTAACGAGAGCTTAAGCTATTTTTTTAAAGTCATAAAATTATGCTCAAAATAATATGTATGGGAAAGAATTTTTAATTAGGAATTTTGTTGTTACTCTGTAGGTACGTAGCAATTCAGGCTTTGACTTCGTATGTCGAGATTGGCTTGGCAAGGGTTGTTTGTTTATCAATAACTAGCGGCCCGCTCCGGTTCCGCTCGGGTCTTTAACAAAAATTTCAACGATTTTTGACGTCGTTTTATTTTTAAAAATAAAAGAACACTTATTGCTAGACATATGCTGTCGCGAAGCTTTTTGTAAATAATAATGTGTTCTACAAAGTCGTAGTACATTATTTTATTCTACCAACAATAGTTTTCGCAGGGCACGCGATGTAAAGAATATTTTAGGTAATTTTTTTACACATTGGGTTACATTATTGGAATTTTAGTAAGGATTCCAATTTTTTTTCAAAAACGATTATACCCTATGTCCTCGGGAATAGTGTAGCTTCCAAACACTGAAATATTTTTTCAAATCAGTTCAGTAGTTTCGGAGCCTATTCAAAACAAACAAACAAATCTTTCCTCTTTATAATATTATAGGTATAACTATAAGTATAGATTTCCTTACCTATACAGGAACCATAAATTTGCAGGATTTCATACCTTTCGTATCAAGGAGTAGGAAAATTATTGTACAATACAAATTCGCTTTCTACCTCATGACTTTAGGTAGGTGGTTAGGTTATTCTCGAATTTATATGCTACAGTAACCAACTAACACCAGGTGAGCCGTATGCTTCGCTACAAGTGTATTATGGCTATGTTAATCGCTCGACGGCAACCAGACAACCTTAAAACTGGTAGCCGTGGGCAAGGGGAAAAGATTCCTGGCCGGTCACCAAGCCGGTGGTCAGATCAGGTAACCGCCTTTACAGGACTCTGTTACGAGCGCCCTGAGGGAAGCCGGAAGCCGACCGAAATGGAAGATGATGGTACAAAGAGCCACGAAGGATTTTCTAAGGACACGACCTCCAGCAATGAAATATGCGACTAATAGTTGTTTTTTTTTAACCTATTCTAGTAACCTCAAGGGGTTATTCTAGATTCACAGAACGAGTGAGTGAGCTCACGGGATTCTAATCCGATGACGTTGGTAACACTAGCCCTAGCAAGAACAGTGCTTCGCAGAATCTACCGCCGGATCGGAAACGCGACTCACTGAGAAGATCCGGCGAGAAACTCAGTGGGTTAATTCACTCGCCGAGCACTTCGTCGTAAGCGACGCGTTCGGCGAGAACGATGACCGGTGCTTGAGATCCCTAGAAGCACCGTTAGTGGATCGGAAGGATGCGAAATGACGTGCTTTGACCGACGTCGACTGTTTATCATTCGGTTCGCGGGATGGGGTATGACAGAAGATGCACGGTATATATGGTTTGTCTTTGTTAATATTTTTTATAGTGTAGTCTTGGCGAAATTTGTGATTATAGAAGTATAAAATACAATCATAATAATGTACAAACTTACAATTCCAATTAATTATAGTCGAATTTCGACTACTGCGGGACCTCTAGTGGTATTAATTTTATCTACGGCGCGCGAAAATAAAACTAAATTCGACATTTCCATTTAATTAAACATTTGAATGTTCTTACCTGATGGCAAGAGAAACTTTTTTTATTGCTTAGTTTAGTGGACGAGCTCACAGCCCACCTGATGTTAAGTAGCTACTGGAGCCCATAGACACCTACAACGTAAATGCGCCAAGCACCTTGAGATATAAGTTCTAAGGTCTCAGTATAGTTACAGCGGCTACCCCACCCGGAAATAGGCAGGGCAGTGGTACCTACCCGTGCGGACTCACAAGAGGTCCTAGCACCAGTAATTATGCAAATTATAATTTTGCGGGTTTTAATTTTATTACACGATGCTATTATTGTATCTGTTTTTTTTCTTCATAGGCGAGTATAAATCGGATTATAAAACATAACGATTGGAAGACGTCTTGTAAGTCCACGCGGGTAGGTACCGCCCTGCCTATTTCTGCCGTGAAGCAGTAATGCGTTTCGGCTTAGCGGATGGAGCAGCTGTTATACTGCAAAAACCTAGATTTTAGAACTCTTGTCTCAAGTTGGATGACGGCATTTACGTTGTAGATGTCTATGGGCTCCGATAATCTCTCACTAGATTGGCCGTGAGTTCATCCGCCCATCTAAAAAATACCAATTAAAGCTGTATCTGCAACTTAATTAGTGAGACTCTCTATAGCTGCTTTCTCTTCGATCCCGCAGCGACTCTACACTTGCCAAATAAACAGGTCCGCACTCCAGTGACCTATGTCCATAAAACAACAGTCATCCTATTGTGTATTGTGATCGGTCAATATTATAATGTCAGTCGCTATCAATCCAATTAATCGATGACACAATCCTTTGACATGCCACGATCGGATATCGTCTGCGAAGATATGAGGCTTTTGATTTCATTGAAATACCCTGTTTGTTACTGGTGGTAGGACCTCTTGTGAGTCCGGACGGGTAGGTACCACCGCCTTGCCTATTTCTGCCGTGAAGCCGTAATGCGTTTCGGTTTGAAGGGTGGGGCAGCCGTTGTAACTATACTGAGACCTTAGAACTTATATCTCAAGGGGTGGGTGGCGCATTTACGTTGTAGATGTCTATGGGCTCCAGTAACCACTTGACATCAGGTGGGCTGTGAGCTCTTCCAGCCATCTAAGCAATAAAAAAAAATCGGATTGGAAAATCGGCTTGTTATCGGAGAAGCAGACTTTGGCCCACAATTGGGAATCTTATTCTTAGTCATTTTCACTCTTGGCGGAGTGGTCGTGGTCATCAGTTCGGGTGGTGGTGTGCTTCAGCAGACGTCGCTATTCTTCGCATTCCGGAACCTGCGTTATGCACTCATTGACGAGATTGTGTAAGCTATTGTTTGGTCGGTCCATCGTAACGGTGATCTGCGGCGCGGTCTTGTACCCTCAATCATGGCCAACTGGTATAGCTACTGCTGTGTTATAGCATGTTTAAGGGAGAATCCTCCTTTCCGTTGCTCACCCTGAGAAAATGCCGAGAGCCTTGTAGTAAGAAATCGTTATTTAAACTAAGGGCACTTTTAATGGTTTGCTTATTTTTTAAAAAGCGCTTAAGTACACTTATAGTCAACGTACTCCTATATGTTTTTTAACTATGACTTAAGAGCTTAAAGACAAAATACTAAAAAAGCTTTTGCTTCAGTTTTCTATAGCGGCGACATCTTTGTTTTTAATCGTTTAAGATTAAAACCGCTAAATGAAAATGACTCATTGACGAGCTTAATAATTATCATCATCATCATCATTGTCGCAGAGCAGCCGTGGTCATCTTTTGGTGGTGGTTTATACAATTATCGCAGAGGGAATCCCTCTCTACCACGCAACCTCTACGGGATGCCGAACCGTCAAATGTCGAAGACCTTAGCACCAGAGCTTCTGAGGCCACCTGATTCCTGCAAGTAACCACTCTATAACCAATTATCATCGTTAATTAGCTTAAGAAATCTTACCACTTACGTTTTAATAGTCATTTAACCACTGCTTTTTGGGAAAGACCATAAATATTCTAATGATATTAATTTAAAATTTGGCCTCAAATGACGTTACACGTAACGTTAATTCTTTTTTGAAATTTTACTTATTTTTACTATATTGCAACTTTCTTAGAAAGTGATGTGAGTTTATTCCGTCATCAATCGTAGCACACACACACACACACACAAACACCCCCCATAGGTCACTGCTGGCAGTTCATTTCTGATAAGTCTTGCTTATCTACCACTAGGCAATCGTACTTAGAGCTCTCTCCTCCTTGCGTCGGTTTCCTCATTACTGAGGGTCGTGGTCATGGCCTTGAATCAGTTTGTTTTTTATAATGCACCGCCATCTGTTCCTATCTGCAGCTGAGTGCAGAGCATCGTGCAATGTGGTATCAAGGGCTGCACGAATCTGGTCCGTTCAACGGGTCGGGTTCCTGCCTCTTGGTCGCTTGCCCGCGAGCTTTCCAGTAACCACCAATTTCTCCAAGTTATTAAGCATTGAATAACTAAAACTTACATTTTCACGTCGACAGCGAATACTGAACTATAAGTTCTTCAGTCCGCCTGAGTCACCAATAGTGATAAGGGGAAGCTCGTTTGTCCATCTGTGCCAATCTAACATCCGCCGAAGGTTAAGAGGCGACTTAAGGGCATAAGCATTAAACTAGCACATTACAATTAGGATGTCACATTTCTTAGGGTGACGGCATTCATGGTGTCTTTTTTGTAAGCCTTCGTAAGTACATGTCCATACCGCCTATCAGGTGGTGAGTGGTTACCGTCACTAATGAATATCAGCAATGCTAAAGGCACTGCGAAGTTGCTGCCTAAAGTGGAGTACTCTCATAAGCCTCGTTTGAAGAATGACATTACCTTAACGATCGGGAAACACGAGTGTATCCAGAGCCGGACGGTACGTATCAAAAAAGCTTTCTAAAAGCACTCTACCGACGAACTTAGAGGTCCCAGTATGCATGAATTTTGCTCCTGTAGCGGGAGCTGCTATTGGAGCTCAGAGGATCATCTCGAACAATTCCTCAAAGCATTACGAAACACAGAGAAAAACGAAAACTCTCCGTAGATTTAGAGGTTCCAAGCGATCAGTCTATCAGCTGCAGTAACCACTTGGTACCAGGACGGCAGCGTAGTGAGTCGAGCTCCCTGTCTTCAGCAATAACAAAGTATAAAAAAATAAAAGAGCTCTTCACAAACGATTTTCTATTATGTGAACGACACGAAAACAAAGCAAACAGTGTCGCCCGAAAAAATCGTAGCAGTCTTAAATAAACAAAAACCATGTGTCAAATCGAAATTACACCCAAAACAATGGAAATGTCAAGGACTAATTATCAAAAGCATCGTGTCCACAACTGACTCTAATGTGACGAAATTCATACAAATAAACACTGTTAATAACTTGGTATAAGCACACGACAGCTACAATTATGGTTTGTCACGTCGTACGTCCGTCTGTCACGTTCGTAAATGGTCATTACAAACGAAAGCATGGGGTGTATATATATGATTTTTTTTACGACTCATCACAGAACTCGATTGGCTCCTGCCGTGAACGTCTACGATGAAGCTGTTTTTGGTTTGTTCCCATTTTTTTGTCTTTAACTGTAATTTTGAGGTATTTTAGTTGATTTGATTTTATTCGATTTTCATTTAAGACCATGTCAATGCATAGATTCTGTGATCCTTTTTATATTTACATCTCTTCTATGAAATTATTAGTCTTCTCAGAAGTAAGATTAACCCATTTTCTACGACACTAGAGCAAAATGTACTATTATTACTGATTGAATGATTTTTATTGAATACAAAAAAGTAATCTCAAGCAATTTTGATATTTTATAAAATACCACAGCTATCATTCACATAACGAAGTATCTTTTTTGTTTAAAGCTTAAACGTTTTTAAAGTCTTATTAATTTCAAAAGTGAAAACAAAATATGTTTTAATTTATCAACTTAAAATTTTCAGATAATTTCAGCCTTCGGGTTCATGAATGCGGCTAAGCTCCACCGAGCCTATCTTCCGCCATCCAATGCGAAATTAGCTGGAGGTAGACCAGAAGATCTACAAACTCCTCTAGAATTACCGAAGGAAACCTATTTAAAATTTTCTGGAAATGATAAGCAAAAGAAAGAAGAAAATACAGTTAATCAAAATAGAATTGGTTTGAATGGAAATTTTCCAAATATCCAAACATTAAAATATGACACTGAAAACAAGGAATTAGGGATAAATTTGTCTTTAAGCAAAGCACAAAATAGTGCCTTTATTGACGATCAAGAAATTCCATTAGAAATTAAAAGTACACTAGACCAAGGAATTTTTGAAAGCAATGGTTTGAAAGCATTTGGTCCCATTAAAGGTACGTATCCATTGGCCCAAAAAAATAACGATAGGAATCAATACATTCCAAAATCAATAGATAAGATCAATACTCGGTTTGAAGCTAACTCCACTTCTGTTCCAACTGCTGTAAAGGAATCTAACAATACTGCTTATAAAATTTCAATAGTCAGAGGTAGTTTTGGAGAATATAATCAGATTAAACAAACGCCTAACCCTGAATCAATCACTGAAACATTGATTGAAGATAAAATTACACCTCTAAAAGATTATGTTAACTCTGAAATTAGTGGCATGTCAACGCCAGATTTCACTAAACTAGAGGAAATTTTTACTAAAAATTTTTCTAGGGTTGGCGATCCAACATCAAATTATTCAAATCAAATTATTAATCCAACTGTAGATGGACAATCAATTTCTAATATTGCGGGTAATTTTGTCAACTTTCAAAATACTGAAAATCCCGAGAGGATTAAGCAAAAAAATAAAAATGAAAACGATGATTCTTTGTCCTCTAAGCGCTTTAACGACGTGAAAAACATTTATTCGAATCTATTTCCACAAAACTTCCGTAACAAATACTTGGATATAACAAAAAGACCTCAAACAGAAAACGACAGAAAAGCGGCATTACTTAGTTTTGAAAACATCATAACGCCAGAAGGCTTCTCGTACACATTTGATACTTCAAATGGCATACACGCAGATGAAAGTGGCACAGCTATTGGGGGGGTAAGAGCCAAAGGATCTTACTCATATACGGGTGATGATGGAAAGGTATACACTGTGACTTACACAGCAGATGAAAAAGGCTTCCTACCAAAAGGTGATCACATTCATCCTCTTCCAAATTCTATTAAGGCCCTGATTGAGAAGACCCCCTCCGATGGAATATATGATGATGGTAAGAATGTAGATGAAGTTTTTTTTAATTTATTCTTGAATCTGTATTTGAGTATTACCATAAACAGTGTATTTTTAGTTTTAATTCGCAGAAGTTTAAGATAACTCGTATGTGGATACTTCCATATAACTAAAATTTAATAAATGTAATATTTTGTTTGTATAAACTATGCAATAATATCAAAACTAAAGCTAAAAGCTGCAATCCCTGCCTATTCAAGCCTATTCAATTTTAAATAAATATAAATCCAACAGCTTTTAGCACTTAAAAATTTCTACGCCTTAGGTCTTTGTTTCGGATTCTTCACCACTAAAAGTTTTTTCAGTCTTAAATAATTAATATATCAAAAATTTGTGAGTATCTTCTTTTCATTACAGGTTCTTACAGCGAAGAAAAGTATGGACACATGCGTTATCAAGGGCCCATCGATCGTTATTACTCACAAATTCATATGAAAACAGGGAATCGACAGCGGAAGCCTGCAAATAAAGAAACTAGCTCGTTCAACAAAACACAATACATGAAGACAAATAATTCCGAAAGACTAGCAACTAATACCCCTTTCATAATTAACACTCCTAAGAGTGTTCTTCCCTTTGAGATAAAAGAAAGAAGCCAGACATCAACTTTAAGATCACGACCAACAAATATTATTGGTAATCAATATCCAAACGCCGAATTGAAAGGCAGTGAAAACGTTATCAAAAACTCGCAAGACAATCCTATCGTTGAAAGCGATGATTATAATATTAACGACATGAAATTCGGTAAACTTAAAACACCAACTTTTGAAATAATTAAAGAAAGCCATGAAAAACAATTTAAAAATGTACAAAAGCCGGTAGCCGTTACTGCTGACCCTTTTAACGGTCAAACAATTACTTCAACTGAAATTCCTGATTACTTCACAACCGAATTTAATAATCCATTGCTTTTAATAAGCAATGATGATTTTATACCGACTACTAGAGATGGGGAAACAGGTTATACATATACAAAGCCAAAAAATGTATTCAAAGAAGGCATAACATCAACTCCTGCTGATGCCGAGAAAGAAATATATTATGATTCTGTTAATCCTGGAGAAGCAAACGCTTATACTTCTTCAGTAAACGTACCAAATGATCTCTCAAGAACTCAAGAGTCAACAAGCCCTCAAACTCCGATTTTAAGATCAAAATTTACAGCAAATAACAATCCATACCTGACAACAGACACGATTGAAAAGATATTAGGAAGCTCACTAGCGCCAACATTATTTATGCCATCAACAACGCCAATGCCATCATTAAATAAATATATTGATACGGGTATTAAGGCATTAGACGATAAAAAAACCATGGACGCTACAACTCCTGCAAATGTAAATACAGAATATAACACAGATAGCGATTTAGCTCTGAACACTGCTTTTGATCATAGCCCCAGACCAACGACACCTGGAGACGAGGTTTACGAAGATCGTACCAACTTGCCATATTTAACCACAGAAGAAGACGCTGACACGAAACTCTTAGGCAATAATTACGACCCAAATTATATGTTTTCTCTCCCAGTGCCTGTTAATATGCTTGGGAATATAAACTTAATGCAGATCGATAATGATGATTCATTATATCGGAAAACTGATAAAGTTATTGGCGAAGACTTCAGTGGACCCAAACAACCTCAATCGTTTGATCCAGCTTCTGGTTACTATTATTAGTAAAATATTTCTTGATAAGCTATATAAACTAGGCGATAGTTGCTATATTATGTTGGGTGCGATAGATATTTTGTTACATATCTTAACTATTGTCTTCTGCGACGTCCGTATTTTCTTTTCTTAATTACGGCAAAAGCAATTCTTTGATAAATAAAAATATTAAATATGTAATACTGTTTTAAATTTTGCTAGGGAAAAAATGATTATATATCGCTGAGATTAGCTCTAGAAACAAAATAACTCATATGTGCTAATAACTCAATTCATCTGCAGTATGTTCATATTACTATGCCGGAAACCTCCCTAAAGTTCTAACAGATGTGTCTAATACAAAAGTTTGACAAAGAAAAAAGCCGACTTCAACAAAATAAATTACAAATCTCATCACTTTAGTCGAAATCAATTAGGCATGCACTTTATAAGATAAATCAAAAATGACTGATTAGTTTTTAATACAATTAATAGAGGGGCCCATTAGGAGCGCCAGCTTTTTAATAAAAATATATAATTATCATCAAAATCGTTTCTCGGTGTTTCCCGAGCGCTATGACATGTCCTTCTTCAAACGAGACTTGTGGGGAGTATTAAGCAGTAGGTAGCGGTTTGGCTCTACCCTGGCATTGCTGACGTCTATGAGCACCACTTACCATCAGGTGGGCCGTATGCTCGGCTGCCTGCTTTCAACCCTCGGTATGATTTTCCGGATGAGGTGGAAACAGCTCACGAGACAGGCCACGGTCAAGTTTCAGGAACACGACCTTTAATGAAATTACTGGTGGTAGGACCTCTTGTGAGTCCGCACAGGTAGGTACCACCACCCCGCCTATTTCTGCCGTGAAGCAGTAATGCGTTTCGGTTCGAAGGGTGGGGTAGCCGTTGTAACTATACTGAGACCTTAGAACTTATATCTCAAGGGGGGTGGCGCATTTACGTTGTAGATGTATATGGGCTCCAATAGCCACTTAACACCAGGTGGGCTGTGAGCTACCCATCTTAGCAATAAAAAATTAAAAAAAAAACCTTCAGTAATGAAGAAAGCGACGAAGAAAAAAAAATGATTTTCCGATAGAATAACAACATGAAACGTGACCAATGTCGTCCATGCAGTCCGTGAGAGGAACAGGTGATGTCCCTGCTCCACAAATAAATTTAGTTAGACCGCCAATCAAAACGGACATAATATGCAAATTCAATATTCAAAGCACTAATTACGAGCAATTGAATCAAATACATTTCAACAGAGAATTCCTTGAATAAATCCTCCGTAAACACAACCTCGCGCACATAATCGAACCTCAGTTTAACATATGAATTGTAATTATTAATATTCGTTCATCGTATCTTCGTCTTAATAGTCTAAATAGTTTTTAGTAATGGGTTATTAGGATTTGCAATAAAATTTTGAAAATATTACATTGTTGCAACTTCTCTGGCAGTATTGGAAAGAATAAAGATCCTAAAACAAACGAAAATTCAAAATATTTACTTGTTTGGAGTCGGTAGGCAAGATTTTCTTGAAATTTTCATTACCGGGGTTTGTTTTGTTATAAATTTGGACGATATTCACTCCCCAATTTGGTTTATGGTTACAGGGACTAATAGAAATCACAACAAGAGCTCCTGATCCTGTGGACCGAAAGGTAAACAGTCGACGTTACCTCAAGCCCTCAAGCACCGTCCTTGCCGAATCCGTCGCTTGCGACAAAGGGCTCGACGAGTAAATTAACTCATAGACATAGCCCACTAACTTTCTCGCCGAATCTTCTCAGTGGGTCGCGTTTCCAATTCGGTGGTAGATTCTGCGAAGCAGTGCTCTTGCTAGGGTCAGTGTTAGCAATACTTCCGGTCTGAGTCCCGTAAGCTCACTATACATTAAGGAGAAGCTAAAATAGCCTCTCAAGGCTATCAGCATAGGTAGGTAGGAAAAAAATCGGTTCTGTAAAGTCGGTTTACTGACGATAGTTGAACGTGACAATGTCATAAGAAAATACGCCTCAGAGCGAGGTAACGCCGCATGAGTCATATTTTTTAGTGCGCGCAGCCGGCTCCATCGAATTATAAGAAGTTGTTACGTCAACAAAAACAAGATTACTGTCACCCATCCACCCATCTAGAGTTATGGGGTTAAAATCCCAATGGCTTCAGGGCTCATAATGTAGTTGATGATCGCAGCACGCTGCTGTAGTAGGTACTAATCTAGCAGAGGATCTTGCTTCGTTGAATCACTTAATCGCCTTATGACACCTATAGAAAACGGGATAGAATATGCTATCCTAAGATTTGTAAATTGAATTGAGAACCTAATATTTTTATATCATTTAACACGTAATCGAAAAGTGTCTACTGAAGAAAAAACTTTACGAATTAGTAGTTTAGGCTATTATCGATTGAACATTTTATCCGTTGATCATTCCCTTCGATATTTTTTTAAAAGCGCCATCTATATTAAATTTCCAGAACTACACATTACCATCTTTGTAGCAATGTGAACAGAATAAAAATTTCAACAGATGGCGCTTATATCAAATTTCTTCTGTATTCAGTTTCTCCGTAGTCTTGAAGAATTTTTACTCTTGCCTTTTGATGATTTTTTTGTTTTTGATGATGTTGTTGATCATTTAAAGGCTCCGGAAAAGAGGTTACAACCAGAGAAACTGATCCATACAAACAATCGCATAAAGAGTCGACAGCAGATGACTTGTAACTCTGACTAGAGATAGTCTAATAGATGTATTTTTACCCCCTACCTATTCGCTGGTAGCTCTAGGCGCTTTTCCAGCTACGCCCGGGTAGGTGAGCTCACGGGCTCAACCTGAAAAAATTTGCTACCACTAGCCCTAGCAAGAGTAGTGGTGCTTCGCAGAATCTACTACCGGATCGGAATCGTGACCCGTTGAGAAGATCCGGCGAGAAACTCAGCGGGCTTTAGATTAGGTTGTACATCGAATTCTTTGCCGAGTTCGACGAGTACGGCTACCGGAATCCCTAAGCCTGCTCCTAGTGTTACAGCTGAAGGTAATGCAAGGGGTTAATGAATGGCCAATTCCTGGCCAATTCTAGACTAATGGTGTAATGATGACGCGTTGATAAATTTTATTTTATTAGGTCCTTTCCTAGCATTTTGATAGGATTTAATCATCAAATACATTCCGTTCCGTAGGATAGAACAGTACAGTACATTGAGAGAGAGATTGAGATTCCAACACAAATTTACAGAGGTTTTTCTTCACCAATAAAATTAAGATAAAAACGGTTCCGGAGATTAAAATTTTCATCTACAATGCATTATTATACATAGCTCATTGAAAAATGTACACAAAAACTTAAAGAACTAGTTTGACCTGATCCACCTTGGCTTTTGGGGTGAATCGGGTCACTTATGGGGATAATAGAGTTTTTTCATAGGGCTGGTACTTTTTAGTTGTTAGGTAGGTACTTGCCTTTAGATAATTAACTTTTCAATATCTTTAATTAGTTACAAAACTCCGATGACTAAATAAACTATTTAATATTCATAAACACTAAATAAAAATCCTTTTTAATGTGACACATTTAAATCTTACAATAACATTGTGACAACCCAGATCTGTCACTATAGCCCCCAATCTATGGTAGTCTTTGTTCAGTGCCTTGGAACAAACTCCCACACTATAAAGTTGCTGATATGACTGTCGGTACTTGAACCATTGTACCATGGTTCACTTGCGGACTGAATAATAATAATAATAATAATAATAACGGTATGTTCGAATTAAGTATCGGTTGAATGGAATATTTGAAATGTATTCAACTGATAATTACTTTTAATAAATGTATCTTTTTTATTTGATTGGTTTTGTTAATTTTAAGTATGTTTCAATGATACTATGTACACATATGGACTTGTTGTTGTCTGAAATAAAATAAATCATTCATTCATTCATTCATTGAACCGGATTGTCAATGATTAGCGGTAAGCTGGCTTGGCTTGGCTTAGTTTTTCTAGCTCCGATGTTGATGCCAATAAAATCCTAACAAAATAGCAGGTAATTCATATATTTATAACCATTTGTTTTCTAATGTTCTTTTTTTAATCAAACATTGAAAAGTTTCAATATTAATAGGTCATGTTTACGGAAATTATTACGCGATGGCGTTTTATTACGTAATTTATTTTATAAGAAAATAACGCATGACATGCGATAATGATCTTTTTGTTGGGACTTTTTTCGAGTTATTTTCAAATTATAATAATGAACAGCAGAAAAAAAACCTATTGAACAAATTACAGGATCGCTTCGAAGAAAAAAATTTTGCTTTTTGGTTCTTCGTGCTATATCCGGGTGATTAATATTTAACGCACTTGAAGATGGATGTAGCGCTAACCTACCTGTTAAACTAATACCTAAGAGAAATGCCAATGTCATGATAATGCCAGGAAAATTTAGCCAGTCCGCAGTTTATCACAAACATAACTTGTGTAAGCCTCTTTTGAATAAGTCCAAACGCTCAGGGACTTGGAGTTGACTTCGTCCTCAAATTTTTATTTATTGCTTAAATGGGTGGACGAGTTCACAGCCATTCTGGCGTTAAGTGGTTACTGGAGCCCATAGACATCTACAAGGTAACCTTGAGATACGAGTTCTAAGGTCTCAGTATAGTTACAACGGCTGGCCCACCCTTTAAACCGAAACGCATTAGTGCTTCTCGGCAGAAATAGGCAGGGTGGTGGTACCTACCCGTGCGGACTCACAAGAGGTCCTTCCACCAATAATTGGTAATATGGGGGAACGAAATCCTCTTAGATGTTTTGTAGACATTTCCAGTTAATTTTATTACTACAACTCAAGTAATTACTTGCAAGAATTCTCGTGGAAGCAGTAAATACGTGATTGGTTGACAGCTGTAATTATTACAATATAACAGAGAAAATGGGGCCCCGTTTATCTACAATGATTCAAACAGCTCACTTATGAAAAGCGCTACATACAAGGCACCCAAACAAAATACTTGTTTGAGTGCCACGCGAACTCTGACATAGGCTTTAAACTACCCTTGAAATTGTCTACAGTACCATGCTCTCTGTTGATGATTTCCATTAACTCCGAAGTTGATTTAGCGGTTTGCGCTAAGTAAAACACAAAAACCAGATCTAAGCAAGAAAACAACCGAAAGAAGCCGAGTGTTGTGTGCTTATTGCGAGTTTTTGACGTTCTCGATAACGTTAAATTTAACTCAAATGCGGTCAGAACATCAACCCTAGCGGCGTACGTAGGCAAACGTTCAAACTCCATACAAATTCGATTTAACTTTTACGCTATCGAGAACTTTAAAAAACTCGCACTAAGCACAGTGAGCGTTTCCCTTCCCTAAGGCCCAGAAAACAAACCCGCCCTACGCTGTAGGCTCCCATAACCTTTGTAAATCCTGTGCGCGGTCTCCACTCACAGACCCTAAGATCCGAACGGTCATGAGTTCTATTAAATCTTCCACTCGTATTTCAGCTTATCATCTTCGGCTTATGTCGATTCAATAACTGGGGATCGCGCATTTCAAATCTATACTAATATATAAATCTACAGTGGTTATTTCGGATGTTCCGTTATAACTACTGAACCATGCATCCGATTGACTTGAAACTTGGTATCCATGTAGAAAATACATGTACTTAATGGATAGGCTAATATTTATATGAGTGTTGGACTCCCTACACCCAGTTGCGGGGCGTTAATGATGAGAATCTTTGTGGGGGTGAGAAATAATAATGTTAATTTTAAATGCTCAGCGAAGAGGACGGGTACAGCTAGTCTATATCTATACTATAATATTATAAAGAGGAAAGATTTGTTTGTTTGTTTGTTTCGAATAGGCTCCGAAACTACTGGACCGATTTAAAAAAATATTTTTCCATTAGAAGCCGACATTGTCCCTGATGAACATAGGCTACTTTTTTAAATTGTTTTTTTATTTTATTTTTTTGGTTTCATGTGTGTTTTAATGTTTCCGAAGCGAAGCGAGGGCGGGTCGCTAGTCTTATCATAAATAGACAGAATACCTCGTACATTCTATATCTGTGTGAAGTAAATCAGCGGCCCACACCTAGGAGACCTTTCATCTTATCGCGTGAGTCACAGCTTCTGAGATGTGCGCGTCTGGCATCCGCGATGAAGCACGACGGAGTTTTTTGTTAGCTAAAAACTGATACACTAGTCCGCAACTGTTACTCACTTTGGCGTATGAGGTCAAGGTTTCCTTTGAATTAGGATGAGAGTAAGGTAGGATAAGAGGTAATGGTGAAAATCGTTTTTCTCAAACGAACACAACGGCTTACTTTCCTTTTTAATACGCTTTTATTAGCTTCATACGTATGTATGTTAGTATGTAACGGAATCTTTGAACATGATTTTGATCCCCTTCAAAATGTCGGATTAACTCAAAATTTGGTATACTTATTAAGGACCGATGACAATTCAATATTTAAAAAAAATTAAAAAAAAATTTTTAATTCAACTAAAAAATGAAAATAAATAATACTTTTAAAAAACTGCTGTTCAGGATATTATCAAAATATTTATAACTATTGAGACCACGCATCCCACGCTTTATTTACAATAAGACGATTTTTTCCCACATTATTTTTAATTTTAAATTTAGTTGGATTTTCTATAAAAGCGTATTTACTTAGTTTTTTTCAAACTATTATTAATTTCTTAATGAGGAAATAAGGCGATACTATCTGGGCTGTCTGTAAGCACATTTCTCTCTCTGTATATCATAGCTACCATATATTACAAACCGTTAATAGAGCATCTTGGGAGTCTACACGGGTAAGTATCACCACCCTGCCTGTGTAACGGTTGGGATAGTCATACTATACTATTATCAGACCTCAAGATTATTATATCTACAGGCCACTGTACCCACTTAAAGTCAGGCGGACCGTGAGTCCTTTGAATGAATGAGTGAAATGCATTTAATGAATGAAGGCAACTTAAGCCCATAAATAATGTCACATACAATTACATAACATCTAAATCAAAATACAATAAAATTAAAATTATAATTTATCAGAATGACTAAAAATAAAAACAAACAAAAATGAAACCAAATCAAAATTATTAAAATTAAAATTGTCAACTACTAATATAAAATTAAAATTAATAACTTTTCAACCACCCTCACAATAAAAGACGTGCTTACCTCTATGTTACCGCCATTACTTAGACGCTGTAGTGCCTTGTGTCAATGGATCTCCGAACAATAAATCTAGGTAAGATCTCGGTGAAATTTCAAGGCAGATGCAGATGCAGACGCGTTCAATATACAAGGGCCTTAATAAATTAAAATGCAAGATTTGCTTTTCGAATTTGCATTAAGTTTCGTCAAACGATAATAAATTAACGAGAATTCGTTCTGGAATTGATTATTATTTATGGTTAGACTTAACGATTAACATCGTGTTTCGAACGTGTTTTGGTATTTAGTTTTAACGATAATTAGGACTGTGTTGTTATTATATTTATCGAACAATTCTTAGCGTTGCTCCTTTTGAAGGGAAAATTTTAATTGCTTATTATTAGCTGCTAGCTTTGAAGTCGTCGTGGCCTAAAGGATAAGACGTCCGGTGCATTCGTGTTAAGCGATGCACCGGTGTTCGAATCCCGCAGGCGGGTACCAATTTTTCTAATGAAATACGTACTTAACAAATGTTCACGATCGGCTTCCACGATGAAGGAATAACATCGTGTAATGAAAATCAAACCCGCAAAATTATAATTTGCGTAATTACTGGTGGTAGGACGTCTTGTGAGTCCGCACGGGTACCACCGCCCCGCCTTTTTCTGCCGAGAAGCAGTAATGCGTTTCGGTTTGAAGGGTGGGGCAGCCGTTGTGACTATACTGAGACCTTACAACTTATATCTCAAGGTGGGTGGCGCATTTACGTTGTAGATGTCTATGGGCTCCAGTAACCACTTAACACCAGGTGGGCTGTGAGCTCGTCCACACATCTAAGCAATAAAAAAAAATAAAAAAGTTCATCGGACAGTTCTTATTCAATCAAACAATATTTTGTAGGCAGCGGCTTGGGTCTGCCCCTGCCATTGCTGAAGTCCATGGGCGACGGTAACCACTCACCATCAGATGGGGCCGTATGCTCGTCTGCCTACAAAGGCAATAAAAAATAACATTAACTTTTTTCTTCAATACGAATCTTTAAAAAATATCTATTAGCGGCCTTTGAAATTACAGTCCCTAATTATTATGAAACATCGGTTAATCAAACCTAATACTCGGGACCACCGGAGGGCATGTCCTACACGTCTCAGAGATGCATTGTAGATAGTTATTGAAAGCGAAATATCAGGGTCGATGAATAAAAGCGATGATTACCCAACCAATGAGTATCGTGGACCAAAGATTATTGGAAAACGTAGAATGGACTTGGAATTTTCAATGACTTATCTAGAGCGCTCATAGGTACGTCGCACTTGTCACATGCAGGTCACATGGCATGGAATCAGTCATGTACTATTGTTGGGCGATGTTGTTAGGGAATCGCCTGTTGCTACTATTTCAAAAACAGTCACCACTTATTACTCAAATGCATTAATGTGAACGCCTCCTAAAGCTCAACCCGGAAAAATTATACTATTGGGTAGTAGGACCTCTTATGAGTCTGGACGGGTCTGGACCACCGCCTTGCCTATTTCTGCCGTGAAGCGGTAATGCGTTTCCGTTTGAAGGGTGGGGCAGCCGTTGTAACTATACTGAGACCTTAGAACTTATATCTCAAGGTGGGTGGCGCATTTACATTGTAGATGTCTATGGGCTCCAGTAACCACTTAACATCAGGTGGGCTGTGAGCACGTCCACCCATCTAAGCAAAAAAAAAAACACGAAATCCATTGTTTCGGTTCGCTCAAATCGTTATCACATTATTACGTAATCGTGTCTTCTTCTTCTATCTTTCCTATTACCCTCTACTGGGGTGTAGGGCTCGAATCAAGTCGTTCCATTTACATCGGTCTTGGGCAATCTGCTTTAACTCCTCCCACGTCATGCCCAAGATGTCCAGCTCCTGCTCCACTGAGTGATGCCAAGTTGTTCTGGGGCAGCCTCTCTTCCTTTTGCGAGACACTTTCCAGATCAGTGCTCTCTTGGATACGTGATCATGTAGATAATAGAAATGAAATTAGCTAATTTTACTTCGAAAATGAACCGAAGGAGCAAACCACTCACAGTGATCATTTTTGGATAGCAAGCAAAAGTCTTCTATTGTGACGTCATTTGTCACTACCATTGACTGCGTGGTCATCCTCTCTTCCAGTACCGTAAAAAGCGACTAAGGAATCAACCTGGGAATGAACAAGAGCGCTTTCCTAGTACTATAAATAGCAGGGCAGTAGGTCCGTTGGTAGAGCCGTGTATGTAATACCATCCTGTTAATTTTTACTGTAAAGCGGTTATGCGTTCGGACTTAAGGACTAATAGAGTCGTTATATAATACAAATGGAGCTTCGACCTCATATCACAAAGTGACGTTTTGATTTTTAAGAGCTTTTCATACGAGGTGGATAGTGAACACATAGTTTTCCCTACCTATTTTCTGGTAGCCTAAGGGACTATTCCAGGGTCTCGCGGACGGGTATGTGAGCTCACGGGCTCAACTTAAGTGAATTTGTTAACACTGGCCCTAGTAAGAGCAGTGCTTTGAGAACCTCTGAATCCGTCGAGACATTCCGTCAGTAGTGAAGGTCTTCGTTCTTTCACACTAAATTCACGTTGTCATGTCTACGGACTCCAGTGACCAATTTTTTTATTTTTTTTTATAGCCCTTGTAGACAGACGAGCACACGGCCCACCTGATGGTGAGTGGTTACCGTCGCCCATGGACTTCAGCAATGCCAGGGGCAGAGACAAGCCGCTGCCTACCTCTTAATAATATCCACAAGCCTCGTTTGAAGAAGGACATGTCATAACGCTCAGGAAACACCGCGCAGGGGAACTCATTCCATAGCCGGATGGTACGTGGCAAAAAAGACCTCTGGAAACGCACCAATTAAAACCAAACGGCCTATGATGGTTAAGCCAAACCACGCAATAAATAAAAATCAAGTTATTTTCATAGCCCATCTGGACATGCATAGTCTATGCGGAGAGCGATGAAAACGCAGTCGAGTTCTTGACCTTACCTCGCAACCTCAAGATTCCAGAGTACTTTTTAATATTGGTCTGATTGCGTTCACAAGCGGCATCCGTGTTTGTTTATCTCCACAATCTGCTTCTCAGTATATTTAGATGCTTTTATAAGCGTGAACGTGCGATCAACGGTCGTGCCCAAATGGTCCTGTTTGTGTACCTAAATGTCACTACCACACCCACAATCCAGATACTTTATCGGAGGTCCTCTCAACGGTACCAAAATGAATCTTAATCCAGTTTGATTTTCAGCAATTTCTAATTAATACATTTACACGAAACCTTTGCAGCTGTGAACTAATTCGGCATCACAGGCTGGTGAACTTGGAAATTCGACAAAAATCTTGATTCAGTCTTCATTAACTCGTTTCTTCTCGATTACTACCCATTTAACCCCTCAAAACCTTTCAATTTCGTCGTGGCCTAAAGGACAAGACGTCCGGTGCATTCGTATCAGCGATGCAACGGTGTTCGAATCCCGCAGGCGGGTACCAATTTTTCTAATGAAATACGTACTCAGCAAATGTTCACGATTGACTTCCACGGTAAAGGAATCATATCGTGTAATAAAAATCAAACCCGCAAAATTATAATTTGCGTAATTACTGGTGGTAGGACCTTTTATATACTTTTCTTAGGTATACTGAGATCTTAGAACTTATATCTCAAGGTGGGTGGCGGCATTTACGTTGTAGATGTCTATGGGCTACGGTAACCATTTAACACGAGGTAGGCCGTGAGCTCGTCCACCTACAGCATTAAAAAAAAACGTCGGAATTAATATAACGATAATATTAAATGCAAAGACTAAGTGGTAGCAGTGGCTTAGACTGCGAGTACGTCTCGCGGAAGCCGAGGAAAATATTATTTACCATCATTCAGTAATAAACTATTGCGTATTATTTAAAGCGCAATTTAAAATAGTCGAAGATCGTGATGAGTAAAGTCGAGAGCGAATCATTTTAGCCGCCGGTTGTGAGCATACGTATCGGGGATTGCAGACTTGCGATTTAACGTGAAATTTTATAACATTTCCCAAAAATGAAAGCCTAGAACGACGTTTTGTATGACCATAAATCAGTTTTAAACACGATCGAACGAGACACCTTTTTGTTTTCTTTTTTTTTTATTGCTTAGATGTGTGGACGAGCTCACAGCCCACCTGGTGTTAAGTGGTTACTGAAGCCCATAGACATCTACAACGTAAATGCGCCACACACCTTGAGATATAGTTCTAAGGTCTCAGTATAGTCACAACGGCTGCCCCACCCTTCAAACCGAAACGCATTACTGCTTCACGGCAGAAATAGGCGGGGCGGTGGTACCTACCCGTGCGGACTCACAAGAGGTCCTACNGAGCTCACAGCCCACCTGGTGTTAAGTGGTTACTGAAGCCCATAGACATCTACAACGTAAATGCGCCACACACCTTGAGATATAGTTCTAAGGTCTCAGTATAGTCACAACGGCTGCCCCACCCTTCAAACCGAAACGCATTACTGCTTCACGGCAGAAATAGGCGGGGCGGTGGTACCTACCCGTGCGGACTCACAAGAGGTCCTAGAAAGTTTCGCTGTAAAAATCAATATAAACGAGATGACACCAGCTATGACCGAGACATAACCAATTCCCACCACTGAGAATACACCAGAAGACGTCAAGACTCACCTCATCCGAAGAATCCGTAATTTTCAATAAAACTGAATAGACACCTGTATTACGTACAAGATGTGAAAATTGAAATCAGGTTCCATACTGATGCTGCTAATTAGAAAAGTAAATTATAGTGGGAGCAAGTTCACGCTTGTTCGAAAGCACAATGTAAAATATTGTTGATAACAAGTGACGGCCCCATTCAGACGGCCCTTGAACTCTTGCAAAAATATTAAAAAAATATTTAAAAACATGCTTTAATAGCAAGTTAACTAAAGATTAAGTAAAGCTTTGGCTAATGCCGTATATCGTCACTAACAACACACTCAGTTCAAAGGCTTTCGTCTTGAATATAACTATAAATTCAAGTCAAGATCCCAAAAAAGTCCAGATAGACGCAAAACACGAAGCTCCAATACTAATTTTTAACATGAATATTATCTGTTATAGGACCGGTTTTCTTTGGCGTGCTTGGGACAGTTTGAGGCAGCGGTATAACGCACTGTGTCTCGCCGGAACTTCTCAATGGGTCCTGATTCCAATCCAGTGGTAGATTCTGCGAAACGTTGGTCTTACTAGGGCTAAGGTTAGCAAATTCTCTCAGGTTGAGCCTGTGAGCTCACCTACCCGTCAGGGCGTAGCTGAAATAGCCTCTTAGGCTACCAGCGAATAGGTAGGGATAAAAAAGCAACTAAATTATTAAAATTAGAAGTTATCTCAAGGTGGGTCGCGCATTCACGCTGTAGTTGTCTGTAGGCTCCAGTAACTACTTAACACCAGGTGGGCTGTGAGCTCGTCTACCCAAATAAGTGTTGAGTCTCTATATCGGGCAAGGATTAATAAGACACGTGTTCAGTTAATTGACTAACGTATATTGCGATTACAACCTAACGTGCTATTGACAGCCCGACAATCCCGAGACTGACGTAGCATCATTGCAATATAATTGCCGCTAACACATGCATATAATTATTAGTTGCTATGGGAACATTTGTGGTCCCTACATAAGCAATAAAACAAAAAACTTCAGAGGTGTCAAGGGACACCTGGATGGAACGAAGTTCCTTTCGATTAATTAGTGAAGGAATTGTAATTTTTTTTTTAAGTTATAATAATAAATTACGGCATTATGAAGAAGAAAAAAACAATACTATGAACTAAATTACTATTGATGAAACGCTATCTCGAGAAACTGTACTCATTACGCGGACCAATCGGATACGAGCAATGTCACGCGATAAGCGCCTACACGTTGATTGGTCAGAATGACGGATCTAAAAAGTGTCGTGACAACTTTTCGTAAGAATTTTTTCCGTCTAGCCCCTTTTCACAACGCGAGATAAGGAACTTCGTTCCAAAAAAAAATAAAAAAACACAATTTAAGTTTCTCGACACGCGCGTTTCATCCTAACAACAGCAAGTCTGCGTGGCACAAGGAATTCAATAGATGCTCTCGAAATTGCGTCACGAATCATCGAGTGCAGGCTATTACGGAGCCGGCGTTGGCGCTGGCACAGACCGGTGTTACGGTAATCGTTTCATAAATGCCTTTAGAATCGACTTATGAATTTAAATTTGGTTCGCGTAAATTTTAACGCCATATTTGTTTATGCGGGATTGTTGTTTGGGAATACAGACCCTAGGCTAGTACGCTACTCACTCTAACCGGCACTAAGTATCTAGGCACCGGCAATAGGCACTAACTATCTAGGCGAGCTTCGGACACCCTGCCGACCGAGAGGGTTGGTGGTCATGGCGCCGACGACCGCCGGTCCGGCGTCTCGAGTGGGAGGGTGATGGGACATGTACTCCGCACTAAACGCTTCACATCCCCCCTTTCCCTTTTCATGAATTCTGTCTCATGCGAGGCTCGGACGTGGGTTGTTGAGCGACAGAAGGTTTTAGTCAGTTCGACTCCGACATACTCCGTCCGCCTTCCCCTGTGGAGGGTGGGAGTCCTGCGATTTCCTCCTGACCAAAAAAGGCTAGTACGCTGTGTTACACAGCGGTAGGCAGCGGCTAGGCTCTGCCCCTGGCATTGCTGAAGTCCATGGTCGACGGTAACCACTCACCATCAAGTGGGCCGTATGCTCGTCTGCCTACAAGGGCAATAAAAAAAGGAAAAAAAAGACCTTGCGTTCGCTTAATAAGGATTTTATCCGATCGGATCGCGTGATGCAATCGATTCAAATCATCTTACTAACACTAGCTAGCCTTACTACTCACTACTTGTTATACAGTACTTACTTACTACATACTTACCAACACGTGTATGGAATAACACCGTGTAATGAAATTAAAATGGCTTAATATTAAAAAAAAAACTAAAAAACACGCTTTATATAAAATTCAACTCAAAAATAGAAAATAAGTTTTAATAAATTTAAATTTAAATTTTTTTTTTATTTTATTGTAAAAAAGCATGGGGTGCACGGTGTTATTAGTTATAAATATTTTTCTGACAGATATGAGTAGAAAAATTATTAATTATTCAATAATATCTCAAAAAACACAACACTTTTTTTGAAATAAAATATAGTTTACACTATTTTCAATTTAAATTTACTAAAATTTATTTTCTATGTTTAAGTTAAATTTTATATAAAGCGAGTTTTTTTGTTTTTTTATACAATTATTTATTTTTAATTTTTTAGTTAAATTTTCTATAAAAGCGTATTTTTAAAACTATCGATACAAAGAATATATATATAAATTGGCAAAAATGTTATTTTGCAAATTGAATGATGGAATGATATTATCAAATTAGTGTATTGTCATCGGTCCTCGATAAATATACAAAGTTTGAATGAAATCTGGCCGTTTAAAGTGGGTCAAAATCGCGTCTAAAGGAGTCAGTTACAAACATACATACAAGTGAAGCTAATATAAAGCGTGTAAGTGTGATCAACATGTAAGAAACGCCATTATGTATATCGAATTATGGCACGAAGCAGTGCTGTATTCTGAGACTAAAAGCGGAACAGCCGCTATCTAAACTAATTGCTATATCGCTATTAATATCTTAAATACAAAAACGAGTTCGTGTTGCTTTTACGCTTTCACAACTTAGCTAATCGATCGATCTTCAGGAAATGTTGCAGAAAAAAAACACAATCACCCAAGGATCTTACTTTTTAAATTTAACACGTACAAAATCATGTGCATTTTAATGAAACTGAAAGTAAAAGTGACCGGGTCGTCGTGTCCTTTACGGGGCACGGTCCCATAGACACAGCCCACTGAGCAATGACCTCAGATTGCCCCTGAGGTAGAGGTTCGCCCCGAGACCCATACCGTGCCCCCTTTTTTTCCTACCTATGCTGATAGCCTTGAGAGGCTATTTCAGCTTCTCTTTGGCATATAGGTGAGCTCTCAGGCCTCAAACCGGAGTGTTGCTAACACTGGCCCTGGCAAGAGCAGTGTTTCGCAGAATCTACCACCGTATCAGAAACGCGACCCGCTGAGAAGATCCTGCGAGAAACTCAGTGGGCTGTGTCTATGGGTCAATTTACTCGCCGCACCCTTAGGTATTTGATACAATTAGCGATAGTTACAAAGGACCATGACCGGATTTAATTGGTTAGAAATGAAAATGTTTGGTAAACTCAATGAGAATAACGTATCACGGTGAGCACTCACTTGAATTGACTCCCCGGTAGCTGAGAACCGGACAATACTATAACGGTTTATCTTCATAGATTATAACAGTAATTTTATCAAGACCTCGAGCGGGAGTACCCGTCCACCGTCAAACAAGGCAATTACTACAGCTTAATGTAATTAAAAAATCTCCTCATGTAAGCAGTTCTCTATAAGCATCGTAGAATAATAAAAGTTTTTAGCAAAAAAGAAACTATAAAATAAGAATATCATAACGTATTCGAAATATTATAATTACGTATTATTAAGGATAGCTCGTTTATACGACATTTAAGTTATCTTAAATCACATGAGAATCATCAGAAATGAAATTGAAAAAAAAGCCATCTAAAATCAGTTCAAATCTATAATAATAATAATAATGATTATTATTCTTTTATTTCTCTCTTAAAGGTATTATAATACAAATGCAAATAGAAATTAACCTTATAATTTATATTGTAAACCTTTGAAAGAGCCGAAGTCTGTACTAGGTACAAAGTACTGTATTACTGATCTATAGGCTCCCTTATTCTTAAGATAGAGTATATCGAATACCAGAAATCTGTTCCAAATAGAGTCGAATTGATAACGTCCTGCTTTTTTGAAGTTTGTTAAAAATAAGCTAGCGGCCCGCCTGGGGGCAAGTAGTTAAGCACAGCAAAGAAACATCCCGGCCACCAATTATTATTGTTATTATTGATACTTTATTTCAGTAAAAAAAACATAATATTTGTTACCTAATATCACTTATAATCTATGTTTTTTTTTATTGCTTAGATGGGTGTACGAGCTCACAACCCACCTGGTGTTAAGTGGTTACTGGAGCCCATAGACATCTACGACGTAAATGCGTCATCCACCTTGAGATATAAATTCTAAGGTCACAGTATAGTTACAACGGCTGCCCTGCCCTTCAAACTGAAACGCATTACTGTTTCACGGCAGAAATAGGCGGGAGGTGTTACCTACCCGTGCGGACTCACAAGAGGTCCTACCTCCAGTAGTATCTTAGTGCTAGTTACTTAAAAATATAACACATAACTCACTATCCATTACAATGTTTCCTCCCATTAGTATGTTCCACATTTACTATCCTCGATAAAATGTCAAGAACGCAAACATTCTGCTAAGTAACCTCTCCGAACGATACTTACATTAATCGTACGCTATTAATTGGCTCCGATCTAATGACCGCTAAATATGTACTCATTGATTGACAGATTCCCGAGAAAGATATGCCCTACTGTTTTAATTTATTGACTGTCCTCCGAACACCAAGAAAGACTTGTAATATTTTAATAAATAATTATCTATACTGTCGATGTGCTGTAGCTAGTGCACGCATGCAGAGCCTTCCCTAATCTATATATTAATACGTGAAGCAAAAATTTTGTATCCCTTTTTACGAAAATTGCGCGGACGGAGGAGTATGAAATTTTTCACACTTATAGAGATTATAGAGAAGAAGTGCACATTGCCAATTTTTTTTTTAAATAATGCATAAAAGATACATTAAATCAATAAAGAAAACATTACACACACTACATACCATGTATTTGACGCACACACGCATGCATACTATTTATTGTCAAACTTTTGCTCTTGACGTCTGTGGTCAAATTGAGAATAGATTAAATATTGTTTGTCTTTGCTAATATTTTTTTATAGAGTAGCCTTAGCGTAATTTGTGATTATAGAAGTATAAAATACAATCATAATAGTGTACAAACTTACAATTCCAAATAATTATAGTCGAATTTCGACTACTGCGGGACCTCTAGTATATAACTAAATACAAGAAATCTTCCAAACATCAGCGAGCTATAGAGAGGGCTATGCTTAAAGTTTCTGTGAAAGATCGAATCGATCGAGGTAATCCGACAGAGAACCAAAGATATAGACGTAGCACAGCGAATTAGTAAGCTGAGCTGGCAATGGGCTGGCTATATTAGTCGGACAACCGATAACCGTTGGGGTAAACGCGTTCTTGAGTGGAGACCGCGAATTGGAAAATGCAGTGCAGGACGCTCTAAGGCTCGGTGGAGTGATGATCTGTGCAGGGTGGCTGGCAGGAACTGAATGAGAGAAGCCGAGGATCGGATCAGTGGCGAACAATTGGAGAGGCCTATGTCCAGCAGTGGACTGTTATAGGCTGATGATGATGATGAACAATTATCCAAACAGAGAAAAAACGAACCAGTTCCTTACACGAATGTTTGCCCGGATGTGGGAATCGAACCCACGGGCGAGGGTTCGCCGCAACAGTCAGAGCCGCTAACCGCTGCGCCACCGATAAAAGTAGTTTTAATTGTGTGTTCAATATGTGCAAGTTTTGTTACTTGTACCTGTAGCGTGCAACATTCGCAGATCGGGTCGCACTCGGGTGTCATCGGGCGTGATCAGAATTTCCGAACGCGCAGGTGTCCCGTGACGTCATCACAACAAGATTCGCGCGCCGATTTAACTTCAATATAAAATCGAAATTTTAGTTTTAATTTGTATCATCTAGTGCCTAGCGTCGTTTACTCCTTTTTAGTTTATACATATTTTAATATTGCACATACATCTGAACATTATAAATATTATTAAATTAGTGTGTTTGAGTTTTTTTAAATTCCGAGTGAAAATTTCCCGCGAATACGGAGAACAAAATAACAAATTACATACTTAGGTACTGACTAATTAATTCATCTGCGCAGGACCTAAGCCGCTAGGGCTACTAACTTGAAAAGTTGGCGGTTGGCGTGCTTGAATATCATTCCTAAGGATTAAAACTAAGAGATGACGCTTAAGAGATGAAAAGGAAAAAGGTTTGAAAGTGTCCGTTTTCAAAGTTTAACTCCTAAATTTAAACTAGGAATTAGAAGTTTATCTGAAAAGAATCATGAAATGTTATATAATGGTAATGGCCACATTCCGGGTTTTTTTTATGATTGAAGGATTACTGGTGGCCCGGTTTCCTTTCCAGTTTCACTAGGACAGGTGGGCGAGCAAAGGCTCAGCCAGAAGGGGTGGGATTTGCTAACAGCTACTCGAGCGCCTCCGAAGGAGACCTAACAACTCAAGAGCAGCTGCTTCGCGAATGAATCTACTACCGGATCGGAATCGCGACCCGCTGAGAAGATCCGGCGAGAAACTCAGCGAGCTGATTCATGGGTTAGGTTGCACGGCGAACTCTTTGTCGAGTTTGACGAGTACGGTTACCGGGGTCCCTAAGCCTGCTCCTAGTGTTAGAGCTGAAGGCGTCTAATGCAAAGGTTAATGGATCTGATGGATCCGTAAGGACGTGTGACATTCCGGGTCTGATCTTTGATTAGTATGAAATCTCAATTTCAAAAACAGCAAGAGCATGTACAGGCCAAGTTTGGTAGGAAATGCGAAAACGATTCACCTAAAACGTGCATCAGAAACGTGGCCAAATCATTTAGCTGTGGGCGTTCTCTTTGTGAGGAGAGCATGATTCAAATAATTCACATTACGAAATTCACGCGGAGCAAACGACCATCGGGATATAATAGTGCAAACTTCAGGGTCTACACAAACTAGGTTAATTAGTGTTTCTGAGCATAAATGGACCTGAGGGGTCCGTATACAGTCCCTTCTTTTTTTTATTTATTTTTTTTCAATTAAGGTCGCTTTTTAACAGCAATGGTCTTTATAGACCACCGTAACTTTATAATTAAATTAATGTATGGTAATCTATAATTTTCAGGAATTTTAAAGTACATTTTACATTATTATTTAAACAGTCAAACAAACACATAGGCAAGGCAGCAGTATGTCTTTCTGCATTCAACATTGGGCACTCAATTAGTAAATGCTTAATAGATATATTGCTATCACATCGACTACATTTCTTTATTTCTTCTTTTGTAATAAGATAGTCCCTTCTTTATTTCGCGGGAAAATCGTGTTTTTGGATCACTCGTAATTAACACCACATTTGAAAAAATAGGAGTTTTATTGTTGCAGCCGCTTACACTGTTCTAAGCTATACACATTTTTTTTTTCGTCTTATGCATTTTCGGCGGTAAAAAGGCCCCGTGTCACAGACTATCTTCTTTTTTTTCTATCTCGTGCGTTCTGACTTACGCATCATGAAAAAAGTGCGATCATAAATGCCACTGCGTGACAAAAAGCAATTTTTTTTTGCTTAGATGGGTGGACGAGCTCACAGCCCACCTGGTGTTAAGTGGTTACCGGAGCCCATAGACATCTAGAACGTAAATGCGCCACCCACCTTGAGATATAAGTTCTAAGGTCTCAAGTATAGTTACAATGGCTGCCCCACCCTTCAAACCGAAACGCATTACTGGTTCACGGCAGAAAAAGGCAGGGTGGTGGTACCCACCCGCGCGGACTCACAAGAGGTCCTACCACCAGTCGTTTAGTCAATACTAAGATTTGATTTCATATAAATTTCACTATAAAGTCGCCATCAATATAAAACCACAATATGACCAATAAATATAATGGATCTGTCTATAATGCGACGGCTGCGGTTATATTATTTATTAATTTATTTGTATTTATTTATTTCGAAAACCCACAATTTAGTACTGTGATTTAGTCTCCGGTAACCACTTAACACCAGGTGGACCGTAAGCTTGTCATATATATGCCCATATAGGCATAAATAAATTAAAAAATTGAACCAGAGCTCATTTTCCTGTTCCATCAGGAACGTACTCAAGGTATGGGAGATTTCAGTAATGTATGTCAAGGGGACCACATAGGAGGAGCCGCTTTTTCTAGTCGATTCTGTAGGTGCTGCCATGCGGGGGGAGGGAGGAGTTTATCCACACACGTTTTAATACTGACCGAATCTTCTTAGGTTTCCAAGGGAATTCCCCTAGGTTTCATTTCCCTACCTATTCGCTGATATCCTAAAGGAGACCTGCTACGCCCGGTAGGTGAGCTCGCGGGCTCAACCTGAGAGAAATAGCTAACACTAGCCATAGCTGGAGCAGTTCGTCGCAGAATCTACCACCGGATCGGAATAGCGACTGCGAAGATCCGGCGAGAAACTCAGTGGGCTCTCACCTAAGCTGTCTATGGACCGGATCATGGATCAGGGATTTTTGGAACGAAGTTCCTTATGGGACGATGCAGAGGGGTACGCTAACTTATACGCTATCTAATATTAAAAAAATAATCTAATATTAAAAAAAAAAAAAAAGTTGCCCGCTGAGTTTCTTGCCAATTCTTCTCAGGACGGAGGCTAGTTCTTGTGAATTGGCGATAGTTCTTTTGACGTTCAACAAGTATGTACTTTCATTTATGTTGAATAAAATTTTTTTGATTTGATTTGATTTGAACCAGCAAAAAACGTCCGTAGCGTAAGATTTTTATTAGTAATGCACACAGTGTACGACTTAACTTTGTAATAACGTACAAAAAATTACATAACATATTTTGATTATATATATTGTTATATATTATATATTTAAATCATTCTGAATAAAATAAAATTCATAATTTTGTAAAGTAGTTTTTTTTATCAATAAAAAAATCATAATAAAAATATATACCCGAATAATTATTTTCTTTATACCTCGAATAGAACTTAAAATTAATATTTTTATAATAAGGAACTTCGTTCCTATCCGGTGTCCCACGCCACCACACTTTTTTTTTTAAATTGTGACTCTAAATCACTAAGCCGTTGAAAACACATTTATGTGCCGTAGAGAAAGTCACCGGGAGTCAATATAGTTTTTATAATAATTATAACAGTACATGCCCAAACTCGAAACAAATACCGACTTTAAAAATACAAAACCACCGTACTATCGCCGCTGTTTCGTCATAATACTAGATCATTTATCTAGTCTAGATGCAATCTCTCGACTGCCTTGAATCTAACATAGCTCTCATTATAATAAACCCATCCTTAAAGTACTTGTAAATGCTAACTACTGCCAATTTGTTACATTGCCGTATTTATAAACGTTAGGAGCCGGTATGAACTGTCAAATCGTGTAGTATCGACACCATGTTTACTAATATTTACTAGTTTGAAGATTGATGTGGTGATTATACGAAACTATACGATATAATTGAGACTTGGAAATGATGTGTCGTGTTGGGTGATGGAATACTTGTTATGATGTCCACGGACTCGGGAAACCATTGACAAAGAGGGGCTTGAGGTCGTCGGCTCATTTTTTTAATTCATTTTTTTATTATCCTTTTAGGCAGATGGCTAATCTGGTACGGCTCATCTGATGGTGAGTTATTACCGTCGTTCAGGGCAGAATCAACCCGCTGCCTAAAAAGCTTTTTTTTTTTGCTTTCACAAAGGTAATTACGTAATAGTATCCTAAAGCGTCTCTTTTTTGGTTAAGCATCTTAAAAATATCGGGCCGCATCTATAGATACATATAAGTGTATACGTCTACAATCAACATACATAAGCCGTTACATATAAATCAATGAATCGATTTAAAGCTTGACCTTTGATCGCTCCGGTGAACTTTAAAGCATCTCCACGTACTTTCTAAACGTTCGGATCCGTAATAACTTTGTACATTTTTGTTATTATGTAATTAGCGTGTACGTAATTACTCGACGATCACAAGGTTACCGCGGAATGTTTTTAATGATTACTTAATAATTGCAGATCAACTATTAATTCAGAATTGCCTAATAACGTGTTATGAGCTTCTTCGGACACTAAGAAAGAGGTAGACCTGAGAAGAAATGGATGGGTTGCACGAAAGACGATATGTTTAAGACCCCTCTTAAGTGAGCGAAGAAATGGTATATGATAGAAGAATATGAAAGGAGTATGAAGTCGGCGTGGCCTAAAGGATAAGACGTCCGGTGCATTTGCGTTGAGCGATGCATCGGTGTTCGAATCCCGCAGGCGAGTACCAATTTTTCCAATGAAATACGTACTTAACAAATGTTCACGATTTACTTCCGCGGTGAAGGAATAACATCGTGTAATAAAAATCAAACCCGCAAAATTATAATTGGCATAATTACTGGTGGTAGGACCTCTTGTGAGTCCGCGCGGGTAGGTACCACCGCCCTACCTATTTCTGCCGTGAAGCAGTAATTGGTTTGAAGGGTGGGGCAGCCGTTGTAACTATACTTGATACCTTAGAACTTATTCACAAGGTGGGTGGCGCATTTACGTTGTAGATGTCTATGGGCTCCAGTAACCACTTAACACCAGGTGGGCTGTGAGCTCGTCCACCCATATAAGCAATAAAAAAAAGTATACAAAATTATAGTCTTCGTTCAATCAAAATGCATGGTTTTTTCGAGATAATTTAAAATTGGTGTGGTGATACCAATCGCCGTGGAACCTGGTTCGCTGTGAGCCGGTCTGGTAATCTACATCAGTATTGTACTGGGATTTGAAACGAGTGTAAAGGTCACACGATGCGTAGGTTCCGGCAGATTGTCCCAAGTCGAGGTCACCAGCTGACCAGTCGCGGATCTCTCGACGATGACCGTTCACCATGCTATGCTACAGTAAACTAGGTATTTAAATTACGTCCTTATTGACTTGTGCTATTTTTTTTTGTTTTTAAATGGCTGTTACTTTATCCGCTCTCATATTTTTATATCGTTAACGACATTAATAATTTGAGTATGCAGAAAAATAAAAATATTTTAATAAAGAAATACTACTTTGAAAGCGACAGTAAATATATTAATTAGGTTTATTAAATTACTGGTGGCAGGACCTCTTGTGAGTTCGCACGGGTAGGTACCACCACCCTGCCTATTTCTGCCGTGAAGGAGTAATGCGTTTCGGTTTGAAGGATGGGGCAGCCGTTGTTATTATACTTGAGACCTTAGAACTTATATCTCAAGGTGGGTGGCGCATTTACGTTGTAGATGTCTACGGGCTCCATTAACCACTTAGCACCAGGTGGGCTGTGAGCTCGTCCACCCATCTAATCAAATTTTTTTTTTTAAATAAAATAGTTTAAACTTTAAAACGTTTTAAACCAACAAATTTTAATTACTGACAAAATACGTTCCTATTGGAAGCAGAATTGAGAGACTCAAGCTGATTGTTTTTAACGAGAGTTTGAATTTTGTGAGACAAAGAATTCTAAGTATGTACTTTTTAGTATTGTTGAAAAACTCAGAATTGGTTTTCATTAACATAAGAATTATTTTTTGCTTTCAATTTAAGATTACATTGTAACTTCTTGCTTTGTATGTCTTTTCTATATTATGTTAACCTTTTTGTTAATTTTTGCGTTTTTATTAGTGCCCCAATGATGACACCTACACGTGCGGACATACAGGGTTTTCAATTTGAATTTACATCCATATTTTTATTGCCTTAGAACAAGGGTTCCCAAACTCATTTTGTCTAATACCTACTTTGAGAATATTTCTTTTTTTAGCGCCTCCCTTTTTTTAACCTACTTAAAAACCACTATAGCGAGAACTCATACGGTGTCTAAGAGTCCTCCTAGATTAAATCACAAATCGCCTCCCAAGCCTCTACACAACGCCCCTAATTTTTTTTCTGGGTGTCTTACCGCCCCCCTTTAGAGCTGTAGCCCCCACAAAGGGGCGTTATCGCCCACTTCGGGCAAGATTATCTTTTCGTTGTAAACTATATTATCATAGATCGTGAAAGATTCACGTAATTCACGTATATAATATTATCTATACTGATATAATAAAGAGGAAAGATTTGTTTGTTTGTTTGTTTGTATTGAATAAGCTCAAAAACTAGGGAACCGATTTGAAAAATTATTCCACTGTTTGGAAGCCACACTGTTCCCAAGTGAAAGGTTATAATCTTTTTTGAAAAAAATTAGGGATCCTTACTAAAACTCCAATAATGTCATTGTAACCCAAGGCGTAAAAAAATTACCTAAAATACTCTTTACATCGCGTGCCCTGCGAAAACTATTGATGATAGAATAAAATAATGTACTAAGACTTTGTAGAACACATTATTATTTACAAAAAACTTTGCAACAGCATATGTCTAAATATTATAGTTATGCCGCAATTTTTTACTGGTGGTAGGACCTCTTGTGAGTCCGCACGGGTAGGTACCACCACCCTGCCTATTTCTGCCGTGAAGCAGTAATGCGTTTCGGTTTGAAGGGTGGGGCAGCCGTTGTAACTATAATTGAGACCTTAGAACTTATATCTCAAGGTGGGTGGCGCATTTACGTTGTAGATGTCTATGGGCTCCAGTAACCACTTAACACCAGGTGGGCTGTGAGCTCGTCCACTCATCTAAGCAATAAATAAAAAAAAAAAAGAAGTGTTCTTTTATTTAAAAAAATAAAACAACGTCAAATATCGTTGAAATTTTTGTTTAAGACCCGAACGGAGCCGGAGCGGGCCGCTAGTTTATTAATATAACATAAATTGATTGGGGAGTCCTTGTTGACAGTTGTCCAGTGCGGCCGCTCTGATGCAGCCGACATCCATTCTCGCGACCTCTGTCAGACTTCATTACGCAAAACCAACGCATCGAAATGTAATATTCTTTTAATTTTTGCTGCACGCTTCAATCAGCGTTACGCCTCTGGGCCAATGGGCAAACCTCATTACGGTAAATTGCCCTGTTTTAAGTGTAATTACATAACATGTCAGATTATTGCTCGGCCTATGTGTAATAATGAAGTGGATGGTATGGCATTGGTGTTAATACGTAGCTATCGGTTTATTGCTTAGATTGGTGAACGAGCTCACGACCCACCTGGTGTTAAGCGGTTACAATGGCTGCCCCACCCTTCAAACCGAAACGCATTACTACTTCACGGCAGAAACAGACAAGGTGGTGGTACCTACCCGTGCGGACTCACAAGAGGTCCTACCACCAGTGAAGAGACTTGGAGACTTACAGGCCCTATGTCGTAATTTTAGAGAGGCATTGTGAAGAATGAAATGCATACCGCGTCACATCAGACACAGAAAGGACGGTGAGAAAATACGTGCTGATAAAACACGCCCTGTCGCCGGTTCTCAAATTACCTTTTCCTCTCGTATTTCTTACGATAAGCAATGGCAGCTGTCTCGACTGTAACGATGACAGTTACTATTTAGCATCAAGTGTGTTATCAGTTTGTGTAATATCTCATAAAACCTTGTTGTGAACATCTGGCAGGTTGTTGTTGCTGTTATTTTAGTCCTAGGGTAGCGGTTAGCGTGGTATGGACATGTCATGCGTAGAGAGAAGATGCATGTGACTAGGAGATGTATAGAATGTTAGAGCAAGGTAGAAAGGGAAGAGGTCGACCGAAGAAGACATGGCTGTAGTGTTCGAATGCTATGAGAGAAAGAGGAGTGAGTGTTGAAATGACGGTTGATAGAAGAGAATGAAAGAGAAAAATTAGCTGTGCTGACCCCATCTAGTAGGATAAGGTTAAGAAAAAGAATAAGTAGTCCAAAGGTACCCCGCCGGTACATAGGGTCCTCACAAGCTGTCTCTACTTTACTCTGTCTTGCTCTTGCTCCTTAACATCACTCCAGGTCAGGCCAGTAGTCCTCATCTAACTCTCCATGGTACGTCACCGTACAGGGTGGCAAGGTCTTCTCCTGCCTCGCAGTTGCCACTCAAACGCGATTGAATCTGCGTCGACTTCGCTGCGCCCTAGAGTGTATCGTATCCAATGGTCCGATGGACAATGTTTGCGTGATGGGGTATTAGTCACATCTGCCAGTGAGAATCTTAAAAATTGTATTAAATAAACAATTAATTCCTTGATACGAGAATGTGTTATTTTTTTGAAACTTGACCTAGATCTTTAAGATATCCCAACAAAGTTATATCCCGTCGATTAATTGAGCAACAAAGTCTAGACGATCTATATCTAGATCGACTGCCCATCTCGTACCCTTACTTGGCCCGACCTAAGACTCCAATACAGATTAAATCATGATTTATATACAGAAAAAGACAACAGTGCAAAAATGTGTACATATTTTTTATGCTTATTTAATGATCTATACGGCCAAACGATGAGTTCAAATTCCATCTGGTTTTAAGGGAGACCTGCACATTTGTATATTCGAAGTGTCATTATCAATGGCAGGGGCATAGCTAAGTCGCTGACTACTGCTGATACTCGTATATAATTATTTCATAAGTCGAACATTAATTAGTCAGCCCTTCATCAAATTTGATTTTCGATACCAAGACTGAATTAGAAACGGATTGATAAGATGAGGTTGGGATAGCGTTGGCTCTTGTAAATGAATCAAACTGAACGAAGATCCTAAAGATTAACAAGACAAGTGCCACACTATCGTAGTCCGGTGAAGAAGGACGGCTTGCTATCATCCTGTTACTCTTCAACTACATCGCGGTATTAGTTTTCACTTAATTTCTGAAATCTTCTTTTATTAATTGCATTTTTTTTAATAAGTCTTCTATAATGCCATTTGCATTTTTTTAATTCTCAATACCTATCTATGTATTTTCAGCATACATCATAATAATAATTAGCTATGGAAGATTTATAAGTGCAAAATTCGTAACGGCGTTACATTACTCATAATAAGCAAGAATGTGTGGCGGTAGCTATCATACAGCACAAGTTATTTGACAGATAGGATAGCGCTTTATTAACATTTTTAAGATAAGTTTGCATGTATTCAAGTTCCGAACAACAACATTCGGATCGTCGGTCTACCGAGGAAAATCACTAACTCGGTGAAAGAATATCCCTTCGTCGAAATTTCTCGAAATCAATATGAATATTTTGACAGTGTTCTTTTAAAGGGCTTACAGAAATTCGTTAACTATTACGAATGGAACCATCGGTGTATGATGGTACCTCTTACAATCAAATACGTTTGCTTGGATCTTTCCTGTTACAGAAATGTATTTTAAGACCTTATAAATACAAGAATAATGTGTATATTTATTCTGACAATTTGCGGTGCAAAGATATGAATCGCAAGGAATCTGGTGCCCATTTAAAATCAATATTCTTAAAAACGAGATTTGTGAAACCATGTAACTGCATTGCATTGAACGTAATAAATAGCCCAAGGTAAGAATAAAATCGTTTTAAAACATTTATTTTGCCTACTTAGTTACAATGTCTGAATCGATTTCTGCTATATCAACTAAACTAAACTAAACAAAAATAGTTTGGAAAAATAGCATTCGTTAAATTTCACGAAATAAAATAATAATACGTAGGGCAAATACACATCAAAAACTTAGTCATAGCTAAAATGGTAAAGCCCACAGCGAGGTCTATTTTGCGACATTTAAAGTAATGCTCTGCGGTTTAGTGAAGGCGACATCAAGAAACGATTAGGCTGACTATAAACTAGCGTTTTTAACGCTTCCACACAATTATTTAATGCTGACAATAGTTTTACACAATCATTCATCAGTTTTTGAAATGTTATACGCATTTTAATTGGGATTTGGATAAAACTGTCAAAGTAAATCGAAAGGCATTACCGGTACCGATTTTCTGTACACTAATATGCACTCAATTTATTCTTTCAATTCTGACAATAGGGACTACGAATTTAACAGTCACTATTATATGGTCCATATTATGTCTGTCTATTTACAGTGACAATAAAAAAACCTTGATTAATAAAAAAAAGGGTGCGTGTACTTATGTACGCGCGTAAGAAGTTATACTTTATTTTTATTAAATTTATTTCTTTTTTTATAATATTAAATAATTAATAATCAATATTTTACGTTAATAATTTAATAATATTTAGTATGAATTATATTAAATAATAATTTTGTCATTTATATTACTACTACTACTACTACTACTACTACTACTAATAAAAATAAATGCTAATAACACTTTTTTTTACGAGTGTACATGCGCGAAAGTTCACCTGCGGCTATATTCAGATTCACCAAATTACGTCGGTCGTATTGTAATGAGCGATTTAGTGGGCAACTTCATTCTGTTAATTTTGTGTCACGGTGCGCGCGCATCGTAAAATTTCACTCTCATAAATTTTTCATAACGCGCCTAAAGAAGTATAATTTCAAAAATCTCGATAATCCTCGATTTATCTGCCATCTATTAATGGGATGCATTGCTGTGCGGATGATCGTGTGAGATGCGCGATATCAGATTTCATCGTCAGTCTCTCGGAGTATGGTGCAGAGACTTCAAAACTTGTATCTGAAGTGGAGAGTTCTTTAGGGCGAGTCTCCGAGTGGGTCGAATTGAATATAGTTCAATTCAAGATATAGACACAGATAAGGCGTTCATTGCGAATAAGGATCCTTTTGAGAGGACGTCACAATTTCAAGGAGTTTCGCTGCAACCTTCCACGATTGTAGGGAAACTTGGAGTCAACGTTTCGAATGATTTCCAATATATGAGAATTAGGAGGGCAAAGCTAAGTTGTCGTATAAATTGCTGGGAATCCTCAACAGGGCAAAGCGATACTTTACGCTAAGATAAAGACTTTTCCTTTACAGAGCACAATTCCATCCTCGGATGAGGTACTGCTCCCATCTCTGTCAGGGCTCCCAAATAGCAGCTACTTCCATTTGACTATATACAAAAGACAACAGAAAGTGTAGGGTTTTATTTGCAATATAAGTAAGTGTTGGGCCGCACGGTTCTGTTGTAAAGTAGTCATACGCTTCGATTTTTAGAGTGAGAAAACCGCTATTTAATATTATTAACACTTTTAAAAGCCGACTTAACCTAATAGGTGTATGGCTCTAATATAGAATAAATAAAAAAAACTTAAATTCCCAAGTGCGTGAGTAATTTATTTGACACTTAAAAGACACGTTAAGCAGCTATATAATGATTCCATGATCCACCTAAAAATTGTCACTAGGATTAAGACAGTTAAAGATTTAATTTATTAAATATGTTTTACATTTGTTTTTTGATAAGTCTATGAAGAATTTATTGGGTCCTGTAAAAAAGCACGCGTTTTTCATAAAAAGCTCGGCGATCGCTAGGTGTGCAGCCAGCCTTGTGTAAGCAGAACCTATAAATTTAATAGCTCTACAAAATGTTTTAGAATGTTAGTAGGTGTATTTTAATGATGATACAAAAAGTTAATCTGTGAATAGCTAGCTCGGACCGGCTCCATTGTTCTGTTTATAAATGCCACTACGTGATGAAGCAGAGGTTTTCAATGCAAGCTTTTTCATTCCGTTGCTAATCTCAAATTCTCATATATTTCAGAATGGCTTTATTTCTACCGAAGCAAAGAAGGTTAGAGCAAACGTGCTGCATGTGCAAATTAGATAATGACCGATATGATCTTATGGTCAATGAAAAATACACGATTTAAAGTAGGTACATATATTTTCTTTAGAGAGATACATCATGTATTTATTTATTATTAAAATAACTATTTAAAAAAACGTAATCTTTTACTTCAATTACTTCTCGATATTTCGGCACTGTTACAAGCGCTATGATCACAGGTTGAGTCAAGACTACAAGTAGGATGTTTTTTTTTTTAAGAGATTTTATGACCTTGTAACTGAGACCTTTAAGTCATGTCTTATTTTAATTTATATTATTCATATTTTTATGAAAAAATTCATGAATTTTATGGAGTGAAATGAAATGAAAATGATTAACTTGAGACACCAATCAACTGGGATGAAATAAGATGAAATGAATTGAGATGATATGGGATGAAATATAATCTTAGTAAAATGGTGGTCATTTACTAAGATTTTTTCAGTGGACTTTTTGGAGGATCCCGAGAAGTTACGTCCAGCGGCTTTGTTTCATTTTCCCACATTTGTGCACTTTCACAGATATGAAACAGTTAATAAACCACCATTATTACACATTTAAACCCGAAGAAACACGAAATAGACAAAATAAAACAAATCACACAACTTCACTCCTCGCGTTCCCGCCAAAAAGTCCAAGTAGGATGTTAGTAGCAAAAAAATCTGCCTACCCTCTTTCTAGTCCGTTTAAGTGTTACC
Source organism: Bombyx mandarina (assembly GCF_003987935.1). Next base: position 680,587 of record NW_021011602.1, read on the forward strand.
ACTGGATATTGGCGACTGACCATATGAAGACTGACGGCATCAACAATTTTATCAGGAAACCATAGTTTTTTACAAAGTCAAATACTAGATTCCGCTCTTTTAAGAACCTGACGCTAACAACGCAGTTGAGGCTATGTTTAACAAATAACGCATACATAGTGTTGTTTTTTGTTACTTTACATTTTGCCCCAAAACACTTTACAGAACATCGCTAGTTAATTTATTTTTTATTTATTGCATACACGAGTGGACGGGCTCACAGCCCACCTGGTGTTAAGTGGTTACCGGAGCCCATAGACATCTACAATATACATGCCGCCATCCACCTTGAGACATGAGTTCTAAGATCTCAGTATAGTTACAACGACTACCCCACCTTTCAAACCGAAACCCATTACTGCTTCACGGCAGAAATAGGCAGGGTGGTGGTACCTACCCGTACAGACTCACAAGAGGTCCTACCACCAGTAATTACGCAAATTATAATTTTTGCGGGTTTCATTTTTATTACACGATTTTATTCCTACACCGTGGAAGTCAATCGTGAACATTTGTTGAGTACGTATTTCATTAGAAAAATTGGTACCCGCCTGCGGGATTCGAACACCGGTGCATCGCTCAACACGTATGCACCGGACGTCTTATCCTTTAGGCCACGACGACTTCAATGGTGTTAATAATTGTGGCTTCTCCGACATATACCTACGTTTCAGTTCAAAGCATGGGGCCCTCACTGCACAACGCAGTCCTGACTTGGGCTTGTCCTAACTTGCTCGTGATGCCAATCAATCTCAACTGCAATTTCATCGGCATATCTAATGCAATAAAAAACCAGTAACGTCACCTCATCTAACCGTCAAACCATGACGATATAGAAACTTAATACTCAGGCTATTTTGATGGATTGTTAAATAAGTGTATAAGATTGCATTATATCAAGTTACCGGTAGTCGCGACGGGCGTAAAAATAAGAATAGTCATATCTATACTAATATTATAAAGCTGAAGAGTTTGTTTGTTTGAACCTGTTTATCTCAGGAACTACTGGTCCGATTTGAAAAATTATTATCAGTATTAGATAGCCAATTTATTGAGGAAGGCTATAGGCTATATAACATCACGGTAAGACCACCAGTGGAGCGTCAGTAGAGAATGTTTCAAAATAGAGTTTTAAATAGCTCCTTAACATTATATAATTCAAAAATATCTTCACTTTCTACGTAAATGAAGTGGGGGGTAACATTTAGCGTTATGCCAAAGTAACTATTCCACGCGGGCAGAATCGCGGACAAAAGCTAGTTTATTTATATCCGACTAATGAAACCCACGCTGTGTGTGCTTAGTGCGAGTTTTTTAACGTTCTCGATAGCGTAAAAGTTAACTCAAATTTGTATGGAATTGGAACGTTTTTTTTTTATTGCTTAGATGGGGGACGAGCTCACAGACCACCTGGTGTTAAGTGGTTACTGGAGCCCATAGACATCCACAACGTAAATGCGCCACCCACCTTGAGATACAAGTTCTACGGTCTCAAGTATAGTCACAACGGCTGCCCCACCCTTCAAACCGAAACGCATTACTACTTCACGGCAGAAATAGGCAGGGTGGTGGTACCTACCCGCGCGGACTCACAAGAGGTCCTACCACCAGTAAAAAACCACCAGTTTGCCTACGTTTGCCGCTAGATGCGATGTTCCAACTGCATAGAAATTTGAGTTAACTTTTACGCTATCGAGAACGTTAAAAAACTCGCACTATGCACACTGGTGTGACTAACAGTGTGAAACGCATATTACGGCCCCGCGATGTGAAATAAATTTAGAATTCACACGCGCGCCATCTGTCATATGTTATTGGTAATTACGTGTTTCCGAAATGCCAATAACCAGTGGACCAAATCGGTGGTACATCGAAATCGAATTAATTTTTAACGGACGCTAAACGGACAAACATTCGTTTTATTTGTGTATAGATAGTTCGATTGATGCGTGTCGTTAATACCTTTACCGCGATTCTCTTTATGAGAGGAACATATTGCTCGTATATCGACTTTATATAAGTTTACGTTTTTATACTAACATTCGTTCATTTAGATTGGTTTATTTATTTATCTATTTACTAGCTGACCCGGCAGACTTCGTAGTGCCTCAATCGATAAATAAAAGACCTAAACTTATGTCTAAAATAAACTTAAAACAAACAAAAGGAATCCGTCCGACGGGGCACACATCAAAGGAAAAACAAAATTGTCATTTTTATTTAATTCGAAGCATTTTCATATTTATTTACCTTTTAAACCTTTTCTTGACTTCCACAAATAATTCAAGACCAAAATTAGCCATATCGGTCCAGCCGTACTCGGGTTTTACCGAGACTAACGAACAGCAATTCATTTTTATTTATATAGATAGATTACACTTCATGCAATATTTATATGGCGGACTTAATGTCTGAGATATTCTCTACAGTCAACCAAAGGTAGCGTAGAGTAAATAAAGGCAGGTGCATTGAAATATTAATTTAATTATAAATACATACATACCGTAAATAAGTGTAAATATATGTACATATTTATATACACAAACACATATACAGTTTATACAAAATACAGATACAATATTCAGTTTTGTCAATACCATGACAATATTTTCCGAATCCTGGAGATAATAATATTAATATTCTGATGTAATAGGCACGTAATAAATGCTCACGAATGACTTCATGCGATACTACCATCCTGCCTATTTCTGCCTTAAAACAAGAATGCTTTTCGATTTGAAGGATATGGCAGCCGTTGTACTGTAAAAGCTGAGACCTCATGAGTAAAGATGGGTGGCAATATTTACATTGTTGATGTCTATTGGCTACGGTAATCACTTAACATACGATGAGCGGTGAGCTCGTCCACTCAATTCCGTGCAATAAATCTATACTAATATTATAATTAGGAAAGATTTGTTTGTTTGTTTGTATTGAATAGGCTCCGAAACTACTGAACCGATTTGAAAAATTATTTCACTGTTTGGAAGCTACACAATCCCCGAATGACATACGCTACATTATTTTTAAAAAAGTTAGGGTTCCTTACTAAAACTCCAATAATGTGACCCAAGGTGTAAAAAAATTACTTAAAATATTCTTTACATCGCGTGCCCTACGAAAACGATTGAAGAGAGAATAAAATAATGTACTACGACTTTTCTATACACATTACGTGTTCTATACACATTATTATTTACAAAAAGTGTCGCGACAGCATATGTTTAACTATTATAGTTATCCCGCAATAAGTGTTATTTTATTTAAAAAAAAACAACGTCAAATATCGTTGAAATTTTTGTTAAGGACCCGAACGGAGCCGGGGCGGACCGCTATAAATTATATAATTATGGAAAAAGCGTACAGAAAACATTAGATTACTACAATCGTGAATTCAGATTATCAATAATAATAATACCCTTCAACTACACAACGGTTCACTTAGGATTCATAAAAATGTAATTTTGAAATCCGTTCTGTGATTTTTTTTTCTCTGTTTGTTAGAAAAATACGTCTTTCGATTCGGACGAACGATGTTGGGGTAATTTTTTATTTATTTCCGACGCAAGGAAATTTTTATTTTGAATTTCATTCACACACATACAGAACACACAAACAGATTCACACACACTTAGCGTGGAGGGTGTCACTCACCTTAAGACAATCCGGAACTGCTTTTCGGCAGAAATAAACTGGATATAGAACCAATAAAGACCACGTCACCAAATACAATAAAAATTCATGTAACAAACTAGTTATTTGGACCGGTCATCGTTCCAAATTAAGTAAATTAACCCACAGAAACAGCCTACTGAATTTCTCGCCAGATCTTCTCAGTGGGTCGCGTTTCCGATCCGGTGGTAGATTCTGCGAAGCACGGCTCTTGCTAGGGCTCGTGTTAGCAACGTCGTCAGATTTAAGCCCCGTGAGCTCACATATTATTTAAGGTTACTCTGAAATAGCCTCTCAAGGCTATCAGCTTAGATAGAAATAAAAACCAAAAATTAATTTGGAATATTTTAATAACAATATACTAGCAACGAATCTACCACTTCTTTCTTCATTATTATCGCAATTCAATTTTTTTACATCCTCGAACAGCGCATAGCGTAATGTCGTCAAGAATATTAATATGGATAATTGATAATTTTATATAAACAGTGCATCACGGTGATGATTCACGTTTATGATTTATTGATAGACCCAAGCCTACAATGGCAGGCAATCTTTCGTTCAATGAGATCATAACACAGGGTCAGTGGTAATTACGTTACTTTTCTAAGTAATCCAGCAATTCCAAGCATTTGAATTATTTAATTATAGTTTCTAATCTCAACTAGAACAGTGTTTTTGTTTATTGCTTCGATGGGTAGACGAGCTCATAGCCCACCTGGTATTAGGTGGTTACCGGAGCCCATAGACATCATCAACGTAAATACCGCCACCCACCTTGAGAGACCATACTATTATATCTCAGCCTACTCTCCTGCATCTTGTCGGCGATGTCGCTCTTTTATTACCTTGTGTCTTTATAAAATCTAAAAAAAGCGTATTAAACACACAGCACGCTCGCCGTTATTCATAGCCGTGTGTATACATAACAATGGCCCAACATAATTGTCGTTATAATAGTGAAGTATTAAACTACTGTTTCTTAACGTGTTTTACTGTATGCGAAACTTTATTGTTTCACACATGTGACATGCGTGTTCGGGATTGGGCAACGATTGCCGTGGTCACTAATGGGATGGATAACCGTTTACCATTCTATCTATTTGGCGAAGGCTGTAAGACTATGAAGGTTGAGTTTTTTTTTTATTGCTTATATGTGTGTACGAGCTCACAGCCCACCTGGTGTTAAGTGGTTACTGGAGCCCATAAACATCTACAACGTAAATGCGCCACACACCTTGAGATATAAGTTCTAAGGTCTCAATACAACGGCTGCCCCGCCCTTCAAACCGAAACGCATTACTGCTTCACGGCAGAAATAGGCGGGGCGGTGGTACCTACCCGTGCGGACTCACAAGAGGTCCTACCACCAGTAGAAAAAAATATATCAGAAACATTGAATTGTGTAATGCGTTTCACTGGTATCCTTTTCAGGATTTCAGTGCCCTTTAATGCTATTTCTTAACTTGGTCGAGGCACGGACATCTATGTTTTAATGTTGCTACTAGTGACGAAGCTAGTTTTGTAACTGGTTGACAATTAAGAGAGGTCGTTGAAGACGTCGTGGCCTAAAGGATAAGACGTCCGGTGCATTCGTATGTAGCGATGCAAAGGTGTTCGAATCCCGCAGGCGGGTACCAATTATTCTAATGAAATACGTACTTAACAAGTATTGCAGATCCCACGGTTAAGGAATAACATCGTGTAATGAAAAACCCTGCCTATTCCAGCCGTGAAACAGTAATGCGTTTCGGTTTGAAGAGTGGGGCAGCCGTTTTAACTATACTGAAACCTTAGAACTCATATCTCAAGGTAGGTGGCGGCATTTACATTATAGATGTCTACGGGCTCCGGTAACCACTTAACAAATGGGCTGCGAGCTCGTCCACCCATATATGCAATAGAAAAAAACAAAAAAAAAGAGAAAGAAATTTCTAGAAACTCTAGGGCTAGAAGTTGGACAAATCGAACGGCTTTCATCTATATGAAATGGCACGAAAATTACTTTATCTTCGGAGCCCAAGCCGAAACATTTGATCAGTAGATACTCTACGCCTACGATCCACTATACGCGTCTATTATTAGAATCGCCTAGTCTCAACAGGTTCTTAATCGCTTGATCTGTATTTATCTATCTACATAATGGAATTTTTCAACAAAATTTTCATTAACTTCAACACCTCCAATAATGTCAATTTGTACACGTGTCAAGAACCAATGACAATGCAATAAACTCAATTAAATTACCCGATACAACATCCTGATCGGGATAAAAAAAATATTATTTTTTTATTAATTATTTTATTCTGGCCAGCTACTAAAAGGTGTTTGTTGTCTTGGTTTTTTACACTGTACTTAATATTTTTATTCTAAGTGGGCGGATTTCGAACTCATCACTCAAATTAAAGGTATAAAAAAATACAATTATGCCAGTGTTTAGAATCCAGTTTTAGGTACCAATTTTTTTAAGCACCATACGTAGGTACTTCCGCGCTTAACGAACAACAATAGCTAAATAAAAAGGAAATCCAAAAAGATATTGTGTAATTAATGTTGTTTTTTTATTCTTCAGATGTGTGGACGAGCTCACGGCCCCCCTGATGTTAAGTGGTTACCAGGGCCCATAGAAATCTACAACGTAAATATGTACAGTACAGCGGTTGCCCCACCCTTCGCATTTACGCTGTAGATGTCTATGGGCCCCAGTAACCACTTTAAACCAAGTGGGTTGTGTGTGAATAAAAAAGGGATATGGTTGAAATCAGAGGTACAGCCAAATATCTGATGACTTTGTTCAAGCCCCAGTCTCTTCTTTTTTTGCGAACGACATCAGACGAGCCAATTGCACGGACATTGGGAATACCAACACAGCCCAATCACTGTCTCGTAATTTCACTTTTATTGCTCTAGGTTGAAAGACCAGCTTCCTAAGCCGGTATTGTGAGGGTACAAAATTCTATAGGATTTGTAAGGTGAATACCACTATGTTTGCGTAGAAGTAATGACCACTGAAATATAAGGCTTATTAAAATCTCAAACAGGATCAATCAGCATTCGTAGTGCGATTATCAAGACGAAGAATGACGAAGAAGCCGAAGAAGGTTCTCGAAGCTTTCTTCATAAAAAACAATAAAGCATACAGATAATCAAAGTTTTCCTACAGCCTTGTAATGAAGGCTTAACTTTCAACCAGGTTCAACCAGGAAATGAAGTGAACACCTCGAAACAAGACATTAAATTATTATTTTTATAAAAAAATCATATATCATCGCAATTGCAATTATCTGTACATCCTCATTACGTTTGCGACATAAAAATTAAAAAAATAAAACATAGCCTGTTCACCATCAACTCTCGAAGGAGTCCGATAGCCACCAAACAAAAATATCATGATCTCAGCACACAAAGATATGTGTACCTCAATCCAGGTCACAGTTGAATGGATATATCAAGAGCTGTGATGTAGAAGATTTTTTACTGATGTAGAGCTCTCGTTTAAGTGGTAGGGGTTCGCCGTGACCATGATTTGATTTTCAGTCACAAGAAGCCTTCTAAGACGGTGTAAAAGGTATATAATGCGGTTCCATCGTCTGTACATCACAGTTCACAGCAGGTTACTGCAGTAACAACATCAAGTAAAACATTACCTTAAACTCTACAATGAAATTGGTGAGTTTTGTGAACTATGCGGACTCTCCGTAGAGTTCAACTCTATGTAGAGATAGAATTTCAAGCTTTTAAACGAAATAATAATTTTATATCTTTAGTTAAAGCTTAAGTGCGAAAATTTTTCTAATATTAACTTGTATTTTAGTTATAATAAGTCGCTTTAATAATGTTGAGGTTCCTTGATTTAAAAAAAACGTGATTTTTATTAATTATAAAATTAATAATTTCCCTTAATGTATAACAATAATTTCATTCATCAAAAACAGGTTTGAAATTACAGACTTCCAAATGGCGGGAATTACTTTCTAACAAATTCGACAACAAAAATGATCCTAATATAATATTTTAAAACAGTACCTCATGAAAATGTCACTCAGCTTAAGAACTTCAATTGTTTTCATGAATGACAATAATTAACATGAATAATGTCATTAATGCGAATATTTTGTTAATCTATTCTTTCTTCACGCATTTGCATTAACGACAGTTTTTTTTTTTTTTTGTGAAAACATGCATTACTACTGACTTTTATTATTACTTCTTCTAAGATTATAATACTATTTAATCATATAAAAAAAATATTTTTCCAAATAATGTTACAATCTAAAATCACTAGAGACGAAACCACAACGATATTGACACAGTGCGAACAAACCTTCAAATGATTAATTAAACTTAATTACTAGAATCAGAGCTAAGCTCATCAGCCATTAAAATCAATGATGGTGCCGAGCAAAAAATCTAGGTCATCCATAAAGACTGGCATATGCACTGAATAGGCTAGGCTGCATTCTTCAAATGACTCGACGCTTTATTGTGAGCGATTTGAAATTCTATTAAACTTACTGACGCTTTGAATGCTTTATATATTAGTAATTTTACTGGTGCTAGGACCTCTTGTGAGTCCGCGCGGGTAGGTACCACAGCCCTGCCTATTTCTGCCGTGAAGCAGTAATACGCTTCCGTTTGAAGGGTGAGGCATTCGTTGTAACTATACTGAGACCTTAGAACTCATATCTCAAGGTGGGTGGCGGCATTTACGTTGTAGATGTCTATGGGCTCCGGTAACCACTTAACACCAGGTGGGCTGTGAGCTCGTCCACTCATCTATGCAATTAAAATAAATAAAATAAAACCCGAGAACAAACTGTAAAATATTTTTCGCTATTATCCACTGTTGAGAATTCTTCTCACTAGTACTCAACTTTGGCTTCAACAGTTTTCGATATTGTCAGTAACATTTTTAAGAGTACCAACTAAACTTTATACTCGCATCTGTATATTTTGTTAATGGTTTATTTTTCTTTTCGCAGTTCGTGGTAGCCGCTGTGCTTGGTGTCTGCTTAGCAGACCGCCTTGACAACAAATACCTGCCGCCCAGAGGCAATGCTGGAGCCGGTTTTGGCCCTGGTTTCGGCCTGGCTCCGGGAGGCGGTGGCTTTGGAGGCAACGGAGGTCTGGGACAGGGAGGATTCGCTCCACAACCGAGCGGAGGCTACAACGCCGCTTCCCAGGCCTACAGCAGCCGCTCTCAAGCCTCAGCTGACGCTGGTGCTCAGATCCTCAGACTGAACAATGAAGTTACCGCTGAAGGCTTCTCCTACGACTTCGAAACCTCCAACGGAATTCGTGCTGATGCGCACGGAGTAGCCACTAACGGTGTCCAGTCCCAAGGCAGCTTCGCCTACAAGGGTGATGATGGTCAGGACTATAGTATCACTTACACCGCCGACGAGAACGGATACCAACCTCAGGGCGCGCATCTTCCCACCCCTCCTCCAATCCCCGAGGAAATTTTGAAATCTTTGGAACAGAACGCCCGTGATGAGGCCGCTGGTATCAGTGATGATGGTGAGTCATTTAAATCCTTTTTTTACATAATCTCACATCATATTACAGTGCTTTTAGTGAAAAAATCCTGAAATCATAACTCATCGTAAATGACAGATAAAAAATCACCAAAGAGCATACTGTGCATAATTTAAGGTATCCACTTTTACTAGAGATATTTTAAAACAAAATTTTGTTACTACTGAATTAAAGTTATTCTCAAAACGCTTTAAAAGTCATTACATGCTACACAATAAAATCTTTTTGATTTATCATTAAATACATTGCGATTAAATATGTCCGGTTAACACCGACTCAGCACTAGTTGACTCCTAATTTATTCAGATTTACTGATTTTTTTATATAAAAACATAATTATTACCCAATTGTTTAAATAGTGCCATGTTACTTGACCCATATCATGTAATTTGGCAATACAGGCTAAAGCACCCATTATGTTATAGGATACGAGAAAGAGACCTTCTCGTGGGGTCTGGTGATACAACGATGACCCAAATATTGTTTTTCGGAACTTGCATATCCCAGTTAGCTCTACCCCTTTGCTCTATCCCAGTTTGCTCTACCCCTTTGCTCTATCCCAGTTAGCTGATACTGTTATTACGTGGATTGAGGCTTTTGCCGGACTTATTCTATTCTACTACAGCCAACACCAAGATGTTCAAATGCTTATTTGCAAATTATTACAAGCCAAAAACGAATCAAAGAAGCTCCCTCCATTAATGTTTTCCGACACTACATAATTAATAACAAAACTTTTTGTTTGTTATCACACGTCAAATTAATCACACCTCGCTTCAGTCTATCTAGCCAATACAAAAAAACATATATTTGTTACATAACATTATGTCCGATGTTCTGACGGTCAAAATTTGTAATGACCGAAAAAGTGTCGGCAAAAAGTGACAGCATTGATGGGTTTCTGGACACGAAGACGTAGTTAGCGACTTGCTTTTTGTAGCTCAATTTAGAGTTACCGGTTGCCTGTTTTTTTATTCCAAAATGGGCGCTGCCACTCACGATCCTCCCAAGAGTTAAGATATCAATTGAACCCTAAAGAGAAGATGTCTTTTGCTATCTAACCTAGTGCGAAGTGGGACTGATTGAAGAATATTGATCTGCCAGCTTCCTGACTACATTTACTAATTACAATTGAATTTAAATCCCCTTGATAGCAAGTAAACACAATATTTTGGATTCTAAGACAGTAAAATCACTATGATTTTGAGTTTTATACAGAGATACCTCAGTCTTAATCACTAAGACTCATTTCAAATGCTACATTTGAAAAACTGATATCACAGAAATATCTTTTAAATTACGAAAATTGTGTCATTACCATTTAATTAGTATTTAATTATATTTAGCATTTAATAACATATAGTATTTAATTATAATTCCTCATTTAATCCCATGTTGCCTGTAGATCTAACACACTATACAAAAATACACACTAATGAGACAAATATCAGGTAAAAGTGCTCAAATCGCTCAGACCACAAATTGCCAGTCTAGTCATCTCAAATACACAATTAACCGACTTTTGACCTTGTTTAAATGCAATTCGGGTCGAAATTAGCACGGATGCAATGCCTAATGATAGTACAGTTATGAAAGAAATTAGATTTTACGTAATCAAATCAAAGTATATGGACCAAGTATTTCTTAAGGTGTCTTTTGCCACGTGAGGTGTATCGGCCGAATGTTCCATTTCAACTCAGGTATTCTTGAGAATAAATCAGAATCTGACTAAACAGGGTGATCTCAACTTCCACCTGATGTTATGTGGTGACCGGAATCCATATTAATAGCACAAAGTGAACGCAGATGCCAAACCTTAATGGTCACAAGAGCTACCTTATCCTTCAAATCTAAATCTATGATAATTTTTACTGGTGGTAGGATCCATTGGGAGTCTGCACGGGTAGTTACCCCGCCTACTTCTGCCGTGTAGCAGTAATGCGGTTCGGTTTGAAGGGTGGAGCAGCCGTTGTGACTATACTGAGACCTTAGAACTTATATCTCAAGGTGGGTGGCGGCATTTACGTTGTAGGTGTCTATGGGCTCCAGTAACCACTTAACAACAGGTGGGCTGTGAGCTCGTCCACCCATAATTGCAATTAAAAAATAAAATAAAAAAATAGATCATTGTCTGATAAATGTCTTTCATATTTAATCGATCATGCCCCATCTCTCTTTTGCCCCCCTAAAAAACCACAGCATAGTCTCATGAATAGATTCTTTTTCTACTGTCTTTCTAGTGTCTCTTTTTTTTAATCGTAAAATTTAACCGGATATAATTATATGTGATCGTATCACGATTGTCTCACCTAATGATAAAACTAATACATAACAACTCTGAGCTCCTATTCCGCCGCTATATTCACTCATTGCTCCGTTTTGCGATTTCATTATAAGGGTACATCTACATGGCCAGCTAGCTCGTAACATTGTTGCTAAGTAAATAATTAAATGAAATCAGAATATGTTCCAAGCCTATTTACGGTAATATATTTATGACCCCGTCTACCTTGAGACATGAGGTCGATGTCTGTACCGAAGTAACGGCCATGAGTATGGCAAGCTAAATTTCCAAATAATCTCGCAGACATTGTATTTTCTTTTTTTTCTATTTTGACAAAAAATATTTGGTTCGCGGTATAGCTAGCCTTGCTTAAGTAAGGTTTTACGTTCAATCAGTAGCTTATCAGCAGTATTTTATTATTTCTTGCGGGTCCACCACCAGACGGCCATTTTGCGCTGTAGAATCGCTATATATTTTCTATTCGGATTCTCTAACTATTACTGAACTGATTTGCGAATCAAAGAACTCTCCTCTCCTAGTTAGATCAACAATAATACAGTACAATATCGAACGCGTTAAATTTCATTATGGCAGGACCAAGGCTTTTTGGAATAGAACATCCAAATCGCTACTACCAGATTTTCTGAAACAGGATATTTTATTTTAATCGCAAGTGCGAATACACCTTAACCTGACTGGGCTTACAAAACGTGGGAGCTTGCATTGCAGCACGCATCGTGAGGGCCGATGCTCTAAGACGCATAGTTCATAGGTCATTCCGTTAACTGATTCTAAATTGATACACTTAATAAATAATCAGGTTACGTTAGCTAATAGTAGACTCAGTTTTGTAATTATTTGCAAGTTGCTAGTGCTGTAGTTACTTCAATTTTTGAAGTATATTTGTAAACGAATGCATATATTTATCTTTAGCTAGACTATTAATTGCTTCAAAACTATGGATACATTTCGCATTTAATGTTATTAAATCCAGCTATTCCAGCCAAGGAACAAAAAATGAAAACAACTGTTAAACTGAAGTCATCGTGGCCTAAAGGATAAGACGTCCGGTGCTTTCATATCTAGCGATGCAATGGTGTTAGAATCCCGCAGGCGGGTACCAATTTTTCTAATGAAATACGTACTTAACAAATGTTCACGATTGACTTCCACGGTGAAGGAATAACATCGTGTAATAAAAATCAAACCCGCAAAAATTACAATTTGCGTAATTACTGGTGATAGGGCCTCTAATGAGTCCGCGCGGGTAGGTACCTCCAGCCTGCCTGTTTCTGCCGTTAAGCAGTAGTGTGTTTCGGTTTGAAGGGTGGGGCAGCCGTTGTAACTATACTCAGACCTTAGAACTTATATCTCAAGGTGGGTTGTGGCAGTTACGTTGTAGATGTCTATGGGCTCCGGTAACCACTTGAAACCAGGTTGGCTGTGAACTCGTCCATCCATCAATGTAATAAAAATCCAGCTATCAATCAAAAGCAATAAGCAGCCTGGGCCCCAACTATTTCATCCGTCCTCAGCAGCGAGATCTTCGCCAATTTTCAATTCCCAAGAGCATACTGCAGTAATGCCTCACGTGTTTCAGATTTAAAGGTAGCTTAGTCATATCTCAAAGTTGGTAACAGAATTTAGTTCTGGTAAATAACTTAACTGTGGGAGCACGTAATCGAATCTTACATAATGAAAAAAAAACCAGGGATATTTACCTCAGCGCAGCATTGTAAGCGCGACCTTTATATACTTGCACTTCAGAATCTATACTTCAGATCTGACTCTAGCAATCTAGGTCTGTGTTCTTGGAAGGCGCGTCGTGGGGCCCGATGAAAGATCAAAGTTCCTCAAAATGTCTCATGCAGTTATTGTTAAAGCGTTTTAAATGTTCTTGCTTGATATTGCGCGATACTGTTCGCTCAACGTCAGCTTGATGTTCGTTGAAACATTACAAATACGGTTGCATTAATTACGGTTCGGTGCTAATAAAATTACTCTTAGTCTCGTGTGTAGAGCGGCTTAGGAATATAGAAACCTCATAGAATAGAAAAATCAAACCCGCAAAATTATAATTTGCGTAATCACTGGTGGTAGGACCTCTTGGGAGTCCGCGCGGATAGGTACCACCGCCCCGCCTCTTTCTGCCGTGAAGCACTAATGCGTTTCGGTTTGAAGGATGGGGCAGCCGTTGTAACTATACTGAGACTTTAACTTGTATCTAAAGGTGGGTGGCGCGTCTACGTTGTAGATGCCTATGGGCTCCAGTAACCACTTAACACCAGGTGGGCTGTGAGCTCGTCCACCCATCCAAGCAATAAAAAAAATAAAAAAAAAATATTTGATCGGAAATTCATGTCTTTTTTTGTAAACGCAAAAAAATTTATTCAAGGATTGTAATTTTTCATCATCATTTTTAATCTTTAAGCCTTAAATTGACGTAAAAAAGACAATCGTTGTCCTTTTTTAGACAAAAACACGAAATTTAATTTATAATTTAAAACGCTCAGCAGACACAATGGATTTGCCTCGGAATCAGATTGCCCAAGTTTTGAATAACAATCACCATTAAAACGCATCTTACTAATATTCTAAGCTATTAAAGTACTAATGCAATTATGAAATTGTTGCGATTACGCTGCGTCATTGCTAACTTCCTACACTCAGCTTACACGTAATTATTACTATAAGCACTATATACACTGTAATAAAACGCATTACGGCGGTGCATTACTGACTTAGTAATCTTTGAAATAGCACACTAGATATGAGATTTCAATTGTATACTCATTTTTGCGTCACACAGCGCATTTTTTTTTTATTGCCTAGATATGTGGACGAGCTCACAGCCCACCTGGTGTTAAGTGGTTACTGGAACCCATAGACATCTACAACGTAAATGCGCCACACACCTTGAGATATAAGTTCTAAGGTCTCAGTATAGTTACAACGGCTGCCCCATCCTTCAAACCGAAACGCATTAGTACTTCACGGCAGAAATAGGCAGGGCGGTGGTACCTACCCGTACGGACTCAGAAGAGGTCCTACCACCAGTAAATAGCAGCATTTGATAACAACGCGTTCTAGGCAGCGGCTTGGCTCTGCCCCTGGCATTGCTGAAGTCCATGGGCGACGGTTACCACTCACCATCAGGTGGGCCGTATGCTCGTCTGCCTACGGCAATAAAAATTAAATAAAAAAAGGCACGGTGGTATAGCGCTTTTAAAACTAAAAGTCTCAACTTCGATATTCGACATTTAACAGTTATAACGTGTTTGAGATAAGTATGTTTTTTTAATGTTTATTAATGTTGACGAGCTCACGGTCTATCCGGTGTTAAGTGGTTGCGGGGGCCCATGGACATCAACAGCGTGAATTCCGCTACCCATCTCGAGACATCAGTTTCAATTCTCATGTTTACATTAGAACCACTGCGAGGTCCTTCAAACGGAAACCTATTGCTTCAAGTTCAGTGAAACTGATGTGAAGTATTCAAACCTGTAAACCATAATACCCATATAAATACCGCTACCTTGAAATATGAGGTCGAAACGTTAACTGTTTCGAACTTACGGCCTTCGGTTCTTACGATACGCGTGTTGTTACCACTAGCCGATCCGCAAATAAATTTATAAAAAAAAATATTTAAATTTTAGATGATAATTTGTCAAATTTAAAGGTTTGCGAAATACTTGCAAAGTGTGCATCAAGGTATCATGTAAACTCTGTGAATGATAAGTGGCTTTTGTTTCGCGGCCCACTCATAATTATTCCGAGACCTTGTTTGTAGGAAATCGCGACACTCGTAAGGATCAATTTACGTCATAGCTACCAAATTCGAATATCATAAAAATAATTATTTAAGAAATTAATTGATAATTAATTCTAATAACGTTCATCTGTCTACCATACTAAAAACAAGCGTGATTATACTCTATTTCTTCGTAATGGGAAATAACCAGAATAATAATTGTTTTCAACTACTTTGTTTCACGAACGCAATCCAAAAGCGTCCTAATTGTGGGGAATTATAAAAGTTAATATCGCGTGGCGCTATTCTACTTCCCACAGCTCAGTAATGTACTATGGGAAATACGAAATTAGAACAATTCAAGTGTTCGCGAAATGAAATTTAGATTAGTTTTGCATAACGGTAATTAGTGATCCTAGTAATATGCATTGTGAGGCCGCGACTTATTTTTGGAACAAAAGAATCATTCTTTCCAGTATGAAAATTGGCATTATACAATTATAAATCTTTCTTTTTCTCCACTTTATCCCACTAGGTGGGGTCGGCACAGCTAATTTTTTTCTACTATTCTCTTTTATCAGCCGTCATCTCAACACTCACTCCTCTCTCTCTCATATCGTCATTCACACACTCCATTCATGTCTTCTTCGGTCGATCTCTTCCCTCTCTACCTTGCACTACCATTTCCATACATCTCCATTATACAATTATAAATGTACAATAATAATAAATAAAAAATAATTGCAAATTAAAGTAAAAAGGTGCAGTTAAAGACAATAATTAAATAAGAATGAGCAATTAAAATTCCACTTCATAACTCAAGATGTTGATGTCAATGCGCTTCGCCGCTCAGCAAGGGATTTTTTTTTATTGCTTACATGGGTGGACGAGCTCACAGCCCATCTGGTATTAAGTGGTTACTGGAGCCCATATACATCTACGACGTAAATGCGCCACCCACCTTGAGATATAAGTTATAAAGTCTCAAGTATAGTTACAGAGCGGTGAATTGTTTAATATATAATATTTTTTTGAACATTTCTCTAAATCCCAGTATTATCTTTAGTTTTCCTAAATATATTAAATTGCGACAGTAATCGTGTCCCCTAAAATGATAAACAAACAAAATAAATGCGACATTTTAACGTGTTTATTAAATTAAAAATGTTTGTTTAATCAAAATTTATCACGTGCAGAAAACATCGTAACTAATTTACATAACAATTTTCGTTTGGAAGCTACGTACCTAGTTCAAACGTAACGCAGTAAGGCAACTTCGATATATGCATACTAGTAATTGTGTATTCTCGTCTTGTCTATACATGTGTATATATACATGATACAAAATATACGTCCACGATTATACTCCCGGGATCTCGCTTATTTTTAGAAAGTAGTGTTTTCTAATTATTTAACCGCTTACAATTTTATTATTTAAAACACCTTTTTGCTTTCAAAGAAATTAATGTCATTTGCACGAATACTGTGGTCAATCTGTTTTAATAAATAACAGTACTATCGTCAGACAGTAATAAAGACTGTGTCCTCGAAAACAGCGGATTGTAAGATACATTTTAAATGTAAACTTTTTAAACTAATAAAAGCATATGTAACTAACATCAGACCCGTAACTCATGAGAAACACACCACTGATGCAGTTTCATAAAACCGTAAATACATATTTTTTACGTATTTATTATTCTTAAAATTATCAATCAAATTACAAGATGTCCGTTTTTTGTTTGTTGTATCTGGAAAAACGTTCTCTCAGCTTACCTGTTTTTAAATATCGGGATCCACATAGTTTGTAACGTCATAGACACGACAATTGAGACGAGATGGTAGCATGGTGCAGTATTTTTTTTTTTTTTTTTTTTTATTGCTTAGATGGGTGGACGATCTCACAGCCCACCTGGTGTTAAGTGGTTACTGGAGCCCATAGACATCCACAACGTAAATGCGCCACCCACCTTGAGATACAAGTTCTAAGGTCTCATGTATAGTTACGACGGCTGCCCCACCCTTCAAACCGAAACGCATTACTGCTTCACGGCAGAAATAGGCAGGGTGGTGGTACCCACCCGCGCGGACTCACAAGAGGTCCTACCACCAGTGACAGGCACCATTTAGGGACAGGCAGCGACTTGACTGTGCCCTGTCATTGCTGACGTCCATGAGTGACGATAATCACTTGCCATCAGGTGGGCCGTATGCTCATCTGCCTACAAAGACAATAAAAAAAAGAGATCGAAGTCACTAGAACATATTACTTAATAGCGGCAAATATAGATAGACTTGAGCAATAATTACTTTAATAATCAGCTTCACAAACATTTTACGTGTTATGGCATGAACTGCTAAAACACAGCTTAATAAACATGATTTCATTTAAATCCTAGTGGACCCAGCGAACTTTGTTCCTCCACACGGTTTGTTTCAAACACATCAACCGGTCAACTTAAAAATTCCACTATAATTAACCATAGAATATATTACGTTTAGCTGTCAGTTGCGTTTTGTTATTCCATATCAGTTGCGTTTTGTTATACCACGTTTTATGTCGCGTCGTACGGAAACGTTATAAAAAGTATCCTATGTCCTTCTCCTGGTTTTAAGCTACCTCCTCACCAATTTTCAGCCAAATCAGTTCAGCCGTTCCGGAGTTATAAATAGTGTAACTAACTCGACTTTCTTTTACATATATAGATTCTGACTATCGATCCCGAAGCCACTTATTTATTCTGTCCCATATTATCGTACCGGACCAAAAAATTGCGGCAACAACATAAAATCGCTCTTAGCTACGAAATCTCGCATTTACTGGCCCGCCCTAATGAGGCTTCCCATCAAACAACAAGGTCGGGTATTGGGTATTTTTATGTCTAAAAATCAAAATTAGTGGTTAGAAATAAAGAAATGACAATATTTTTTGAACACACTGTGTCTACAAGGTCGTTTTGCGTTCGGGACAAAATACTTTAAATAATTTACATTAACATTTTGCTGGCGATTCGTACATGTTTTTTTTTATTGCTTAGATGGGTGGACGAGCTCACAGCCCACCTGATGTTAAGCGGTTACTGGAGCCCATAGACATCTACAACGTAAATGCGCCACCCACCTTGAGATATAAGTTCTAAGGTCTCAAGTATAGTTACAACGGCTGCCCCACCCTTTAAACCGAAACGCATTACTGCTTCACGGTAGAAATAGGCAGGGCGGTGGTACCTACCCGTACTTACCCACCAGTAAATCAAATTAGAACAAGACGATTAAAATGTAGACATCTTTTACTATTCACCAAGCAAATATCAAGAATCTGAGTATTAGAAAGTCAAAGAATTAGATTTTTTATTAAAGTAATGTGCATGGCTTTGTGTTTTCATTTTCTGTTGGACTATCAGTTTTCCTTGAATTTCTGATACCCATTTCACTCGATGTGGTGATATGAAAGTTTATCCAACCAGTTTGATTACTTCGTGGGTCTGACCGTTACAAATATTCTTAAGAATATTACTGTCCATAAAACTATTGAAATTCTTTGATCTTTGTAAGCCTATTCAGGTCTTGTTAGTGTATTGGTGACGGGTAGCCATCATACAACACAAGATATTTAACAGATGGTTAAATCTCTTTTAAAGATATTCATAATAAACAAAGTCCTGATTTACCTTCTGTGCATCTTAATATCTTCTGTCTATTCCTAGGAAAAATCCTAGCACGGTGTCATCATAAGCATCTTGAAACTTTTACTTAAAAAAATCAACATCTCTTATTCTTATTTTCTCAAATTTTCTTCTTTTTACTTCAGGTACATACCATGGTGAAGGTGCCGGCTCTGGTGCTGCTGCCTACTCCAGCTCTGGATCAGCTGGATACTCCTCAGGTGGCCATAGCTCTGGCTTCGGCGGTGCTGGAAGTGGTGCTTTTGGAGCCGGATCCGGTAGCGGTGCTGGTGCCGGTGGCTTCGGAGCCAGTGCTGGTGGTTTCGGTAGCCGCGGAGCCGGATTCGGTGGTGCCGCCTCCCGTCAGTATCTGGCACCGAACGCCGGATCCCGGGGCTCGGGTTCTGGTAACTTCAACGCTCAAACCGGCTACAAATACTGATTCGACCTAAAATCAAATCTAGATGATGATTTTTAAATTACCAACGACTTTTAATATGTAAATTAATGTAAGTAGGCTCTTGCTTGTCGAAGAACAAATCGTCTTTTCACATTAAAAGTGTACAATTTTACAAAAATATTCGAAATCGAGTTAATATGCGGAATCATTTGGTATCACCAGTATTTTTTTCATAAATACTGTCAAAAGAGCATAGTTTAATTATAGTTTTTTTTTTTGTTTACCTATGTTTTGACGACTATTAACATAATTGATACATAGTTTTATCTTACTTTAAAAGATAGATAATGTAACTGGTAAAAAACAAAACAAAATCATGTTGCAAAGATGATTAATATTAAAAATACCACATGTTAAACCTTTAAAACACTCTCCTGTAAAATTAGTAAGTTTTGAGATTATACAGTTTCAATGCGAGAAGACGAAATAATCCGTTAATGTTATCGAACAATTCATTAAGCAATCACTTGAAAATATATTTCCGTTCGCTGATCATCATCAAAGATACTGACGCTGATTACTGACGCTTATTAATTATAAAATTCTGTATACCTTTTTTTTCGTTTTCTTCTTCGTAATGTTTATGATCTCAAAGTCTGTCACCTTCAAATTCCTTCATGTTAAAAATCGTAGTGACTAGTTAATACGCGCGTCGCCGGACAGTCGTAGAGATAAGAAAATGTATAAAAAAAACACGTTTTTGTTAGTTTTTAAGTTATCAAATGTAAATATAAAACAATGAATCAAATAAATAAACGAGTTAATGCAATACAACATTCGTTTTTAATGCTTCAACATCACAACTGCTAGAAATTTGTAACTAACATTATATTGTTATAATAATATGAAAAATTACAAAATACATGTCAGAGGAAGTGTAGAAATAGTCCCTGTGATTGACAAATTAAAGAGCGGACGGTTAGTGTGGTATGGACATGTGATGCGTAGAGAGAAGATGCATGTGACTAGGAGATGTTTGGAAATTGTAGTGCAAGGTAGAGGGGGAAGAGGTCGACCGAGAGAGACATGGATGGAGTGTGTGAATGACGATATGAGAGAGAGAGAGGAGTGAGTGTTAAGATGACGGCTATTAGAAATGAATGGAATAAAAAAATTGCTGTGCTGACCCCACCTAGTGGAATAATATGGAGTCAAAAAGAAGACAAAATTAAGAAAACAAAGTTTTTGGATACTTTGGTCCTACGACTATAAATTGCAAAAATGGTTGTAATCAAATATTTACTCTTAATATAACCGAGTCAAAGTTTCATTAAAAATTGAAATGCAAAAATTCACAGTATAATTCATTCAGAATTGCAATTGGGAGACAGCTGATATCGTCAATGGCACCTGGCATGACAATGCGAGACAAATAAGGCAATTACTTTAACACTACCCAAAAATGTCTTGCAGTATATTTACCTTTAAATGCACAGATTGCAATCCTTCACACAGAAACATGTGTCTCAACTGTACCAAATTGTCTGAAATAGATCTCTCAAAACGACCAAGAGACCTTCTATCTAAAACATTCAATATCATTTGTGGTATTTCAATTAACAATTGAGGCTTTATATGTGTCTACGTCACACATTGTGACTTACTAAAACTCAGACACAGCCCACTGAGTTTCTCGCCAGATCTTCTCAGTGGGTCGCGTTTCCGATCCGGTGGTAGATTCTGCGAAGCACGGATCTTGCTAGGGTTCGTGTTAGCAACGTCATCAGGTTTGAGCCCAGTGAGCTTACTGATATAGCCTCTCAAAGCTATCAGCTTACGTAGGAAAAAAAAAGTGACTTATTCCTACTCAGTATGGGCATTTAATCTTTTTATGGAAATGCAGATCAGTAGAACAATATTGAAGTAAGTAATGCTACAATTGCAATATCAGCCAACAAGTAAAACATGAATGTACCTCGTATAATCTAGGCTAAGCCGACATCAAAGGTTATTTGAAGTCCGGCAAAAAAACATCAAACAAACGTCCTTTAAGCGGTGAACGTAGCATCTAATTATGGAGACGATCGATAGAAATACCTACCAGTTTTTATACGCCATGATGCTTTCGATTTAATCTGTTTGGTGCATTACATTTTAAAAGCATTCTGGGAACAAACCATATGTTTCTATCGACACTACGGTAAATAAAATACTTTTTACTGATTAGGAATAAGTTTCTTAGCGTTTTTTTATTTATTGCTTAGACGGGTGAACGAGCTCACAGCCCACCTGGTGTTAAGTGGTTACTGGAGCCCATAGACATATGCAACGTAAATTCGCCACCCACCTTGAGATATAAGTTCTAAGGTCTCAGTATAGTTGTGGCTGCCCCACCCTTCAAACCCAAACGCATTACTGCTTCACGGCAGAAATACGCAGGGCGATGGTACCTACCCGTGCGGACTCACAAGAGGTCCTACCACCAGTAAAAACAAGTTAGCAACATATTTAAGTGTAAGATTGAGTGTTTCATCCTGGAATCGAGAATTACTCTGTCCATAGATTTTTTACCTTGAGAATAAACGAAGGTTGCACGTTTAAATCACGTCGGGGTTGCCAGTTTGGAAATAAGCGGCAAAGTGAAGATCTTCCACCGAACGGGTTGTATTACTCGGTAGACCGACGGCCCTAATGGTGTTGTTCGGAGTTTGTTTAGATGCAAACTTGAAAATGTCAGTAGCGAAATTCAGACGTCTCTTAAATATTTTGATTTGTATGATAACTCCTCTGGGTCTGCGGAGGGACCTCGGTTCCCTCTCTATTTTGTACCGTATGTCCCATGGGGAGTGCTCTGAGGTAATGTTCGAGATGATACCGTCATCTCGTTTTTACCATCGCATCGCCCGCCACCGGAGTAGAGTTCATCCACACTACCTGGAGCCACTGCGGTCATCCACAGTGCGTTTCCAGAGGTCTTTTTTGCCACGTACCATCCGGCTATGGAATGAGCTCCCCCCCGCCTCGGTGTTTCCCGAGCGCTATGACATGTCCTTCTTCAAACGAGGCTTGTGGAGAGTATAAAGCGGTAGGCAGCGGCTTGGCTCTGCTCCTGGCAAGTCAATGGGCGACGGTAACCACTTACCATCAGGTGGGCCGTGTGCTCGTCTGCCTACAAGGGCAATAAAAAAAAAACTGCTTACCTCATATTACTATCATATTATAATCAAAAGATTCCCAAACTTCCTCTAAGGCCCCCTTTAATTCCTGTCTCTAGTATTGAAGTGTATTATGAATGCCCAAAAGCTAATCGCCACATCACCAGCTCGCTTATTTCAGCGAATAACCAATCATGTCAAAATGTCTCAAAGTTCAAACTTGCATAATTATTAGTGGTCCACCATACTACATAGTTCTAATGTGAACTCAGTCATGCATTCCAATTCAAAAGGCTGAGACGGTTATTGTTTATTTAGTAATATAAAGTACTTCGAAACTTC
Organism: Bombyx mandarina; assembly: GCF_003987935.1. The sequence goes on from NW_021011602.1 coordinate 703,436, forward strand.
AACCTTATTGGAATTATTATCACATTGTTCATATTTGTATGTGTGTATATATAAGTATATTGCAATCGATAGGTACGTGTAATTCGTTTTCAAATGATTCTTGGCCACTTAATTATCTGGAAGAGATCGTTCTTACCGAAAAGACCGCCAATTGCACTCTTTGTATTTAAGGTAATAATCTAATAACTATCAATGAAATTACTAATAATTATACAATAATTAACTGTATTCAGCTTGGTTCACTGAATACATTACAAAACAAATGGCCTCCAAACATTCACGTACGGAGTACACTTAGTAACTCAAGACCTAAGAATGATAAGGATTATACCTTTCCCGGTATCTAGGTCGTTATTACAAACAAATACTGAACTAGCATCAACTGTTTGTACAATCACGAGTGTTGTACGTCAAATAATATAAACGAAGAAGTACTCAGGTTGATGTCTGGGCACGAATTCTCGAAGCCGTGAGTTCTCAAAGTGGATCGCCCCCGTAGGCGCTGTGCTTATCTGAGTGGGCGATTGAAACTTTCAGAAACAAATAATAATTGATGGATAGTGGAAAGGAGATAAAAAGGTATATAAAATAAGATAGACGTGGGTGGCGGCATTTACGTTGTAGATGTCTATGGGCTCCGGTAACCACTTAACACCAGGTGGGCGATTTGGGTCTTAGACCTACCTCAATTTTCAAAGTGATAATGTAGTATCTTAGGCTCTGATAGCCATTTAACACCAGTTAGACCGCGAACTTATCTGAGTATCTACTACAAAAATAATAGTTTAAAAAAACTAACAAAATACGCTTTTATAGAAAATCCAATTAAAAATTAGAATATAAAATTTGGGATGCATGGTATCAGTAGTTATAAATATTTTATAAACAGATATATGAGTAGAAGGGTCATTTTGATAATATCCTGAAAAGCACCCCACGCTTTTTTTACAATAAAATCATTTTTTCTTACACTATTTTTAATTCAAATTTATTTTCAATTTTTTAGTTGGATTTTCTATAAAAGGGTATTTTGTTAGTTTTTTTAAACTATTATTTATTATAATTTTTTAGTTGAATTAAAATTTTTTCATTTTTTTTTAAATATTGAATTGTCATCGTTCCGTAATAAGTATACCAAATTTTGAGTTAATCCGACGTTTTGAAGGGGTTCAAAATCATGTTCAAAGATTCCGTTACATACATACGTCTGAAGCTAATAAAAACGTATTAAAAAGCTACTATTATTTTTAAATCATTCCGCAATTAAGTGCAACTGGCAGAAGCGGTATTGCACTGTATCCATCATTAGTCGACAGGTCAAATTTAAATCATAAAACATTATCCAAAACACGATTATCAATTACAGTATCCGCTCACGAATTAATGCGAGTCATCCTGAATCTCAACAGGGCTGTATTCAGATTTATCAGTGAAAAATTTATGACTTTATACTAGCTGACCCGGCAGACCTAAATAAAAGACCTAAACTTTTGTATAAAACAAACTTAAAACAAACAAAAGGAATCCGTTCGACCGGGGAAAAACAAAATTGTTATTTTTATTTAATTCCGAGCGTTTTCATATTTATCTACCTTTTAAACCTTCTCTGGACTTCCACAAATAATTCAAGACCAAAATTAGCCAAATCGGTCCAGCCGTTCTCGAGTTTTAGCGAGACTAACGAACAGCAATTCATTTTTATATATATAGATAGATATTTTTAATACGACTGTATCAACCTTCTATTGAAGGATATAAGTGTTTAATATTTTCGGGTTCATACGAATTAATCTACACAGCAAAAAGTGTAAATTGTAAAAGAAACCAGTGAAGTGTGTGAAAGTTAAATCGAGTATTTTAAAATTATTGATGGCGATACCCGCTCAATTCCAGATATTTGACACACAAAATTGAAAGAAAAAAAAAACAAGTTAAATTATATTAAAAGGTCTCAATTTGCCTGTTTCTGTGTGCTATGAGTATCACAAACACATACGCGATAAAAACAAACACACTCAGATCTCAAATATTTCAATCAAGACACAGCCGCTGTCGGCCGATAATTGCACCTCGCAGTCTAGTTTTCAAGTGACTAATAATGAAACTGGCAGTGCCGTGGCAGACTTAGTCAATTAACTTAATTACTTTCCTTCAATTAAGAAAAACATTTGTATTGTCGTCTAGAGTTTTTGTCACAAAACTATTAAGCCTTAGCCAGAAACGAACTATCTTAAGCAAATTAGTCAACATTCAAGAAAGAGAGAAAGAGAGAAAGAGAGAANCGCCAGGGGCGGGCCTTCTGTAGCTGCACGTGGGCTATCACCCAGCCTACGCGTAGCCTCCCTGGTGAGTCGGCGGGCCGACCTTGTGGAGGCGTAGCCAGGAGTGTGGCTGCCTGCATAGGGCAACGCGCCCACACAGTGAAGGCTCCAGAGTAAGAGCTTCGCAGCTCTCCTACCTTCACCTGCGTAAGGGCGCAATTGCCCTGCGATGCAATGGCGGCGGCCACTTCCTCCTTAGTGGCGCATTCATCCAGGCCCGTCACTTTGACTTCCGCCATCTTGACGGGCCTGTCTATACGCACCANGTATTTACGGGTGGTAGGACCTCTTGTGAGTCCGCACGGGTAGGTACCACCGCCCCGCCTATTTCTGCCGTGAAGCAGTAATGCGTTTCGGTTTGAAGGATGGGACAGCCGTTGTGACTATACTGAGACCTTAGAACTCATATCTCAAGGTGGGTGGCGGTATTTACGTTGTAAATGCTTATGGGCTCCGGTAACCAGTTAACACCAGGTGGGCTGTGAGCTCGTCCACTTATCTAAGCAATAAAAAAAATAAGAATAAAAATCCACCTAAAAAATAGAAAATAAATTTTAATTAAAAATAGTGTAAGAAAAAATGATTTTATTGTAAAATGCGTAGGGATTTTTTTACAATAAAATTATTTTTTCTGTATTGTTCGTTTTTTAAACTATTATTTATTTTTTATTTTTTAGTTGAATTTAATTTTTTTTTTAATGTTGTATTGTCATCGATCCATAATAAGTATACCAAATTTCGAGTTAACCCGACGTTTTGAAGGGGGTCAAAATCATGTTCAAAGACTTCGTTACATACTAACATACATACGTCTGAAGCTAATAAAAGCGTATTAAAAAGCTACTATTATTTTTAAACCATTCCGCAATTGAGTGCAACTGGCAGAAGCGGTATTGCACTGTATCCATCATTAGTCGACAGGTCAAATTTAAATCATAAAACATTATCCAAAACACGATTATCAATTACAGTATCCGCTCACGAATTAATGCGAGTCATCCTGAATCTCAACAGGGATGTATTCAGATTTTTTTTTTATTTTTTTTTTTTTTTTATTGCTTAGATGGGTGGACGAGCTCACAGCCCACCTGGTGTTAAGTGGTTACTGGAGCCAATAGACATCCACAACGTAAATGCGCCACCCACCTTGAGATACAAGTTCTAAGGTCTCGAGTATAGTTATAACGGCTACCCCACCCTTCAAACCGAAACGCATTACTGCTTCACGGTATAAATAGGCAGGGTGGTGGTACCCACCCGCGCGGACTTACAAGAGGTCCTACCACCAGTAAAGATTTATCAATGAAATTTTTATGGATATACTAGCTGACCCGGCAGACTTCGTAGTGCCTCAATCGATAAATAAAAGACCTAAACTTTTGTATAAAATAAACTTGAAACAAACAAAAGGAATCCGTTCGACGGGGGAAAAACAAAATTGTTATTTTTATTTAATTCCGAGCATTTTTATATTTATCTACCTTCTAAACCTTCTCTGGACTTCCACAAATAATTCAAGACCAAAATTAGCCAAATCGGTCCAGCCGTTCTCGAGTTTTAGCGAGACTAACGAACAGCAATTCATTTTTATATATATAGATAGATATTTTTAATACGACGCGACGGTATCAACCTTCTATTGAAGGATATAAGTGTTTAATATTTTAAAGACTTCTTACAAACAGTTTCGGGTTCATACGAATTAATCTACACAGCAAAAAGTGTCAATTGTAAAAGAAACCAGTGAAGCGTGTGAAAGTTAAATCAAGTATTTTAAAATTATTGACGGCGATACCCGCCCAATTCCAGATATCTGACACACAAAATTTAAAGAAAAAAAAATCAAGTTAAATTATATTAAAAGGTCTCAATTTGCCTGTTTCTGTGTGCTATGAGTATCACACACATATACGCGATAAAAACAAACACACTCAGATCTCAAATATTTCAATCAAGATACAGCCGCTGTCGGCCGATAATTGCACCTCGCAGTCTAGTTTTCAAGTGACTAATAATTAAACTGGCAGTGCCGTGGCAGATTTAGTCAATTAATTTAATTACATTCCTTCAATTAAGAAAAACATGTGTATTGTGGTCTAGAGTTTTTGTCACAAAACTATTAAGCCTTAGCCAGAAATGAACCATTTTAAGCAAAATTAGTCAACGTTCGAGAGAGAGAGAGAGAGAAAGAGAGAGAGAGAGAGAACATACTTTATTGCACACCAAAACATAATTTTGTTTTTTTTTTGTATTGCCTTTGTTCAACTTTAATAACATTAGAAAACAGTCAACAAGCAGATACATTTATACAATAGGCGATCTTATCGCTAAAGGCGATTTCTTGCAAACAGCCATTTAATTAATAGAAACTCTCGAAAAGATAAAGATACAGCAGGTATGTAGCGGTGTATTATTAATTAATACATTATTAAAGAATATACATACATACAATAAATACCTCCTTCAGGCGCATTGGGAGATTTGTTCTACTGTATGGATTGATTTGTGTTAAATTATTGGAATATGTTATTGTCCTCAAGTGTACGAGTCACTTGTATCGTATAGAGCACGCACGCATTTACATCAGCACTTTTACATCGCTTTACTCAAATCATAGTATAAAGCGCCAGTACACGTTCAGCACTGATATACAGCGGTACTCACCACATCATACATAGATAGAATTAGTTACTTGTTAGCGAAGTTTATAATAAACGGATATTCTTTGACTATCAGTGATTTCTTCCTATCTAAATCTCAAGTTGTGTACGCTACATTCAGCAGCGCATACAAAATTAATATTAAATAAATGGATATTATATACTGTTAAACAGCTTTTTTTTGTGTTGTGAAAACATAAGAAACTGCATTTTTTCACTGTTTCACTTCTGTTTCTACTGTTTGTGTAGAATACTAAAATCATTAATTTCGACTCCCAACAACCAGCACCTCAGTACGCCCCTGTCCATAACTCAGCTGATTTGTCTACTGCACGATAATTTCGTAACACCAGTTTATACTCGTAGCTATCCACCTTCGCAATAATACGATCTTATTGCTCTACCTAATTAGATGCACGGTATAAACCTAAGTCGGGCATCCGCGAGGGCTTAATGTAATCATAATAATTAATATTTCAATGTCGTTATGGCGAATTTGTGTAAACTAGAACACTTTTGGGTTATATAAAGTCTGGATACTGTGTAGATTTTGTTGTTGTAAACAGATCCATTGACGGGTGGTGATATTCTAGGAGCCCGTGGACAACAAAAAGAACAGTTACATCTAGGTGGCAGAATGATGATAGTACTTAGTTTTTTTACTACCATACCACAAGTTTTTGGTACTAAATTTAAAATTATTGACATCTATGTACGCCGCGCTTGTATTTTTGTTACATATGCTCGATTATTTTTGTCTGTAACTACCAAGATACTATTGCTCATATACGACTTCTCTTTGTTAGAAGAGGTTATAATGTGGAATTATTTTACCTTCAAAAAAATTAAATTTTGAAAAATTCTAAAATTTTTTTATGAATAAAAAACTAGAAAAACTCTATCAAAGTATGTTTCAACAAGAAGAGCCGTTTTTGCGAATTATACACTTTAGTGATAGGTTAAACATGTATGTCTTCCACACTTATTAGATAATTCTCATTGATAATCCATCTCATTTTTGTTTGGTTTTTACTTCTTATATAGGTATGTAATAAATATATAAAGAGCCTTTTTTCATCCACTCCGTTATAGTTGTAAGTAAATAGCTAACTAACCAGCAATTGGGAACGCACTTTACAAATTGTGATCATTGCCTAATGACGAGATTACTCTTTAAAATTCAATTTTTTTTTCTTATGAATGAGGGCTTACTGGTCCGGAAACCAGGACACGTGGGTGAGCAAACGCTAAGACAGGAGGGGTGAGATTTGCTAACAGCTGCCCAAGCGCCTCCAACAGAGACTTAAGAAGTAACTGCTTCGCGAATGAATACCAAATCGGAATCGCCAATTAATTACAACTGGTCTTCGTACATTTTCGTAAAATCATAAATGAGGTCATTCATTAAAATTACAAAACAGGATCGGAGCATGGCGTTTGGCAACGGCAACACGTCAGCCGTGCGTTATTAGTATCAATTTTATGAGTCAGTCACGACAGAATTCAGGTGGATCCACAATTCAACACGCAGGCTAATTACGTAAGCACTATCAGCATAGATATCAATATGGCAATAGCAATAGCAATTTGACTGTGAGTCTTAAATGTGCTTTAAATAGGAAATATATACACGACTCATATTTTTATTTCCAAATTTAAAGTCCCGCATGATCGCCGGGAACGAATATATTGGAGACAAAAACAAATACGTGCAGATTCTGACTTCACTAAAAACCGTAGCAATGTGGCGGTCAATGGTCAATTCAACTTTCAAGTTTTTTTTTTCTTGTTCAGATGGTTGGACGAGCTCACAGCCCACCTGGTGTTAAGTGGTTACTGGAGCCCATAGACATCTACAATTTAATTGCGCCACCCACCTTGAGATATAAGTTCTTAGGTCTCAAGTATAGTTACAACGGCTGCTCCACTCTTCAAACCAAAACGCATTACTGCTTCACGGCAGAAATAAGCAGGGTGGTGGTACCTACCCGCGCGGACTTACAAGAGGTCCTACCACCAGTAACTACCCCAAGATCGAAGCAAGGCATGTTCGCATATCTAAATATCCACAAGTCGTCTTATCTATTTATAAACTATTCTGCATCTGTTCATTACGTCATGAAACATTTCCACCATAAGCATCATTAAGGAGCCTTAAGGTCCGCCAAATGAACCTTTAGATCATTTTCACGTCCACATTAAGCCTCTCCTTTTAAACAAAAACGATTCATCAGTCTACTTCTGAGAGAGCAGCCAGAATGACCATATTCTACTACTACTGCGCTGGCCCTATGACTCCAAAGTGGGTCTTGGTCTCCGATAATAAGCGACGCTATCCATACTAGCAAACTCCACTAGCAAAGTGGCACTGCGTAACACTTTGCTAGTGTTACGCAGTGCCAGGAGCTCACGTAAATTTCCTTCCATCTAATACAGAATATTCAAATCTAGTGTAATCAAATTGTCTTGCGTAGACTTACTATGGGGCTTATATTAGCGATTAGCGTTTAAAGGGCTTGTCAGGGAACAGGGTAAGAGATCGGAGATATAAAATAGAAAATAAAGAAGACGCATCCGCAAAGTATTGGCACTAGGAATAACCGAAAAAAAACACAATTCTTTGGTTTTTAGAACATTTCCCTGTCCTATCTGTATGCAAATTGATTTCGTTATATGATGACTTCTGTTTAGAGGTAGGTGCAAGGCCGTGTGGTTAGTTTCCATCAACCTGTACATTTCTACCGCCAAGTGATCAAAGTTCTTGGTTTCAAGGCTAGGAAAGCGGTTAAACAATTTGCGACTTGGACTCGAAGCTTCAAGACCGCATTCGCGTTAGGATATCTTTTGGCCTCCGCTTGATACCAGACGGACAATGAGGTCATTCATCATTTTCGCCACTTTATCCCACTAGGTGGAGTCGGCACAGCTAATTTTTCTCTTCTATTCTCTTCCATCAGCCGCCATCTCAACAATCACTACTCTCTCGCATATCGTCATTGACACACTCCACCCATGTCTTCTTCGGTCGACCTCTTCCCCCTCTACCTTGCACTACCATTTCCATACATCTCCTAGTCACATGCATCTCTGATCTAAGCAAAATATAAAGATCGGAACAAATTGGCATTGAACAGTTTAGTCGTCTTAGGTTGTTATATAAAGTCTTTGCAAACACAAAAGTACACAAAGAAAGTTTTTATTTAAGACGAACACAAATATAAAGAAAGAAGGAGAAAGTAACAAGAAATAGATAGTCCAAGCAACACAAGCGGTACACGAAACAAAAAGCAATACTTAAAAAAGGGCGTAGCAAGAAAAGATAATACGGGATGCGCGCTCTCAAGTCAGATTTCGACTGGTGACGGTGGATCGGTAAAAATGCGACGACCGGTTGGTCCATGCACCGATGTACTAGCGAATTATTATCGCTGCCGCTATACTGCAGTTATCGCCTGACTTTGCTTGTGAATTTTATTTTGTTTAGTGTAATTAATGTTTTGTATGATTATGAGATAAATGAATGTGTTGATATAAAATAAAGTATGTATGTGTTGTTGTGTAGTGTAATTATAATAAAATATTATAAAATAAATAAATACATGTGAGTCACCCACAAACAGTCTAGTTATATAATAGCAATTGTCATGTCGTTCCGTAATTAAACCATCACGATCCTTGATGTTCAGCGGAATATAAATTCAAGCAGTCTCGTTTACGTAACTTTTGCGTTTAAGATGTATCTATGTATTTTAGTCTCTATTGCTAGCGTTATAAGGCAATTAACAAGTTTCACTTATAAATTCAATAGCTGTACCACAATTATTGAACTCACATCAATATGTATGTTCTTTGCTATTTTATCGTGCAAAATGATTATGTTTGTTTGTATAGTTGGATGATCATTTAGCCAGACACACTTGGTGTTAAGGTAGGCAGCGGCTTGGCTCTGCCCCTGGCATTGCTGAAGTCCATGGGCGACGGTAACCACTCACCATCAGGTGGGCCGTATGCTCGTCTGCCTACAAGGGCAATAAAAAAAAAGTGATTACCGGAGTCCATGGACACATCGATGCCCCTTTTGATACATATGCAGAATGTTTCTATAATGACACATCTGTCATGTCTTTTATACAAGAACACGTGGACGCTTCGAATGCTATCAATAAAATTAGGACCAGGATGATTTTGGGAGGGAAAAGATTAAAATACAATAAAAAACTTTTATAATTAAAGCTTCTTTTACGATTTAATGTCGACGTTTTTCATTTTCTTTATAATATTTCCGACCTTTCAAATACTTTACAGTTTTCGATTTAAGCTTCAGATTAAGCTGTAAAAAGAGTTTTAATTGTGTCTTTTTTTTATTTATTGCTTAGATGGATGGATGAGCTCACAGCCCACCTGGTGTTAAGTGGTTACTGGAGCCCATAGACATCTACTACGTAAATGCGCCACCCAAATTGAGATATAAGTTCTAAGATCTCAGTATAGTTACAACGGCTACCCCACCCTTCGAACCGAAACGCATTACTGCTTCACGGCAGAAATCAGCAGGGCGGTGGTACCTACCCGCGCGGACTCACAACAGGTCCTACCACCAGTAATTACGCAAATTATAATTTTGCGGGTTTCACTTTTAGTACACGATGTTATTCCGTCACCGTGGAAGTCTAGAGCTCGCCGAATACCCAAGACAATACTAAGATATTTTATGTAAGTGATTATATTGCTTTGAAATACTGCCCTCAGAACATATGTGCTTAATAAATATTAACAAGCAGTAGCATTTATTATTAAAAATTCTAAAAATTTTAATTTATTTGTGGTGTTTCAATAAAGAGCTATTTATTACGATCCACTCACTGGCATCTTCAAGTAAACCAACATGTTATTTTAAGTTTACTTTAAAAAAAAACTATATTACGCGTAATTAGCAATATTACTTAAAACTCGCCGACAACGTTGATTTTAATTATGAATCGAAACTTAATGAACCTAGTCGATTAAGTTCGAGAAAAATCATTATCGAATGTTAAAGATTACTTAATATTTACTCACATATATTAATTGTTAGTAAAGTTGTATGTGCCTAATATATGTGCCTATATACACGCACCGCCGGAGATAAACACAAGCTATCTTCCACAGCGACTCCGAGCTCACAGCATATTTGTACAAATAAATTAAGAAAACATTTAAAATGTGATACTTTAAAAACGACTATTATAAATAGAATTTACAATTTCATCTTTTGGAGATTTTAATTTTTTTTTTATTGCTTAGATGGGTGGACGAGCTCACAGCCCACCTGGTGTTAAGTGGTTACTGGAGCCCATAGACATCTAGAACGTAAATGCGCCACCCACCTTGAGACATAAGTTTTAAGGTTACAGCGGCAGCAGCAGACATAAGTTTTAAAGTTACAGCGGCTGCCCCACCCTTCAAACCGAAACGCATTACTGCTTCACGGCAGAAATAAGCAGGGCGGTGGTACCTACCCGCGCGGACTCTCAAGAGGTCCTACCAGTAGTAGAAATTATTTCCTATTTTTCTATCCTATTTTTATTATTTACAGTTTTGTTTTTCCAACTTAGTTAGAGTAATATAGCGTAACGGTTGCTGCGATGGATTAGAAAATGATATAAGAAGACGATGATATAGTATGATAAAATAATATATCACAAACTGAAGATCTTCTTATCAGATCTTCTTATCACCAAAGCTTAGAAACTATTTGCCCAACAGACTTTAAATTTGCCATCCATACTTGTAGTCCTTTAGCGATGCAGGCGCTAACTAAGAACGGATTCAAAAGAATCTTATTCAGAGTAGATTTTTCATTAACCATTGCATACGCTTAGCAACGGTTGTCATGGGTTACCATTACTAATAAATTGTAAGTTTACAAGTAAGTAAACACACGTCATATACACGTTAATAATATATGCCAGTAGGCAGCGGCTTGGCTCTGCCCCTGGCATTGCTGAAGTCCATGGGTGACGGTAACCACTCACCATCAGGTGGGCCGTATGCCCGTCTGCCTACAAAGGCAATATAAAAAAAAAAAAAAAAATGCCAAGAGAATTTATAAGTAGGTCATAAAATACACTTCTTAAATAAGTTAGAAACACATGCAAAATTCTATACCTTGAGAAAATGTAACGATTCATTATTTCTGAATAATAATTATGCCGCGGGTGGAACCGCGTCTCTAATACATAGCGAATTTATCTTTACATGTTATGAGTTCCGTTTGACCGGCCTTCGTCAGGTCACGACGATATTTATATTTTAAACAGGCGTAATTACTACCGCTTACTGTACCCCATAGCCTCTACGTTTTTCCTAAATGTATCTCCAAAAGTTGAACTACAAGCCCGTTGCGGTAGCTTCTGTCTATTCTTCTTATACTGGTGGTAGGACCTCTTGTGAGTCCGCACGAGTAGGTACCACCGCCCCGCCTATTTGTGCCATGAAGCAGTAACGCGTTTCGGTTTGAAGGGTGGGGCAGCCGTTGTAACTATACTGAGGCCTTAGAACTTATATCTCAAGGTGGGTGGCGCATTTACGTTGTAGATGTGTATGGGTTCCAGTAACCACTTAACACCAGGTGAGCTGTGAGCTCGTCCACATATCTAGGCAATAAAAAAATAAAATAAAAAAAATCACATATGTTTTGAGGGCAGTATTTCAAAGCAATATAATCACTTACATAAAATATCTTAGTATTTTCTTGACTGTTCTGCGAGCCTTAGGTACAATTAAAGCTCTTTTTACGACTTAATTTCTACTCATGACGTCTGCGAAATTGAAAACTGTAAAGTATTTGATAGGTCAGAAATAATATTATAAAGAAAATGAAAAACGGCGACATTAAATCGTAAAAGAAGCTTTAATTATAAAAGTTTTTTGTTGTATAGAGCCACCCGAAAACTCCTTTCACCCCACCATATCTTTTATTTATTGCTTAGATGGGTGGACGAGCTCACAGCACACCTGGTGCCCATAGACATCTATAAGGTAAATGCGCCACCCACCTTGAGATATAAGTTCTAAGGTCTCGGTATAGTTACAACGGCTGCCCTACCCTTCAAACCGAAACGCATTATCACGGCAGAAATAAGCGGGGTGGTGGTACCTACCCGTGCGGACTCACAAGAAGCCCTAGCACCAGTAAAAAAAATCCAGTACCACCAGTAAATCTACAATACGAAACCAATAGAAGGAAAAAAACTTTTGGGCAGGGGCCCGAACCTTCTACGAAATATCCGCGCCTGGGCACGCAGGGTACGTAGGACTTAACAGTCAACAGATATTGGAAACAGACAGCAGGCCCAAGAATGTTTTAGGGTCTTACCCATCAAACGACTCCCCTTGAACCAATAGCAGCCCTAACAACTAAAATATCACGTTTTCTTCACAAATTTCAAACTTGATCAGCACCATGGTTGGCCAGACAGTCACGAAGCTGTTTTACAAACGGATACGATGAGTGAAAAAACAGCGATCGATCAAACAGTAATCATGTCGTGATGACGGCGATATTGAAGAATTTGAAAAAATGTATCTGACAGTACTGTTTAATGGTTTCGGGCAAAAAAACCAATCGGACAGTCGTTTATTGCAAAATTTAATGATATCTCGCACCAAAGTGAATGGATTGATACTAAATCTATACTTCTATACTAATATTATAAAGAGGAAAGATTTGTTTGTTTGTTTGTATTAAATTGACTCCGAAACTACTGAACCGATTTAAAAAAATCTTTCACACGTACGGTGCTATAAAGTCACTTATGCAATTTTTGATAACACTGAACTGAGTATGAGAAAATACATTTTTTAGTCATTAGTTATAGTGAGACGAGAGAGATGTTTGCTTTTACTGATGAAGTTTGTAGTTTAAATATTATCATGTTATTTCTATAGCTTAGCAGAACTATATAAGAATTATATAGTAAAATGTTGAATTTTCCAACGTTTCTCCTGAAAAATTACATAATTTGCATAAGTGATGTTATCACACCGTATGCGCGATATTATAAACTAAATATGAATTAATATAATAATACGTTAGAAACCTATCCAATCCGGAAATAAGTTATTACTTTAATAATAAATAAAAACATTATAAACATTGCAGATTTTCATGTCACTAGGATTATTACATACCTACATAATAATATAACGGTGGTGGTGGTGGTGGTGGTACCTACACGCGTGAACTCACAAGAGGTCCTACCACTAGCAATTACGCAAATTATAATTTTGCGGGTTAGATTTTTCTTACACGATGCTATTCCTTCACCATGGAAGTCAATCGTGAACATTTGTTGAGTACGTATTTCATTAGAAAAGTTAGTAGCCGCCTGAGAATGGAACACCGGTGCATCGCTCAACACGTATGCACCGGACGTCTTATCATTTAGGCCACGACGACTTCAAATTATCGCGAAGATAATCATGTCAAAAGAAACATTCATGGAATGACGTTTATCGGCTCCGTAGTCGCTTAACATCACTTGGGCTGCAAACTCATTTGGACCAGAAAACCACAGAAGACTCACAAATGCGCTTACGCTTAACACACTTAACACTTTTTTAAGTTCAAAACAATTTTAGCCTCATTAATTTTAATCGGAATTCATTGTCCGATAATAGACAAATGACCAGACACCATTAGCAGTTGAACCAACATCTATTCATAATGGAAACTAAAGAAAAACTTGTACAAGAAATTCAATAAATAAAACAAGTTTATTTTAATCTGGCTGAATAGATTTTTTACTATTGTAACTGGGCAGACGTAGTAATGACCCATCTGGTATTTGGTTGTTACAAAAGCTCACAAACTACACCCGATACCACCCATATTGCGACTTCAAGCATAGTATTTCCTATCTTAAGATAAGATAGGAAGTAGAAACTCATGGAGATATCAAGGGCACTGCCAAACAATAATGCTCTAATATTATTATTATTTTTATTGCTTAGATGTGTGGACGAGCTCACAGCCTACCTGGTGTTAAGTGGTTACTGGAGCTCATAGACATTTACAACGTAAATGCGCCACCCATCTTGAGATATAAGTTCTAAGGTCTCAAGTATAGTTACAACGGCTGCCCTACCCTTCAAACCGAAACACATTACTGTTTCACGGCAAAAGTAGTCAGGGTGGTAGTACCTACCCGTGCGGACTCATAAGAGGTCCTACCACCAGTAATTATGCAAATTATAATTTTGCGAGTTTGATTTTTACTACACGACCTGTCCATCAACGTGAATAGAAAAACTTTATATCTCTGAAATTTAGCTCTTTGGATTGTATCATTAACCCACTGATTAACCCACCTACATATTTTTCTTCTTTCTAGTCGGATACTCTTGGCAGAGTAGTCATGGGTGTCGATGGAAATGGGTTGCGTCTCGTCGTCACCACTCGCTTCCATTGGAGGCGGCTGTTAGCATTGAGAGCATATCGTACCGCGGTGGTTTTCATAGTTCTGGTGATGAGGTCAATCCAGTCAATCAATCATATTACGTAGTCAAAATTCCCTCCCTACTACTGTTATCAAGGTAGACGTCAACTCAATCATGCAACACATTGTTCTCTAATAAGACTTCGCGTAGCTGTCTCTACTACATCAATTTTTAGACATTTAGACAAACACCCATTTAAAACGAAGCTTCCGTACACATCATGAATTGAACGTTGAGGTTTTTGTTTGTTGGGCAGACGAGAGTTCATGGTTCATCTAGAGTTCAGCTGTCACCGAAGCTTAGTTTAAAAGTCACGTATGCCGCCACTGAAAGCTTTTTGTTATATACTTTATTAACTGCACCGTAATTTAAAATAAAGCGTTTGTCAGTGTTAAGTATTAATTTTTTTATGGGACGGGGTATGTGGGATTTGACGATCTGCAGATATTGGCAACAGACCGCAGGCCTAAGGTGTTTTAGGGCCCTACCGCACTAACGACTCCCCTGCACTCTTACACCCGACGAGAAGTGGTTCCCGCGGTCCAACCAGACTCGCGGCGCCACCCCGAAGACGCACGACTGACGGGTCGTCGAGGTGATAGTCGACGACCAACGATACCGGCCTCCGCGCTACGATGGCACTACCGGGATGCCCGGACGAAGCCGCTGGTGTTCCGGGATACCCCGCTGGGTCAGAACCAGCCTGTGCCGGGTCGCGATACACCGCTGACCGGGAAGTATTAATGTCTAACTTAATAATTAAGCTTTTAATCGTGTACGACATGATGGTTTACTTATCTGGTACTTTTATCCTAGCTTTCCGGACGCTTAGGCGAGCTCACTAAGCTCACTGAGCACTGGTGACTTTACTAATACTAGCCCTAGATAGGGCAGTACTTCTCTAAGTCTACCACTGGTTCGAAATTGCGATTCACTTAGAAGATGCGACGAGACACTGAGTGTTCTATCTGTGGGTTAATTTTTACAACGAACCGCTCCTTGCATTCGATGGACTCGACCAGAACGGTGACCTGTGTTTGAAATGCCCAAAAGCGCCGGTAGTAGCACTTTACTGCTTGGTCCACAGGATCATGTATGTTGCCCGGTACTAGGTTCGTTATGCGATTACATTAACTGTCCACAAACATCGACTGCTGGACATAGGCTTATTCCAAAGTTCACCATAAAGACCGATCCTGCGCTTCCTACATCGAGCGGACTCATGCTANCAGAACGGTGACCTGTGTTTGAAATGCCCAAAAGCGCCGGTAGTAGCACTTTACTGCTTGGTCCACAGGATCATGTATGTTGCCCGGTACTAGGTTCGTTATGCGATTACATTAACTGTCCACAAACATCGACTGCTGGACATAGGCTTATTCCAAAGTTCACCATAAAGACCGATCCTGCGCTTCCTACATCGAGCGGACTCATGCTACCTTCGTCAGATCTTCGGTTCACCTCATGGGAGGCCTACCCAAGCACTTAGGATGTACGATTAATACTCGTGATTTTTTTACCACAATGACCATCCTTTTTACAATGTACCCTGTTCACACACAGGCGATTGCATGAAGCAAAGATTCAAATTTTAGAATATAGTTATGTTAGATAGAATACGGTATGAATATGAGAAGTGCGCGTTTGGGATGGTATGGACATGTGATGAGACGAAATGAAAATGGGGTTGGTAAGAGAATGTTAACTATAAATGTGAAAGGATATAGAAGAAGAGGTAGACCTAAGAAAAATGGATGGATTGCGTGAAATACGTAATGGATAAGAGGGGAGTGAGCGAAGAAATGAAGAAATGAGTGAGAAGAATATGATAGAAGAGTATGGAAGGAGAAAACATGTTGCGCTGACCCCAGGTGACTGTGAGAAGGGCAGGATAATTAGTGACCATCCTTTTTACAATGTACCCTGTACACTGTCTCTACAACGTCGCATGTCTATGCTATGCTAGTCTATGTAGTTCACCTAGTTCACCATGGTTATCCTCATTCTTAATTCTATCTCGCAGAAAACCTTCAAGCACAGCCACCTCCATTGCTCTTCGATTGACTTTCAGTCCTCAGCTAAGGCTCATTATGAGCAACCACATCTAACTCGGTTGACATCACTGGCACCACACATTGACCAAAGACTTTCATATTGAGATACTGCGCTGTTTTCCCGCTAAAATTGTAATTTCATTATACTATCGGTGGAACGCTTTATGATTCAAGTACAGATTCCTGCCTATTTGATGATGACGATGGTCTTCAGCAACTAGCCAGTGGTCAAATTGGTTATGAGCTAGTCTATTAATAATATAATTATCAATATATATTCAAATAATTTACTGATGGTAGGACCACTTGTGAGTCCGCGCGGGTAGGTACCACCACCCTGCCTATTTCTGCCGTGAAGCAGTAATGCGTTTCGGTTTGAAGGGCAGCCGTTGTAACTATACTTGAGACCTTAGAACTTATATTTCAAGGTGGGTGGCGCATTTACGTTGTAGATGTCTATGGGCTCCAGTAACCACTTAACACCAGGTGGGCTGTGAGCTCGTCCACCCATTTAAGCAATAAAAAAAAATGTATAATATCTATATAATAGTCCGAGCTTGAATTAATTAATCTCAATGTTCTTATTCATCGTCAACATCAAATGTACTCGTAATGCGAAATTCTTGAGATTAAACTTATCGCGTCACGACCAGACCATTCTGGGATCGTCTTTCGAAAGGCATCACTTTAAATCGGCTGCCGTTCACATGACGTGTTCTAACCTAGTTTTATGTAACTAACAAAAGATGTGGAATCCCTTATGCTACATTCTAAAATCTATGTAAATTATAAACAATTAGCGTCCCGCCCTCGCTTCGCTTCGGAAACTGTAATTTATTATTGATTTCTACACTATTTAATGTTATTATACATATAAACCTTCCTCTTTTCACTCGAAATTTATTAAAAAAACCGCATCAAAATCCGTTGCGTAGTTTTAAAGATTTAAGCATACATAGGTAGATATAGGGACAGAGAAAGAGACTTTGTTTTATACTATGTAGTGATTGATGGGGTTATTGAAATTAGATGAACAAAATTTAATTTGTGAAATTCCTTCTGGTTCTATTTGCAACCTGAAAAACCTTTGAAAAATCATTCATTTATAGTTTAGTTTACTACTTCTAATATCTTAGCTAGTAGCATCTTCTCTATTTCTCTAATGAAGCTGTCACTTATTTTCGTTGGAAAAATGGAATAGTCTATAATATAACATAGTTGAAACTTCAAACCTGTGTCTCGAAACAGGCTTTTTTTTGAATTGCTTAAATTGGTGGACGAGCTCACAGTCCACCTGGTGTTAAGTGGTTACTGGAGCCCATAGACATCTACAACGTAAATGCGGCACCCACCTTGAGATATAAGTTCTAAGGTTTCAGTATAGTTACAACGGCTGCCCCGCCCTTCAAACCGAAACGCATTACTGCTTCACGGCAGAAACAAGCGGGGTGGCGGTCCTACCACCAGTAATTACGCAAATTATAATTTTAGGTGGTGGCCATATTCACGTTTTAATATATATAGGATTCGGTTACCATATGATGCATCGAGTTATCCATGAGCTCATCTACTCAGCTAATGCGATAAAATACTTTACTTTATGGTAGGCAGCGGCTTGGCTCTGCCCCTGGCATTGCTGACGTCCATGAGCGACGGTGACCACTTACCATCAGGTGGGCCGTATGCTCGTCTGCCTACAAATGCAATTAAAAAAAAATGACCATTGAAATTTGAGCTAGGACGTTTCTTCTTCTTTGTCGGTGTCGCTGCTGACAGAGTGGTCATGATCACAAGTGCTGCGTTGACTGGCATTTCTGATACCAATCGTGCGAATGTGACGGTAGTTAACATACAACAGAAGGTATTTAACAGATATCCGAATCGCGCTAACGAAGTTTTTAAGATATGTTTGCATTTATAGAAGTTTATCCAGAGACAAGAATAGATGGAGAAAGATCGTGCGCGCGAAGGTGATTCAAAAGGGTGGTCACGACCCTCAGCAATTAGGAATACGACGCAAGGAGAAGGATAATAAGATAGAATAAAGACATAATATTTCGAATCGTTGGTCTAATGAGAGAATCCATCCCGCTCAATGAAAGATTTTTCTTTTACAGATAAAAGAACGTTGGTGTCATATGACTTCGAGCTCGGGGATTTTACTTTTGATTTCGCCAGTCATCCATACAACCAAGTAAACCATACATTCTAATTTAATTTATAATCAATCTAAGTGTGAGAAAAACTGTTTTCCCATCATTGTGATGCAGAATTAATCGTAGCAGCGTTATCAGTGAATTTATCAAATACATCTAAAATTGTATGGAGTAAGAGACATTGTCTTTATAATGCTTACAGATTTAAATCATTCTCTTGATTCAGTTGTGTTTTAATCAAGAGACTGCAGGTTCCACTATAAGGACATAACTAGTCCACCTACACAGAGATCCTGCATTACGCTAGTTGCAAGTATGACAACTAAAAGACACTTTAAAGTTGAGATCAAGAGATATATTTTCACGAAACTTACTTAGGACCTTAGGACCTCGGGACCTTAGGACCTTGCTAGGGTCAGTGTTTTTTGTTTTTTTTTATTGCCCGTGTAGGCAGAATATACTGCTCATGGACTTAAGCAATGCCTGGGGCAGAGCCAAGCCAGCGGCTACAGTTTTAGCAAACTTCCGGTTTGAGCCCCGTGAGTTCACCAAGTTCACCTACAAGTTAGGGTGAAACTGAAATAGCCTCTCAAGGTTATCAGCATAGGTAGGAAAAAAAAATCAGCGCCTTAACCAAAGAAAGAGCATCGATCGTGTTTGAGTGATAGCAGCGTGGCAGGAGAAGACCTGGTCTCCCTATACAAACTTGGCGACGCACCGTGGTGACTAAAATGAAACTGCCGGCTTGACCCGGAGTGATATTATAGACCATGCGCAAGACATTTTGTGAGGGCCCTATGTAACAGCAGGGTACCCTAAGACTACAACAACAGGCGAGTAACAATTCTATGAGAATCTCAAATAAGCAAAATATTGAAATACCAAATGCGTATTCAAATTGTAATATAATATCGATTTTATTAATAACATAATATTAATTACTATATCGTCTTACGGATTGCAATAAAGAACTAATAACTATGAAGTCGACTATGTTACGTACCGAAAAAAGTATCTTATTTCTATGTATTCAAAGACTTTTTTCCTGTACACAATGTAACAACATGAGACGGACAGTTCTAAATTAATAGTATTTGAAAAAAAAAACATGATATAAGACAAAGGAATTGCTTAACATTAATTTTGATGGTAACTTATCAAGTGATAGTTCACAAGCAATGTTGACTCTCGATCGTGTTTGAAACTACCCAAACGGACCACAAACTCACGGCTCACTCTTTGAAAACGGAACCATCACAAATGCCCACTATCATAATGTAGGATTGAACTTCCTTCTTTCTCCAACCTCCTTCAAACGAGGCTTGTGGAGAGTATTAAGCGGTAGGCAGCGACTTGGCTCTGTCCCTGGCATTGCGTCCATGAGCGACGGTAACCACTTACCATGAGCTAGGCTGTATACTCGTCTGCCTCCTAGGGCAGTAATAAAACAAAAAACGGACTTTGAACTACATTAACACATCAGCTGTTCCATAATAAAAACCGGAACGCATGACTCCTTTTTTTTTAACGATGGAGAATCCGTTTACGGATACCCGGTCGAGGAGGATAATGGACCGGGTTATTCGGACTCCGACGCCTCCATGGAAGAAGAGGGAGAAGAGGAAGACCGAGTTCCTCCTCTTCTAGCAATTCTTTCCGGGAGACTACGAACGCATGACTCCTGCGAGACTGAAAACGCAAGACAGCGACACCAACCCATATCGAGTCTACTCAAGATAATGCCTAATGCTAGGAGCTAGGTTACATCACGTTTGTTTTATAAGCCTTATAAATGCGCTAATGAAATATTACATAGACGTTTATAACATAATTGGTAGCGCACAGAAACCCGCATCGATAATAACATTGCAAAATTGCAAATCAGAACAATCATCAAACATCAAAACATCAAATCTGTCAGCTCGAAATCTATCAAGCTTCTTCTTAAGCCAAATGCTGAGTGTAGGTCTCTTCAAATGCACTCCATTTTTTTCGGTCTCCTGCCTTTCGTACCCAATCCTTACCAGGTATTTTGATCCACCTCATTGGCTATATGTCCACGTAGCGATGTCCAATACAAGGTCTCCACTACAATACTTTTATGCCATACCAATCGTGCGACGGCATATTTGGTTGCGTGGTCTATCAAGCGTTGACCATTAATAGGAACAAGAAGTCTCATGAATTTCAGCTATTGCCCACCTAAAGTCATAACATAAAAGAGGATTATTTTTCTATCCAATTATTCCTTCTACGTATGCAAGACCGGCCATTTCGTATCGAGTCGGGTGAATGGACGTTACAAATTGAATATCCACCTCGAGACACTAGGTCCAGTAATGTATGACTGCCACCTCAAGCTTCAAAATTAAAACTTGATTACGTAAATACCACTGTCCACCTCGAGACACTAGATCCAGTATTGTATGACTGCCACCTCAAGCTTCAAAATTAAAACTGTGATTACGTAAATACCACTGTCCACCTCGAGACACTAGGTCCAGTATTGTATGACTGCCACCTCAAGCTTCAAAATTAAAACTGTGATTACGTAAATACCACTGTCCACCTCGAGACACTAGGTCCAGTATTGTATGACTGCCACCTCAAGCTTCAAAATTAAAACTGTGATTACGTAAATACCACTGTCCACCTCGAGACACTAGGTCCAGTATTGTATGACTGCTACCTCAGGCTTCAAAACTATGATTACTTCGCAGCAGAACTAAGAAAACAAATTCGACTGCTCTACCACAAAACGTAAATAGCTGAGATGATACGAAGACTTCAGTGAGGCTTACATAAACCCAATATATCCAGGCGTTTTAAAATCAAAATTATGTTGAATTAAAAAGTCTCTCATACATACATAAACCCTTAAAAACATTTTGCTCCAATTTTTTTCGCTTAAAATACTTGACATTGCTCATGCTGTCTATGAGCCTGAATGAGTATAAGAAGTCACGCGCTGCACAAGACCAGATGTATCCTTGGATTTCCATTTACACTTAGACCCTCACGAGCTCAGGGCCCTCCTGGTCGTAAGAGCTTTCAAAACATATGCCTTCGAAAACCTTGCATCAACAATGCTCCCAAACGCAGTCTCAATACGTAATCAAGATCAATTAGCAGCAAATATGTACGTGTATAGATCTCAATGAACAATTGCGAAACGGTGATTTAGATCACGTTTCTTACTTTCATTGAACCTCACGGATCCTCGGTTGATTCTCGACAAGGTCGTAACCAATACAGTGGCATCATCCGCAACCCTCGACTAGGAAATTGTAATTTCAATCGCCATATTCTTTGGTTGCCGTTAGAAGACTGGTCTTTTTAAACCTGGGTTGGTCTTAAAGCAATGATTTCAAACAAATAACAACTTATTGGAAAATTCAAGAATAGCTAAACGTTACATTTCACTAGTGATTGAACTTATCGGGGGCCTGCATGAGTGAGTACCACTTACCTCACTGTTTCTGCTGCAAAGCATTAATGTATTCCGGCTACCAGGCAGGGACAACCGTTCGCCAACTCTAAGATAGGTTAAGTCTAATATAGGTTAACGGCAGGCACTCCCATTGTGCAGACTCCGCTAACTCAATCGCGTTCTGTTGTCTGTGAACTCAAATGCCTATGAAAAACTAAGAAAAAATATGTAAAAAATCTTCAAAGAAAACATGATTTCATCATCATCAGCCCACAGTCGACCACTGTTCGACATAGGCATCTCCCAATACATACCACTGAGCCTGGTCTTCGGCTCTCCTCATGATGTACTGATACAGAAAAAATCAGTACCGGTACGCGGTGGTACTACCATTTCTACAGGGCATTCGCGCGTCTGCCTTGAAGAGAAAATCCTCCTATCTGAAATTGGGTAATGGAAAGCACGTCGCAGTGTCTACGGACTTTCATGACCATTTAATCAATTGACAATGTGTTACATCAACAATTCAAACTTCGTAGAAAGATATGGTTTCATGGCAAAAATGCCCGGCATTCTCCGGTGACACACACACATAGTCATACTATGCCGGGACTGAAATCCTGAAGGCTAATAATGTTTTTGATGGATAATTTGATTGACGAAAGAAAAACACGACGTAATAAAAACCTAGTAATTAACCTTAAATTAGAAAACCTAAAAACCTTAGTAATTAGCGGTAGGAGATTTTGTGAGTCCAAGCAAGTAGATTACTATCCATTCTGCCGCGCATTCTAGTTTGAACCATTCTTGTGCAATGGAATTGAAACTTTAACGATTAACACCTAACACATAATTCAATTTTCAAGAGTGCCCCTCGTAAACCAAAATATCCACTATTGTATTTCTGCTTTATAAAGAAAAACAATGCAAATTAAGACATCGTCATGACCCGCGGCTTGGCAACGACATTACCATTAGTTGGGCACCCATCTATTGCAAAAAAAAGACCATAATTATGGAAAATTTATGTATACTCCTAGTAGTTCGATTAAACTATAGTCATAAGGCGGTCATGTTTAAAGTGTTCCGTCTACCAGCTTAAGTTGTGCTACACCAAGGTCATAGGCAACCGAAAAAATCTTCTTAATTACGCCGAGCTCGTTTATCTTCGAAGTGACGTAATCCATTCGAAACTCAGGAGTTGACGGAAGGGTATATATATATATTGGAGCAGTTCGTCTCCACAATCACAGTAGTGAACGAGCCATTCGAGTGTTAGTGTGCAAGGAGATCGCAATTCATAATGAAACTGGTAAAATTGATGATATTTTCGTGGATCGCGATAATGGTTTTTGGCTCTGGCAAAAAAAACCTTTTGTGTGAAAAAGTAGAGTTTATTGCAGTTCTTTGTATGCTAAAATTATTCAAATCTTGATACAAAACGTTCGTTAATGCTACCCAAAACAAAATCCGGATAGTTACAACTGCCGCACCTCTAACTGCCGCAAAACTATAGTGCTTAAAAGATACAAAATAATCAATTATTTTATTTTGTTTATCCTCAAGCAGTTAAAAAATTATAATGTAGAGGAAAAAAAACTGAATTATTTTATTAAAAATAATGTATTTTACACCAATCGAATGTATTTTGTATTACTGAAACAGGTTATGGAATACAATTTCATGGGATAATAGAAAACATCCTGTATACACATTGTTTTAGTTGTAAATTTCATAAAAAATAATTGGCTAGATAAGATCTTGACCTACACGGTGCTATGTGGTGTATGGAGTTCATACTGGAAAGCATTATTGCAAGATGGCATAAATAGGCAGGGCTATAGAAATGGTATTTTACTGGGAATATTTGAAAATAATTTGAGACAATATAAACACAATTTACAGTTCATCGTAGCCGCTCTCATCGCTGTCTGCGCAGCTGGTCGCCTGGAGCACCTGGAACGCTCTTATCTTCCACCAGACAACAGCATCGGTGGTTCCAGCTTTGGAAGTCATGGTGCTCAAGGAGGATTCGGATCTAACGGCTTCGGAACTGGGAATGGTAGAGCTGGTTCTCATGCTTCCCAGCCGGGTTCCTTCCCTGGTGCCACTTCGAATCAGTACCTTCCACCCAACCAGGGCTCTTCTCTAGGATCTGGACGCTTCGGTTCTTCCCTTCAAGGTATTATAATAATATTTTCTTTCGTTCGTATTTATTTTTATACATAATGTTATTTATTAACATTTGTCGTATACAATGGTGATTTGCTTGGTGGTGCAATAGTTAGCACCCCTGACTATTGCGTCAAGGGTCATGGGTTGGATTCCCACATCGGGCAAACATCATGTGATGAACAGATTTATTTACTCTATGTCTGGGTGTTCATTATCTATATACGTATATATTAAAAAAAACGTTTATAGGTACAATATGTACATAATGATATGTCAGTTTCTGTTATCCATAAAACATGAAAACCTAATTTGGAACCGGATGATCTGCTTGATTTGTTCGCATGCAAGCAAGTACACGATTTACGATTTTTCCAAGAAAAGTTTTTTTTTTTTATTGCTTAGATAGGTGGACGAGCTCACAGCCCACCTGGTGTTAAGTGGTTACTGGAGCCCATAGACATCTACAACGTAAATGCGCTATCCACCTTGAGATATAAGTTCTAAGATCTCGTTACAACGGCTGCCCTACCCTTCAGACCGAAACGCTTCACGGCAGAAATAGGCAGGGCGGTGGTTCTTACCCGCGCGAACTCACAAGAGGTCCTACCGCCAGTAAGTGGTGTGTGTCAATTTTTTCAAGTGCCATGCCGAAAATGTATACGAGACCAAAACACGTAACTGTATACCGAATGCCGGACTCCGTTGTAAAGATTCGCTTACCACTATGACGAGTTTTTCAATCGCCATGTTATAACTCGATTACTTGAAGAATCGATTTTACAACATCGAACGATTTCGTATAGTGAAGTGTTATCATGTAAAATAGACTATTTGTGAAGCGAACAGTTAATTAAACCACTCAACTGAACGTTAGTGTAGACCTGATTTTAATATCACAAACGTGAGTTCGTATCTTCGACTTAGATGAGATTGTAAATGTCCTGAAGACTGATTTGATTAATCAAAATGGCAAGGTTTATAGAATGATTTTAGGCTTTTGCGATAATCCGTGAGTTTAGTCTGTCCATGTTCAGAGGACTGCCAAAAGCTAAAACCCTGACCCTAAAATAGATCCCAAATTTATTTATTTCTTTATTGCTTGGATGGGTGGACGAGCTCACAGCCCACCTGGTGTTAAATGGTTACTGGAGCCATAGACATCTATAACGTAAATGTGCCACCCACCTTGAGATATAGTTCTAAGGTCTCAGTATATTAACAACGGCTACACCAGCCTTCAAACCGAAACGCATTACTGCTTCACGGCAGAAATAGGCGGGGTGGTGGTACTGTCTGTGTGAACTCATAATACGTCCTACCGCCAGTAAGAAAATGGTTTTTTATTGCCTTTGTAGACAGACGAGCATACGCGCCGCCCATAAGTGGTAATGGACTATCGCCCATGGACATGAGCAATGTCAGGATGCAAGCCAACTCGCTGACTATCTACGCATCACTGTTGCAACCCTTTACACTGCATACCTTTACCGTTAACAATATTTTTTATGTACAATGATCCCATATATATTATTTTTCACAGGATTCGGCTCCCACACACCGTCGTCTCAATACGGATCTCCTCAGAACCAATATTCACCTCCAAGCACACAATACGGTACTCCTGGCGGACAATTCGGATCTTCTGGTCGTTACTCTGGTGCAAGCCACGGTTCAGGCAGTCACTCAGGCTTCGGAGCATCTGGCGGTCTTTTCGGAGCCTCTGCAAACCAATACGCTAGTCACGGTTCTCCTAGTAGCCAATCCGGTTTTGGAACATCTGGCGGACACTCCGGATTCGGGGCATCTGGTGGTCACTCTGGATTCGGAGCAACCGATGGTCACTCTGGGTTCGGAGCCTCTGGCAGTCACTCTGGTTTTGGATCATCTGGCACTCAGTCTGGATTTGGATCTGGCAACCAGTATGGTGGTCATGGTGCTTCTGGCAGCCAATCCGGCTTCGGAACCTCTAGCGGTCACTCTGGTTTTGGAGCATCTGGAAACCAATACGCGAGTGCTGGCCACGGTTCCTCTGGTAACCAGTTAGCTTTCGGACGTACTTCCGGTACCACCTTTGGAAGCCCAAGCCGCCAGTACGGTACTCCTCAATTCGGTTCGCTCGGCTCTTCAAGATACCAGAGTGCCGCCGCCAGTCGTCAGTACTTGACACCTAAAATCACCAGCTCTCAAAACATCCCCCAACAAGCGTTCGATGAACAAACTGGCTATCAATACTGATTTGGTACCGCAAACTTTATAACTGTGTTCAAATTATGTATTCTAATTAAAAATTATATATGAGATTGTGTTTTATTGCTCACCAAGACGAGGACAAAGACTAAGCCCATG
Source organism: Bombyx mandarina (assembly GCF_003987935.1). The sequence goes on from NW_021011602.1 coordinate 730,058, forward strand.
TCAGAAAAAAAATACAAACTGAGTATTTGTATTACTGGTGGTAGGACCTCTTGTGAGTCTGCGCGGGTAGGTACCACCACCCTGCCGTAAAGCAGTAATGCGTTTCGGTTTGAAGGGCGGGACAGCCATGGGCTCTAGTAACCACTTAACACACCAGGTGGGCTGTGAGTTCATCCACCTATCTAAGCGATAACAAAAAAAAAATGCATGACATTAAGGCAAATACCCTTTTGCAATTGCTCTTAACCACGAGTTCATATTTAGCGCTTCATAATATCTGGTAACAGTTTAATGTTTTGTCCTAACCACATCACATTGACTGTGGTCCACGCTATTATTTTCACAATTTTTTACAACTTCGTGGGTGGTGTTCTTACCTTTGGCTTCTGTTTGCTTACGTTTAAGGACAAGATAGGCTACCATAGGCATATTAGAGCGCATGAGAGGCGCGGACATTAGTTTTTAAGTTATTAAACAGAAAATTATGGTTGCCGTGGCCGAAACTGGCTAGGCACCATGATGATGATTGTTTTCACCCCGTTGAGGTATTTACAGAGCGTCGTGATCTACTGCCAATGGTGCAATTTTTCACAGTTCGATTTTCAATCTTGTGCATTATACAGTGATTTTTATCACGCCTACCACCTCGAAACAAACAAAGGTTCCACTTGTTTTGATTCGACTTAGTTCCAATGATTTTTGCTTGCCATTCGTAACAAAGGCAGAACGACGGTTTCATCATTGCTCATGATGTCTCTTTTTTTTGTTCGAAAGGGTAGTTAGTGGTGGTGGAATGGTCTTGAAATCTTCAAGATCAGGATCTGATGATGGGATCCTGGAGAAATCGAGAAAAATCTACAATTTCAAAGCCTATCTTGAAGTAATTTGGGTGTTTCTAGTTATTCTTCTTAATCTACGCCGCCGCGCACCGGCCGGCCGGTGCCTTGTATATCAATATTACGCGCTTGAGCATTCTTTTGCTGCGATGTTATTTTAAAACTGCGATATCTTTTAAGATGCTCATTGAAATCAAATTATGTAAAAGGAAAATTTGCATTTGGATAAGTATTAATATCATACTTTTTAAAACACCTTCACAAATAATTATGCTTTATTTTACTACAAATTAGGTTAGCATAAGAAAAGTTATAGAGAGCCAACCTTAAAATATAGACACATGCTGTCGTGGACTTTTTTTTGAACTTGTAAAACGGAACAGTTTTGTCATACATTTTAGCGCAACTTTAATCGTTTCCGCAGCGCAAGTAGCAGAAGAGAGAGAGAGAGAGAGAAGCTCTCAAAAGGTAAAAAAAAAACCGAATTTGAAACATTATTGTATTGGTCTTAGCGTGATGTTAATATATATATATATACGTGATGTTATATATATATAGCCTATAGCCTTCCTCAATAAATGAGCTATCTAACGCTGAAAGAATTTTTTAAATCGGACCAATAGTTCCTGAGATTAGCGCGTTCAACCAAACCAACAAACACAAACTCTTCAGCTTTATAATATTAGTATAGATTATAAATAAATAAAATAAAATATAATCGACTTCAAATTTGGTATAAGGCAAATATAAAAACAAGAGTCTGTCTGCATCCGAAGAACACTAACGTCGTAATCATACAAGACCTTGACCGGAGACCTTGGTCGGGTCACTTTCGATTTCATCTCATACGAACACGCATTAATGAAACTCGTTCTTGTTTCACATTGCTGCATCGTGACTTGCATGTGTACACGGCACTAAGAACCTCCCCCCCCCCCGTGCTTATAAACTATTTTATTATTCATTGATTAGATAATTAACGTGTCGATATTGAAGCAACTGGGCATCAAAATCAGACTGTCTACTGTATGTCTGAAGCGGATCCTCGAATATTTTGGTCACATTGCGAGGAAAGACGGCGATAACCTGGAAAAACTTATGATCACAGGGAAAGTTGAAGGCAACAGATCTAGAGGCCGCAGCCATACTCGTTGGTCCGATCAGATCCACACCGCTTTGGACAGGGAAAGTGGAAAAAGATCCTAAGATTGAAGCTCATGGGTGATGGTGGTCACGACCCTCAGACATGAGGAACACGACTCGAGGAGGAGATGGGTGGACGCATTTACAACGTAAATGCGCCACCCACCTTGAGATATAAGTTCTACCCGTGCGGACTCACAAGAGTTCCTACCACCAGTAATTACGCAAATTACAACTTTACGGGTTTGATTTTTATTACACCATGCTATTCCTGAGAAAAAGGGGGGGGGGAGGTTTAAGCTATTCTATTTTTATTAGAAATCTCTAATGAAAAATTTAATCCATTTGATGGGTAGGGATATTCACTAACCACGTGATGAGTAGTTACCTAAACTTAAAACAAACAAAAGGAACCCGTCCGATAGGAAACACATCAAGGGAAAAACAAAATTGTTATTTTTATTTAATTCTGAGTATTTTCATATTTATGAGCCAAAGCGGTCCAGCCGCTTTGGAGTTTTAGCGAGACTAACGAACAGCAAGTCATTTTTATATATATAGATATTGGAACAATGTCTTAGCACGACACGGCATAAGACTTCTAAGATCCATAGAAAAAAAATCTTATTATTTCACTTTTAAGTATTATTTTAGGAGCCACGAAAATCAGATACGTTCAAACACATTAACCCCCTTTGGCTTTGCCGTAATCGAGTTAAAATCTTCATCCGTACCTAAAGTTATAGAAAGTAAACCTATTTCATTTCGATCAAGGTTCAAGAAACCGATATCATTAATGACAGAACAATTAAATTAAATATATTTTTTTAAGTATAAAAATGGATGTTCCTCCACAAAACTATACAGTTGTATAGTACAGTGTGAAGAAAGAAGACGTATTAAGAAAAGGAACCATGAAATTGGTAAACCTTAGTGTATTATTTGCGTAACAGTTTTAATGGTAGGCAGTGGCTTGGCTCTGCCCCTGACATCGCTAAAGCCCTTGGGTGACGGTAACCACTCACCATCAGGTGAGCCTTATGCTCGTCGGCCTACAAGGGCAATAAAAAAGGTTGTTAGGGAATGTTATGAACATGACTCGATCTTGATGCCCTATTTTTGCTGGCAAACAGTCCTGCGTTCTAACTTATAATCTAACCTTAACTTTCGTGCAATTGAAACTTCCTTTTCATCTCCTATGAACAGCATTTAGTTGTTCATGGACTCCATTACCCGATTATTACTAGCCGCGAGCTGGTCTCCCAGTCTACGAGAAAGCCTAGTTTTATACAAAATTTAATAATGCTTTTATTGTTGAATTCCATCCCGAAGCTGACATCCGCTTTTTTATTTATATAAATACAAATTAGCTTTCATCGCTGCTATTTACGATTTAATAATAAAAAAACTAAAAAAAATAGATTAAAAATAAATGTGAAAAAAAACACAAGTTACACCCATTTCCGCACTGTCTTTTAATGTAAAAAATTCTGTAATTCATATTTATTGTCTACCATACCTGACATCTTTGTACTTCATTCGCTAAATGGACTTAGATGTTTATTAAACTATTTTTGCAATAATGTTGAAGAAAACTAATCAATTGACTATAAAACAGTTTTAAGTTTTAATAGAATAAATTAGATGCAAAAATTAAATTGAATACTAAAATAGAATGTTCATTGTTTGTGGTATAAATGAAGTGATGGAGTATGTTTACTGGTGGTAGGACCTCTTGTGAGTCCGCGCGGATAGGTGCCACTTCCCTGCCTATTTCTGCCGTGAAGCAGTAATGCGTTTCGGTTCGATAAAGATGAGAACAAACATTTCATATAAGTTACATCTTCCTTAGAACTTATATCTCAAAGTGGGTAGCGCATTGACGTTGTAGATGTCTACGGGCTCTAGTAACCACTTAACACCATGGGCTGTGAGCTCGTTCACCCTTACAAACAATAAAAATAAAACTCTTTTGAGAAATAAACGGGCTGTAGACAGATGTAAGCTACTCAAAAGCTGCGAATCTAGAGCAGTTGTGAACTCACATCGCGTTACGTGTGTAATATTTACACATGTAATCGTGATTGTGGAGATACGTGTCTCGAAACTGTGACCTCTTGAATGAGACTTACGTGTTGCTGTTTAGACCACAAATGTCATATGAGATTCCTTGTTGACGCAAAAAAAAATATCCTCCAAAAACAGATAATCATCGTAGCGGTGTTCGCGTTCAGCTCAGCTGCACAGCTTCCATCCAGGAACTACATTCCACCAAGCCAAGGGGGGCAAGAGAGTGCAGTACACCCAGAACACGGGACTGGGATCCACGGGGATACAGGGAATAGAAGACCACAACAAGATGCCGAGAAGAACTCTGCAATTTTGAAACAAGAGCAGGAAATTACTGAGAATGGGGGTGAGTTTTTTACTGATGGTAGGACATCTTATGATTCCACACGGGTAGGTACCACCGCCCCGCCTATTTCTGCCGTGAAGCAGTAATGCGTTTCGGCTTGAAGGGTGGGGCAGCAGTTGTAACTATACTGAGATCTTAGAACTTAAATCTCAAGGTGGGTAGCGCATTTACTTTGTAGATATCTATGGGCTCCAGTAACCACTTAACGCCAGGTGGGCTGTGAGTTCGTCCACCTATCTAAGCAATAAAAAAAATAAAAAAAGTTTCTGATTGAAGACTAACTTATTAAGCTTTACGTAATTTTTTTACTGTCAGTGTTTCTAATAACGATTTGAAAAATCATCCCCAATTAAATAATTTAGATTAAAACTGATTGCAGATTACCACTTCGGCTATGAAACCTCAAGCGGCATCCGAGCTGAAGAGTCAGGTTCCCCCAGCCAATCCCAGGGTGGCTTCTCATACAAAGGAGATGATGGGAACACATACACTGTGATCTACAGCTCAGGAGAAGGTGGTTTCAGGCCGCAGGGAGAGCACCTTCCTGTTCCACCACCGACTCCGCAAGAGATCTTGTTGGCTTTGCAACAGAACGAAAAAGATGAAGCCGCTGGGATCTTTGATGACGGTAAAGATGCTAGTTCATTGTCGCTTCCATAGATCTTTTAACAGTTACCAGTTACTAGCTTTTGCCGGCGACTCCGTCCGCGTGGAATAGTTACTTTGGCATAACGCCAATTTTTACCCCCCACTTCATTTACGTAGAATGTGAAAATATTTTGAAACATTCTTTGGTATTGCCGTGATATTATAATATATCCTATAGCCTTCCTCAATAAATGGGCTATCTAACACTGAAATAATTTTTCAAATCGGGCCAGTAATATGAGATTAGCACGTTCAAACAAACAAACTCTTCAGCTTTTTAGTATTAGTATAGATTAGAACATATCGATAGCTCAACATGTAGTAATTGTTACTCAACTCTATGAAGTAATTGTGGGTACGCGGCGCACTGAAGTAATTAAATCGATTTCAATCTTTTAACTAAGGCGCCGGAATATCTAATAAACTACGGGAAAGATAATCTTTAGATACTGAGAGTGAATCTATTTCTAAAAGACCGAAAGAAGATAAAAGATTAAGACATAGCAAACAAAAGAAGGCGAGTTTGGCAATCCGGGCGCCTTAACAGAAATCGACATAATTACTTCAATGCGCCGCGTAGGACACCGATGACCTACACGGCAGTCAACGTGTTAAAGGATAAGACAGCCGGTGCATTCGTATCGAGCGATGCGTCGGTACCGATTTTCTAATTTCTGCAAGCAGGTACGTACCACTTTTTGTAATACATGTTCAAGAATGACTTTCGTAGTGACAAAAAGAAAGAAAAGAAATCAACTCAATTCGAAGTCGTCGCGGCCTAAGAGATAAGACGTCCGGTGCATTCGTATCTTGCGATGCACCGGTGTTCGAATCCCGCTGGCGAGCACCAATTTTTCTAGTTAATTAAATACGTAGTGAAATAAGTAAATAATAAGGAGCTGCAGGGTTTACATTGTACAAATGCTAAAAAGTGTATATTCCACTAATCTCACAATTTTAGAATGACGTAAAGAAAGGGGAGGGCTACAAAGTTATAAAAAAAACGTCATCTGGACATCCTCGAGCGTGGCTCAGTTTTTTTTTTATTTTGAAGAAAATAATTCAAGGATAACGAAAAATATATAACCTGGCGATTTCAACATGTCGAAATAACAAAAATTCGTCGATAATGAACGCATGCAGCTGCGTAATGCCTATATTCCCCTCTCCGCATTTTTTTGAACATGTTTTTTTAAAGTATTTAATTGCAAATACAAGGATTTTACTTAAAAAACATAAACTTTTTTATTTGCATACTTTTTGCTGAGCTTTTCCATTAATTAAGTTCAATGATTTAATTGTTTTATTCTTTGTCACATTTTGCGAATCCCTGTAGATAATCGTCAGATTATGAGACAGCACGTCTAGGATATAAAATTGAACCATATATATCTGAATCTGACGCGCTTGACTATTTCAAAAAGGCGATATTTTTTTTCATATTATAATAATGGCCGCGAGTTTGCGTCACACCGAAATCGTCAGATTATTGCATGAGAGCTTTATTTAAGGTTCACTTAAGACCCCCTAAGAAAATCTGACGCGCTCGATTGTCTGTTTATTTTTCATTTTTAACCCTTACCTACGACCACCCCCATCATGCAAAAGATCAGATTAACATACATACCTTATTAAAAATACGTAGAACATTTATGCTATCGATATCTGACGCGCTCGAGTATGTCCGAGTGTGTAACAGTCTTTTTTATAAATTTTAATATGTATAGCCGCTTCCCCCACCGGTGAAAAGGTATAGATTTTACGTTTTTTTTTTCTTATTTATTATAATCTAAGCTTTGCAACCTAACAGGTGTCTATGACGCTTGAGTAAATCCCCATTTAGTATCGTGGGCTCCCCTACTAAAACGAGAATCAACTAATTCAATCTAATGGTCCTAGCGAGTACAGCTTAGTTCTACTCATTGACTTCGGTCATTTTTTAACTTATTTATCCTACCTGTGCTGATGCCTTAAGAGGCTATTTCAGCTTCTCCTTGGCGTGTAGGTGAGCTCACGGTGCTCAAACCGGGAATGTTGCTAACACTGGTTCTAACAAGAGCAGTGCTTCCACCTAGCGTTCCGTGAAGCAACCCACTGAGAAGATCCTGCGAGAAACTTAGTGGGCTATCATTTCTTAACGCTGATGCTTCGTGCCAATCAAATTAACTCTTTAAATATAAAAAAATGTGTGCAATTCACACGTGGTAGAAGTGAAACCTTCCAAAATTAAAATACAATTATCCTAAACGTCTTAAGTATATGTAAAATTTTGTCATTAGTAAATAATTGTAAGATAGCGCCCTCTGTGAATTGATATTTTAATTTCACGTATAATCGTAAATTAAAATTCACTACAAGAGCTTTCATACACACGTTAGTATTAAAAAATCTCACAGATGGCGCTGTATTAAATAGTATGTATATTTCTGTCTCATTCTTTGCTGGCTTCATCCTACACATTTTTGTATTTATGTCTCTTACCTGTCGTTTTTTCCGTTGCATCCGGTTTGAAATCACAACGATTCTATGTATACATAATTTCTTCAGGTCAATATCATCCTGAAGCGAATAGTGAAAGCAAAGGTACACCTGGGCAGTCTGGAGGCTTCGTTCCATCACCAGGGCAATCCGGTTCTGATAGTCATCAAAACGGCTTCAACTCGAATACCGGATATCATTACTAAGCTTAATTAAATAAATTTTAAACTAATCATTTTTGTAAATTGTCCCTTCATGACAAACACGTTAATGGTATGAATGATTTGGTATATTATAGTAAGTAAATAAATCATATATCAATCTTTTTGTTTTCTTATACTCCACTAGCGGCCCGCTCCGGCTCCGCTCGGGTCTTTAACAAAAATTTCAACGATAATTTTGACATTGTTTTATTTTTTTAAATAAAAGAACACTTATTGCGGCATAACTATAATAGTTAGACATATGCTGTCGCGACACTTTTTGTAAATAATAATGTGTTCTACAAAGTCGTAGTACATTATTATATCATCAATAGTTTTCGCAGGGTACGCGATGTAATGCATATTTTAGGTAATTTTTTTACACCTTGGGTTACATTATTGGAGTTTTAGTAAGGATCCTTAATTTTTTTCAAAAAAAATTATAGCCTATGTCACTCGGCAATATTGTAGCTTCCATACAGTGAAAGAATTTTTCAAATCGGTTTAGTAGTTTCGGAGCCTATTCAATACAAACAAACAACAAATCTTTCCTCTTTATTATATTAGTATAGATAAAATACTGATTATGATTTATAACAGAGCTTAATACAAAAGATTCTGTATGAAACAAAGCTGACAAAGGTCGTTAGTACAATAAAAATGCTGTAATAGTACTTATTAAAAACATTGAGGCCTTGATTGTCCTTGGCTTTTTCAAATGAAGCTGCAATCGCAACTATGATAATAAACATATAATTAATCAAAGAAAATATAATCACATTCTATGAGCTGACCTCCACACAGCCTATCGTAAATAATGACCACAGACGCACCACAGTGTAAGTAAGTAAGTAAATAAATGTAAATGAGTATGTAAATTATGTAGTAGTAGTAATTATGTAGTAAGTAAATGAGTGTGCTCATTACTGAAATTCAGAATTTATAGGATGAGATACTTCCATTGTAGAAGTAGTTCGCTAAAACACTTTTTACCTACCTAATCGTTGATAGCTTTTTTTTTATGATGAAAGTTTACTGGTGACCCTGAGGCCTTTCCAGTTTCACAAGGACAGATGGGCGAGCAAGGGCTCAGCCAGAAGCGGCGGGATTTGCTAACAGCTACCCGAGCACCTCGAAGGGAGACCTAACAAAATAAGAGTAGCTGTTTCGCGAATGAATCTACTACAGGATCAGAATCGCGACCCACTGAGAAGATCCGGCGAGAAACTCAACGGGCTGATGCTTAGGTTAGGTTGCACGTCGAACTCTTTGCCGAGCTCGACGAGTACGGTTACCGGGGTCTCTACTCCTAGTGTTAGAGCAGAAGGCGTCTAATGCAAGAGTTATTGGATCTGATGGATCCGTAAGGACGTGTTTAGGGCGACGACGGTGACTGACTCCTGCGTGATCAGGATTCGGGGAGTAGTCAGCGGAGGCAACGATAAGGCGATTATCATGACGTATTGATAACTATTCTAGCTACGCCGGCAGGTGAGCTCATGAGCTTAAACTGAGAGAATTGGTTACCAGGAAGAGCAATGCTACCACCAGATCAGAATCGACCCACTGAGTAGATCGGGCGAGAAAATCTATTCGTTTCAATAGATTACTAAATCCAAACTATTTTTTACTGGTGGTAGGACCTGTTGTGAGTCCGCGCGGGTAGGTACCACAGCCCTGCCTATTTCTGCCGTGAAGCAGTAATGCGTTTCGGTTTGAAGGGTGAGGCAGCCGTTGTAACTATGCTGAGACCTTACAACTTATATCTCAAGGTGGGTGGCGCATTTACATTGTAGATGTCTATGGGCTCCAGTAACCACTTAACATCAGGTGGGCTGTGAGCTCGTCCACCCATCTAAGCAATAAAAAATAAATAAATAAACTTATAAAGCTTTGTCTTTGCTGTGGGATTTCTAGTGAATGGATGCGAGCTTTCTTTCATCAATAGACTGTTAATATTGTTAATTGTAAATGATACCTCGTGCATTCATTAAGCACTGAATACCATATACATACTATAATATGAAAAGACTTTTGCCCCAACTTATTACAGTCAAACCTCGATAAGTGAGAGCTGGATAAGTGAGAAAACTCTATAACTGAGAGTAATAGCCAGGACCCGACATTTTAAGCTCCCAAAACCTCTATTAGCGAGAAACAGAAACCTTTTAGAGAGTCGTTTTTCCCTCATGGACCTCCGTAAGTGAGACTGCTACTTATCTATACCTCTATAAGCGACAGTCGAGCTTTGTTTATTTTTATTACATATTTGTATCTTAAAAAAGTTTAACTCCTATGTAATTATGCCTATAGGCGTTAAAACTATCGTCAGAACATTGTGGTTGTGGTTTGCGTTTATTTGTGCATTAGACCAATCTTATGGAAAGTTTTATGAGTTCAAAATGTCACTCAAAGCTTGCCAGACCATCTATAAGGCTCTATAAAGCTTACTCAGGAACCGAGTCTAAATGACGGCCAGTTTTCAATTCGGATGAACTCAGAAAGCTTCCTTAAAGCTTTTGTGGATATAGTTTTATCACCCAATCCTGAGTTTTGACGAACTCGGAATGCTAAGAGATTTAAAACCGACTTCTCAGGAATGGTATCTTGGTACGCCCAGGCCGACCACTTGATATTTTATTCCAAAAATAATTCTTGGTCACCCTTGAGAGCTAACACTACAACTGTCAATAAAGCTGAATAGTCACACAGATTGTACCCCACTGACTAACTAAGTATCTTTTGTAGAGCTTTCGGCATAAACTCGCTCTTATACTTAACGAAATAAAACCCGCAAATTGATAATTTGCGTAATTACTAGTTGTAGGGCCTCTTGTGAGTCCGCGCGGGTAGGTACCACCACCCTGCCTATTTCTGCTGTGAAGCAGTAATTCTTTTCAGTTTGAAGGGTGGGGCAGCCGTTGTAACTATGCTTCAGACCTTAGAACTTATATCTCAAGGTGGCTTTATTGCCTTTGTAGGCAGACGAGCATACGGCCCACCTGATGATGAGTGGTTACCGTAGCTCATGGACGTCAGCAATGCCAGGGGCAGAGCCAAGCCGCTGCCTACTGTTTAATACTCTCCACAACCCTCGTTTGAAGAAGGACATGTCGTAGCCCTCGGGAAACACCGCGGAGGGGAGCTCATTCCTTAACCGGATGGTACGTGGCAAAAAAGATCTCTGGAAACGCACTGTGGATGAACGTAGTAGCTCCAGGTAGCACATTTAGTCGTAGATGTCTACGGGCTCCAGTAACCACTTAACACCAGGTGGGCTGTGGGCACGTCCACCCATCAAGCCAATAAAAAAAAGCTTCATATTCTGTTATCACTACTAAATATATTAACTGATGCTTTCAAATGTTTTTAGCCCTAAGTTGCGTTTTATGCGAGCCATATTGATTTCACTAGAATATTTATTTATTTATTTATTACACTTCATGTAAAATTTACATTGGCGGACTTAATGCCTAAGGCATTCTCTACCAGTCAACCAAAGGTAGTGCAGAGTAAATATATCTTTCACATTTCGACAACATTTCTCCAAATTATTTCTTTCCCTGTTTTGATTGTCTATTTTATACTGGGAAGATCGTTTTCTGCTACTAATCTAGAACTTTTATCAATATCGTTACACAAACATTCTATTAATACTACACATATGGAGGGTTTGAGAAATAGCATCTGAATTATTTGCCGCTTCATACAATGCTATCACAGCGTTTTGCTTCTATTTATCACTCCACTCAATATTAATACCTATCCTTCTCTTCTAAAAGTTTCTCTATGTTGTGAGTAGTGGCTTATACTCATCTTCTTCGGTTAATAAGTGGTCTCCGCTGAACGAAGCTAGTAATTACTTTAATTGTATAGGATAGCCATTTTTGGCATCAGATTTGGCATAACATTTCTAGCTAGCTACCACCACGCCTAATGTAACGACACGCAAATATATATAAATATATTGAATGAATAAGCGTTTGTTTTTCAGCAACCTGCAGGTTCCAGTTTTCTCCAACTGCATTGGAGTAATAAGCAGAACTATACAATATGTCGAGTACCACTAACTTCATGATGCTTAAAACACATTTTAATGAATTGTGAATTAAATTGTGAATACAAAAAACTATTTTATCGTTTTTAATATTTTATTCGTTAAATAAATAATCATTGCATTCATTATCTGGTAAATTTTTACACTTAACTCTTTAGTAGACATTTTATTATTTTGTACTTGGTCTCTAAAATGTACACGCGCACATCACAAAGTATAGAACAATTTATCAATTAAATACATAAAAGTACGTACGTCCAATTTAATATATTTAATATCGCTAACGTTCAGTTCTACTTAATTGTTTTTGATGTTTAATGTTAGTTTTACAATGTTGTAATGTGTTTCATGTCCTTAGTACTTGTAGGGCTGTCTGTAGCTGGCCGACGCTTGGGCCTGCGCTCTGTACTGCTGCTGGGGGAAACTAGCGTCACCGTATTTTCCAGGGTTGTACTGGCCTGGAAAGGAAATGATGAAAAATTAAAATCAGATAGCCCTTAACGAATTTCTGCTGCTACTGCCCCCGATGTGGGTCTTGGCCTCCGACCATAAGCATTGTCATTCATCCCGGCGCTACGCAACGCCTTGCCAGTCCGACACTTGGAGCTCACGTAAATTTCCTTCCACTGCGTCAGACCAGCGGACTGGGCCTCCCTACGGTGCGGCGTCCCTATGGAACACCTCGTACACCCGTTTCACAGCCTAGTCCTGTTTCATACCGACTAGGTACATGTCCGAGCCTCCACATCTTCATCTCCCCCAGGATATTCGGCTCACCAAAAAGCCTCTCCTAGATGGGTGGACGAGCTCACAGCCCACCTGGTGTTAAGTGGTTACTGGAGCCCATAGACATCTACAACGTAAATGCGCCACCCACCTTAAGAAAAAAATTATAAAGTCTCAAGTATAGTTACAACGGCTGCCCCACACTTCAAACCGAAATGCATTACTGCTTTACGGCAGAAATAGGCAGGGTGGTGGTGCCTACCCGCGCGGACTCACAAGAGGTCCTACCACCAGTGATTAATTTCGAAACATATTTATCGAAACTATTCTTTTTGCATATTTTATATAACAAATAGATAGTACTAGATCGTAAATAAAACTCGCGCCATCTATCGTACAAGTACACAAGTAACAGAAAGCACTCTTTCTCTCTTCTCAAATACTGAAATATTGCAACAAACATTAGTCTTTAACAACATTTGTTTTATTAATAAACTGTAATAGGTTTTCGTAAGCCAATGACTTGGGCGATTACTTTACGATAGTTAAAAGTATAAATATTCGGTAGTGAGAGCTACTTCCAGAAATAAAATACAGATGGCAATACGTGTATGTTGACCAAGTGACAATGGTTTCATTTTTTGTTTTTGTTAAACTGCTACAATAAAAACATTATAAGTTTACCACTCACATAAAGATAATCGACTATTTTAGTGGCTTCTTAGGGAAATTATAATAACATACCATTCTACTTGAACAATACCAAACCATGTAGCAAACATTCGACATAACAATAAACTTGCTAAGTATTGTCAGGCGCTTTAATAAAAAACTTAAAAAACGGGCGTCGCTACTACAGATATTACCGCCAAAAGATATTTTCCAAAATATCTTTGATATGAAAAAGCTCCGAACAAGACCACTAGGATGGATTTTTCTTACAACTACAAAGATGAACCAAAATGTATTTGTATCTAAGTATTTGTATCTATAAATATTAAGGATGTTATATATACACATATGTTTAAGTAATATCACCTTCACATTACACCTACCAAGATTCATCTCTGCACTCCCCTAAGGTAGACTGTTAGAGAATGCCTATGGCATTAAGTCCGCCTTTATACTTTCTAGTATGTGAAGTTATAAATAAATAAAGAAAATATACTAAACGTAGGTACACGCTTTCAGTCTTTTTTGGATGATAATCTTCAAATCTCTAATGTTGCACAACCGATTTAGATTCAGATTCATTCAAATTTGTATGATTTCAAATTTTAATGTAATGACTAGAAGTTTATCGTACCGTCATCGATGATGCCAGCAGCCTCATCTCGGGCGTTCTGCTCCAAAGCCTTCAGGATAGCTTCAGGAGTGGGGGGAGCAGTGGGGATGTGAGCGCCCTGGGCCTGGAAACCGCCTTGACCAGCTGCGTAGCTGATAGCATAAACTTGACCATCATCGCCAGTGTATTGGAAACCTCCTTGAGCTTCGATGCCGTCGACCTGGAAATCATTAGAAAGTCTTTTGAGTATCTCATTAAATTCACTTGACCTCGGCTTTAGAAATAGCTGAACCCGTCCGCTTCGCGGGGCATTTAATATTAACATTATTATTTCTCACCCCCACAAAGATTCTCATCATTAACGCCCCCGCAACTGTTGTAAGGAGTCCAACACTGTGTATTTTTTACATGAATACCAAGTTTTAAGTCAATCGGATGTATGGTTCAGTAGTTATAACGGAACTTCGGTAAAAACCACTGTAGATTTATATATTAGTATATAGATTACATATATTTTACTACAGCTGTGTCAGTATGACGCACGCTTTGAAATATTGCTTATTGTAGTAGAGTGTATGGTAAGCCAGTCGGGGTAAGTACCAATATCCTGAGCGTGCTCATCACAAAGCAGAGAACCTTTACAGCTTGAAAGGTGGCACAGCTGCTAGTATACAATATAATTGACATTCGTGGTGCCTACAGAGACTATAGGCTCCATTATTCATTGATCAGCAGATAGAGCGCTTGGTACTAATATTTTGATTTTTATTGCTTAGATAGGTGAACTAGCTCACTTGGTGTTGTGACATCTACAACGTAAATGCTACCACCCACCTTGAAACATGAGTTCTAAGCTCTCATTTTTTACAGTACAACGGCTGCCCCTCCCTTCAAACCGAAACGCATTACTGCTTCACGGTAGAAATAGACAGGGTGCTGGTACCTACCAGCGCGGACCCACAACCATCACCAATAATCTGTCATTGTGGTGCAATAAAAGAATTTGATCCTTAGAGCGCTCTAAAACTGTATGAGAGGTCTCCTTTGGAGGCGCTCGAGCAGCTGTTAGCAAATCCCATCCCTCTTGGCTGAGCCTTTGCTCACCCACCTGCCCTGGTACCATACTTCGGGCCAGACGACAGAACAAGGTTCATGATTTGGAAACAATTAGGCCAGATGCGTATACCACTCCGATGACGCAACCTCGTCAGTAACGCAATATAAAATTACAATAATGCGCCATAATTGTGTTCTATGAATGCTGTGAGCAATCGTTGACCTTTAGGAGTGGTCGGTGCCCTTTGCATCTGCGGTTTGACCGCGGCTATTCATCACAGATATATTATATCAGATTTGGAGATAGGGAAACGCAAGTGGTACAGGTCCGACCGAGTAAATGCTGTAACGCGTCAATAAATGTCGAAAATTCCGAGAATTATATATCCATTATGTGAGTAGTTAGGTAGGCAGCGACTTGACTCTGCCTCTCGGATTCCTGACGTCCATAAGCGAAGGTAACCAGTTACCATCAGGTGAGCCGTATGCTGGTCTACACTGGCCTACACGGGCAATAAAAAAAGTAATACTGATTTTTTTAAATTAAAAAATTTCCAATGTGGTTCTCCCAAGCGGTGTGGGTTTCTATACAGCTATATAGGTTATCTATCTCCTCCAAACTTTAGCGTTAGAATAATATGAATAATTCGTCTAGTTTTCAACAGCAAACAATTACAAGAAAAGTATTTCCGAAAGGGCTTCCGAAAAGGGCTTTCCGAAAAAAAAAATGGCCTTTGGCTGTTCTTAAGTAATGTCAATCGAGATATAACAGAGTCGAAATAAGGCAAGGTTTTGTGTCGTTGTGTTGACCCAAGTTTTAATCTTATTGCGGCTCTGCCTCTCGTTACGCCGTAATAGGCGACAGCTTTGTATCGGAAATGGGCAAGATGATAATCATAAGCACGGACGCACTTAATCCCTTCCACCAGTAATAATACTTACATATATGTATTTTTAAATTAAAATCAAAGCTATAATTTGTACTTAGCGAAGTCTTGCCATTGGAAACTAAAATGAACAAAATGACTAAACGAATAAAAAGAATAAAAATGAATAAAATGAAATAAAATTAATAAAATGACTAAATGAATAAAATGACAATCTTTTGCTGGAAAGCTTTTGCTATTGCTTTGCCTAGAAAACATTAAATAAATACTAATCTAATTCTACATAAATCCTGAATAATTTAAATCTACGCTTGACCTCAGAGGTCGGCAGTTATGGCACTAGAGGCGTCTGACCTTTCGCGATTGTGACCTTTAGGGCTGGACCATTAAGGGTCAAACCAATTTATACTACCAAGGTCTTAGAACATTTTGTAGGATACGAAATTGGAAACGTTTTGTTATGACCAAAAATAGCTTAATCTTATATTTTATTATTTCACACAAATAATTCTGTTTGATAATTTTAGTATCGAATACAATGGTTACAAATGATAATAATAACCTTTATCTTATCTTATCTTATACCTTTAAACGAGCAATTCTTGTATATATATAATATGAATCTCGGAAACGGCTCCAACGATTTTCATAAAATTTAGTATACAGGGGATTTCGGGGGCGATAAATCGATCTAGCTACGATTTATTTTCAGAAAATGTTGTTTTATTTGTGTTTTCAATAATCAACTCTTCCCGCCATCTATTGGCGAACAATAATACTATTTTTCTTAATTGAGGGCAACTAACCGCCTTAAAGAAACAACAAGATGGCGTTATCAAAAAAAAAACCGAGTAAAGCCCGGTCATCATCTAGATATTATAGAATGGTGGAAAGACAAATAATATATTTCACCGTACCATAAGCGAAATACCATATTCATTTCGTTCGAATATACGGATTAGTTTTAGGAAGCTCATTGAAACCCAGCAATCTACAACAAAGTTAGATAGTGGGTCCAAATAATCTGTTTTTTTTTTCTTTAGTTAAAAAGCTATAATATCTAATACTTGCTAATATGAGTACACGGTCCATCGGATATGAAATATACACCGGACATCATATCCCATGTTTTCTTGAGCCCCGATTCTTACACAACATTGGAGAAAAATGGAGCCTTTTTTTATTGCTTAGATGTGTGGACGAGCTCACAGCCCAGCTGGTGTTAAGACTGTTAAGTAGTTACTACTAGTAACTACGTTACTAGAGCCCATAGACATCTACAACGTAAATGCACCACCCATCTTGCGATATAAGTTCTAAGGTCTCAGTATAGTTACATCAGTTATAGCCTGTCATAACAAAAATCACCTTCATATTACTTTCAATGGTCATACCTCGCGACCTTGTTCTTCAGCCTTGATGCCGTTTTCCGTTTCGTAGTTATATCTGAAGGAGTCTTCCTTGACATCAGAGTCCAAGGCTAGGATTCTGGCGTTCTTCTCGAAGGAAGCCTGGGGGCGGTTCGACTGCTCGGGGTAAGCCGGCGAGTAAGCAGCGGCAGCCAGCCCGAAAAGAGCGGAGATCACTAACTGAAAATATCATCGACGAATTTTATTAGACATAAGGACGTATGCTTAGCAAAATCGAAAAACGATAGTTATTTTCTCAAGGTTAATTTTTTTTTTATTGCTTAGATGGGTGGACGAGCTCACAACCCACCTGGTGTTAAGTGGTCACTGGAGCCCATAGACATCTACAACGTAAATGCGCCACCCATCTTGAGATATAAGTTCTAAGTTCTCAAGTAAGACATCCGTTGCATCACTAGATACGAATGCACCGGATGTCTTATCCTGTAGGCCACGACGACTTAAGCAAAAATTAATTTATATATACGTTTTCTTTACTATGTATTTAAAAAAAAAATTGACTGCAGTGACAGTTTGATGACAAACGAAGCTCTGAGCCTCGTGCTCTATCTGTTTTTTTTTGCATAAAATACATGGATGAGCGGCGTTTAGTGGACGACTGGTGTTACGGATTACCAGAAGCAATGCACGTCACAACTGGAATGCCATCAGTTTCAGATACAATCCAAGTTTCAATATGATGATACAGCGGCTCTAAACAATAACAGTCGCGCGTCAGTGACCTGTACACTAAAGGATATAGATTAGATTATATTCTTTACTACCCAGTCCTCGCTGGGAGCTGCGTTTTTCGTCCAAATAATAAACAGTATAGTGTGAATTCTCGAGAGAAGTTTCGGAGATCGTGACAAGAACCCTTCTTACGTAACTACTTCTAAAAAGGTTACCCTGAAATCTTCAAGCAATCCGTAACATACCATAGTATAATTTATATTACATTAGCTTATTGCTTTATATGCCCTCATATTCATATCTGTGAATGAGTATATCAGAAGAAGTGTGAAAGTAGCCCCGATAACCAACAAATTAAAGAGTGGACGGTTAGCGTGGTATGGACATGTGATGCGTAGAGAGGAGATGCATGTGACTAGGAGATGTATGGAAATTGTAATGCAAGGTAGAGAGGATGGAGTGTGTGAATGACGATATGAGAGAAAGGAGTGAGTGTTGAGATGACGGCTGATAGAAAAGAATGGAAGAGAAAAATTAGCTGTGCCGACCCAACCTAGTGGGATAAGGTGGAGAAAAAGAAGAAGATTAACTTACTGCTCGAGGGCACAGACAGATTAAATAACGTAATGTATAAAATAACATGCAGTTTAGTAAATACACAAATAAATACTTAGTCTGGCCATAAATACTGTTACAATTAAAAATAAACAAAATATTACATTTGAATTTGGAATCTGTCATTTTTATATGATTGCTCATTGAGTTTTTTAATTTGGGCGCCAAAGAAAGAGTGCGTGCTTCTATTGATAACTGGCCTCAACGTTTAAAGGACTGTATTGCAGCCAATGGAGACCACTTCGAATAAGCTTTTTATACTTTAAATTGTTTTATATTTATGTATTAAACTAACACACTGTAAAAGTAATAATTGTTATTTGCAATATATTTTATTTTTATTTTTAATTGTAACAGTATTTATGGCCAGACTAAGTATATTTACCCCATTAACCCCGAGAATTAGTACCAGGCACCAAAACGTCCGAACTCTCACAAAATATTTCGTAACAACCAAAGAGAATTCACATAATTATGTTGGATAATGAACAAAAAATAATTATACATTGTCGTCTTTTGTTAATTAGTGTTATGTAAAAACCTTTGTCAGTATTTGATTAGCTAGTAAACTATCGAGCGATCTTCATTGCAAAAGCTAATGATAGTGTCGATTCCCAACGGCAGATGGTCAAAATTAACTTTACATTTGTACTGAAGAAATATCTATTAAGTTCAATATGAATAGTAATTATGAAGATTTGCATGTACAACTATTTTCATTTGATCTCAAACTCATAATGTTGCTAATAATAGTGTTGCTGTTATGCAGATGTTTCACAGATGAACTACACTAGTTAAAGGTGATAGAATGGCAGGCTCTTCACTTCAACCCCTCCTATAATTAGTTCTAAACGATAATAATGAGATGAAGAAACATAGCGGCATTACGGCCCTGGTTTTGTTGATGTCCTTGAGCGACAATGACCACTCACCATAAGCCAATAAAGGTAATTTAAAAAACTGAAATATTCCACTTTCAACGAACCAATACTAGTATTTACTTCTATGTGATGGAAGCCAGAAGAGATCATACGAAACTTAAAAAAAACTGTTCTATAAAATAATATT
This sequence comes from Bombyx mandarina, assembly GCF_003987935.1. The sequence continues at coordinate 749,578 of NW_021011602.1, forward strand.
CTATTGTATAATAATGATTCTTGTCTACCTAATGGTTGTCTGGAAGAAAACGGTCTTAACGATAAGACCGCCATTTGTAATTTTTTTCTGTATTTAATGTTTTTTTGGTGTACAATAAAGATTACTCTATCTCTCTGTCTCTCTCTCGATCTCTCTCTCTATTCCACGAATACCAAAGATTCATTTAAACCGGAAAATGATCTCGGAGTATGCAGTATAGCAGTCAGTAAGTACCATTAACCGCTAAATCTACTACCTACCTACCGCTAACCAAACGCTAAAGAAAGTGTTCATTAACAGTTTTAATTGAAATAAATCTCTTCCAAATTTAACTATGACCACAAAAATCAACATGACATTAACATGTCAATTACGAATCATCACGAAGATCACATTACGTAAATAACATGGCTTCGTAAAACAAAATACGTGACGGCTTTCAGATCGGTGACCTTTCGCCTACGCGTTAAAAAAAAAAGACTATTAATTCATGAATTTCTAAACCTAAAAACATGTGATGTAAGCTCATTATAATGTGTACTGATTGTCTTCGATATTACAACTACTCATAAGCTAAAGAGTATTAACAGTGCTCCCATATTCTCTTCTCTTGTTATTTAATTACTCATTCACAAATTTAGTAACAGTATACCCATAAAACATACTTCTCTTATCTAGCTATTTAAGTCTTAAAACATTCGTTTCTATCCCAAATACTAATGGCACATGTTGCAAGCTCACGAGATTTTATTCTAAATTGCTGTTAATCATAAAAAATCGGACTGCGTTATGCAAAAGGTATACATGCCCAATAAAAATAGGATAAAGCCTAGATTACTCAAATACTGGAAATGTTTTGACTACTTTGCGTGATGAGCATTGTACCAACTTTATACGACCCGACTAGTAGAAATTTATTACCAGAGCCCATAGACTACACACATTAAATACTGCCACCGACCTTGAGGCGATAGGTCAAAGACTATATTGACAGTGTTAGTATTACTGTGTTAGAAGTTACAGCGAACACCAAAAAACTAATTACACTTAATTGTTGGGTTATATGTTTATAAATCAATGCTATATTAATTGGTGCTTTTAAATATTAGTGTTTTCAAGTTGAAAACCCGTCTATAATAACCTGAATGCGGCCTTTTGTGTATAATATTAGTGATATAAAAATTCGAAGTATACTTAGACTTTTACAGACTACTTAATTATACAGATTACTTACTATACACTGAAATATTCTAATTAAAAGTACTTCTGCGGTTTACGTGGTCACGAGAAGTTGTAAAAGCGTAAATGAACCGAACGTCCGAAATAATGTAATAATTACAATGAAATCGTGAAATTAACCGTAAATTTTTGTTTTTTTTTATTCCTTAGATGAATTATAGTCGATTCCTTAGATGAATTAGAATTATAGTCGAATTTCGACTACTGCGGGACCTCTAGTTATATTTATTGTTTGGTTTGGTTTGTTAGTATTGATCTTTAGTGACAGGTCTATTATATAGTATCTAATCACAATGCGTATATACACGTACCTAAGTTTTGACAATCTGTTAATTTATAAAGCTAATCGCGAAGGTCGCGTTTAATATCTCATGCTCAACTCCCAATTGGTCCAATAAAACGCATAAGGTTTACCGAAAAATATCCGAAAATCGACACCAGCAATACGCAATCTAATTATTGCGTAAATTATTCACAGTAAACAAAATTCCCACAAGATAACGACTGATCTGTTGTTACATTGTTTGAAAATTGTCTGGTTCACTAAAACATCACGTACAGACAGATTAAAAAAAAAAACGAAATTCCAAAAGCTCAGCGTAATATAGTTCGCTATATTCCAACCAAGGCCCAGAGAGCTTTCTTTAAGCAACTCAACGCCTAAAGGAAATTGAAGCATAGTGCTCACACGAATGTGACATGTCACACATTCCGATAAAACGGTTTTTTTTATAAATGATTACTGGTGGCCCAGAGGCTTTTCCAATTTCAACAGGACAGATCGGCGAGCAAAGACTCGGCTAATAAGTGTGAGATTTGCTAAAAGCTGCCCGAGCGCCTCTAATGGAGACCTAACAACTCAAGAGCAGTTACTTCGCGAATTAATCTACTGCCGGATTAAAATCTCGACCCGCTGAGAAGACCCGGCGAGAAACTAAGCGGATTGATGCATGGGTTAGATTCCATGACGAACTCTATGCCGAGTTCGACGAGTAGGGTTACCGGGGTGTCTAAATCTGCTCCCAATTGTTAGAGCTGAAGGCGTTAACGTTTTGTCCGAACCCTCCTTGTCGATTAACCCAGTTCGAGCCGGCAGAGTTTTGTGGGCGTTGATCCTCATGTCATTGTTTGTTAATAATCTGAATGCAATTTTTGAGTTATTATGTTTGCAAAATAACACGGATACGTTTTCAAAATCCATCTAACAGTAACGTTAATAAATTNATCTGCTCCCAATTGTTAGAGCTGAAGGCGTTAACGTTTTGTCCGAACCCTCCTTGTCGATTAACCCAGTTCGAGCCGGCAGAGTTTTGTGGGCGTTGATCCTCATGTCATTGTTTGTTAATAATCTGAATGCAATTTTTGAGTTATTATGTTTGCAAAATAACACGGATACGTTTTCAAAATCCATCTAACAGTAACGTTAATAAATTATCTCTTCATTATTGCATAGATTGTTGCACGAGTTCACGGCCCCGTTGGTGGTAAGGGGTTAAAATTTAGATATTAATAAATTTATAACCGCTCTTTGACAAGAAGAACTTAGATGCGTTTTTGGATTTATATTTGCTATAAGAGGATAGAAAACAACTTGCAAACACCGAGCTGATACCACTACTCCTCTTCTTCTGGAAGTACTGGATGAAAGCTCTGCGTGGGTCAATGTGGTCTGACATCGCAGTAAGCGTGATATAAGTTTTTTTTTTTTATTTCATGCATCAAATATCTGCTATATCTTTAAGTAAACATATTTAAAATTACCCATTTCATTTTGTATTAATTTAAATGAAATTATAAACGACAATTTTGAAACAAATATATACGAAACAGCATGACCAATATTGTTTTGTAATTGACTACATTTTGACGAACTCTTCTTTGTATGTAAATTAATTAAAAAAAATTAAATTGCATTTACAAAATAACTGATTGTTTTTTTACTTTTCTGTGATGGTAAAGTATAACAGAAATTAATATATAATTTGAAATCTTATTAAATTGTCCATCGAAGGCACGGGAGCTTACAGCCTACGTATTGGTGAGCAGCTGTTAGCCCATGGACATCAATAGCAAGGGCATAACCGATTTTTCAGTTTGATATTTATATACGTTTTTCATGTAAAGGAATATTTTAACGTCATATGAACCGACTTCAAAGAGACCAATCAGCTTGTTAATTATCACACGCATCAAGAACCGAAGAAAATACAATAATTTTATTACTTCACCCTATATCCTGATTAATATCAACAGGATAAAAAAAGATCTAAAATCTGGTGTGAAAAGATGAAATCTTACTGGTGGTAGGACCTCTTGTGAGTCCGCACGGGTAGGCACCAACACCCTGCCTATTTCTACCGTGAAGCAGTAATGCGTTTCGGTTTGAGGGGTGGGGCAATCGCGGTAACTATATTTGAGACCTTAGAACTTATATCTGGGTGGCGCATTTACGTCATAGATGTATATGGGCTCCAATAACCATGTAACACCAGGTGGACCGTGACCTCGTCCACCCATCTAAGCAATAAAAAAAATAAAAAAATGTTAGTTCTAAATGTTATTTAAGTATGTTTTTTTTTAAATATTACATACGTATATTATTTATCTACAATATTCGCCTCGATTACTTTACGTGGTTTTAAGCTACATACTTTAATTTCTTTACACTATTTTGTATGTGCATTTCCCATCACCCATAATATTTCAAATTATATATAAGGTATACTCGTGGTCTGATCTTGTAATTATCGGGTATATTAATGTAAAATTATAACAAGAACAAATCAAAAAAGCCATTCGGGCTGTTTGACTCAATTGTTTCACTTTTCTACTCAAGATTATAACCTATTGGATGCAACACTTTTATCTAACGATTTAAAAAGCATATTTAACAAAACACACACTTGCACACTTCCAAAAAAACTATTAAACAAACAGCCTAAAGAAGATAATGACTCAGTAGTGTAACACGACTCAAAAATCCAGTCCTGATGACCGATACGTTCACGTAAATCTTTTTTTAACGCGTAACCAATGCTCACGAGTGCTCAAAACGAATTATTGTTAACATTACGAGTATTATTCACAGTCGAATCAAAAATACAGTCCTGATGACCGATACGTTCACGTAAATCTTTTTCTAACGCGTAACCAACGCTCACGTTTGCTCAAAACGAATTATTGCTAACATTACGAGTATTATTTCACAGTCAAATCGATATTAACTCACCAATTGCATGGTTGTTGTCTGTACTGAGTTGACTCAATGAATGATGCCTAATAGTTCATGTTCTCGTATATATACTCAAACGTGGTATTACAAAACCTTACCGGGGATAGTTCGTCTTCAAAAATACCTCTGCAAGTTCGAACGGTGCGTTATTTTTACGTAATTAAAGATGTTACGGGTCATGTTGTGTTGTACCAGATTTGAAAGATTAGATTAAAAAAAAAAGATATATAAGTAATTACATTGTTGAATAATTTCCGTTTTGCATTGTCGATGTCGATTGACAAAGCTAATGTAATGCTGATAAGACGTCTAGCCTGAGTGTTAGTGAGCATACTAATATAATTTAGTATTATGGTAACCATAACCGTACGGTAACCTTATTACTGGTGGCAGGACCTCTTGTGAGTCCGCGCGGGTGGGTACCACCATCCAGCCTATTTCTGCCGTGAAGCAGTAATGCGTTTCGGCTTGAAGGGTGGGGCAGCCGTTGTAGCTATACTCGAGACCTTAGAACTTATATCTCAAGGTGGGTGGCGCATTTACGTTGTGGATGTATATGGGCTCCAGTAACCACTTAACACCAGGTGGGCCGTGAGCTCGTCCACCTATTAGGCCATAAAAAAAAAAGTGCTTAAGCGTAAGTTTATCAACGTCATTAAAGAACGTAGTTGCTGTGACACAGAGACTGCGACCTCACGTCTCGATGGTAAATAGCTTTGTCCGCGTGTGACTAAGCTCTCACCAATTTAGGACCACATTATACATAGGTACCACTCTTAATTGCTAGATTTGAACCTCGCTACCTGAGTTTGGTAAAAGTCGTTTTACTGGTGGTAGGACGTCTTGAGAGTCCGCACGGGTAGGTACCACCATCCTGGCTGTTTCTGCCATGAAGTAGTAATGCGTTTCGTTTTGAAGGGTGGGGCAGCCGTTGTAGTGAACTTGAGACCATAGAACTCATGTCTCAAGGTGACTGGTGGCATTTACCTTGTAGAAGTCTATGGGCTCCGGTAAACACTTAACACCAGATGGGCCATGAGTTCGGCCACCCACTTAAGCTATTAAAAAATTAAAAAATCCTTGTGTAATTATTATCTTGGTTAAATTCTTGTAGCTAGGGGTGTCATGACTAGGGACATAGCGATAATTAGATTTGATTCGTCAATCAGGTGGAACCGACTTCTGTAGATCAAATTGTCTATTCTAAGACTTTCTCGAACAAAGTCTTAAGGGATTCAAAGTGGCTAACGCTGACTTCGAAAAAAAATATCCAACCAAACAAATCAAATGAAAAAAATATATAAAACCATCCTAATTAAAACTAGATGAATGAACACTTCGGGCCTACAATATACTGTAGTCACTTTGGAGACATTAAATCATACTTTCTTTTAAAGCGATGCTTTTCTCTAGGACCTTTTGCAGACATCCTCTTGGGAGTCCGCACGGGTAGGTACCACCACCCCGCCTATTTCCGCCGTGAAGTAATAATGCGTTTTGGTTCGAAGGGTGGGGTAGCCGTTGTAACTATACTGAGACCTTAGAACTTACATCTCAAGGTGGGTGGCGCATTTACGTTGTAGATGTCTATGGGCTCCACCACTTAACATCAGGTGGGCTGTGAGCTCGTCCATCCATCTAAGCAAAAAAAAAAATCATCCTGCGTAAATAAAAGGCAAGAGTGACATGTGAGGACATAGGACCTGGCAGCCTCTATTATATATCATCAAGTAATTTTCCTCGCAAATTGATGTTTTGAAGAGTAGCGATAGCATATATGTCAATATGCTGGAGATATTGACTATCGGTCTTAAAATTAACAGTGCCATTCACTGCATGATGTCTGTGGACTTTTTTTATTGCTTAGATGGGTGGACAAGCTCACAGCCCACCGGGTTTTAAGTGGTTACTGGAGCCCATAGACATCTGCAACGTAAACGCGCCACCCACCTTGAACTATAAGTTCTAAGATCTCAGTATAGTTACAACGGCTGCCCCACCCTTCAAACCGAAACGCATTACTGCTTCACGGCAGAAACAGGCAGGGCCGTGGTACCCACCCGCGCGGACTCACAAGAGGTCCTACCACCAGTAATTACGCAAATTATAATTTTGCGGGTTTACGGGTTTGCGGGACTACACAAACTAGAGAACCGTGTGATTCCTGGCCAGTCTCGTGCAGCAAAAAAAACGTAAACCCGGCTTTCGGACGAAAAATTCCCATAAATAAGCCTCTGAACGCGTTTAGAATCCAGGGTCTCAATCCAAAACGTCTGAAATCTTAAGAAAGTATTTTTTTTTATAAAGCCGTGACCTTTACACTCCAAGATTAGTAAACCGGTGCCCTTGATACCGGAGAATTCATCACCATATTTTGAGGCACGCGACCTTTCGTATTACTCCATAGAAAGCGTCTGTCTGTTTGTTTGTTTTGATTAATTTATTTTAGATTTAAAACTTATTAATACAAGAGGGTTTCAGTCCTGAAATAATTATTCTTAAAATCAAGAGTTAAAAAAAGTAAGTACGCCTTAGCATGCTCTTTCAAATCGTTATATTTTTAGCACAGCTTGGGGATGCAGTCACTGAAATTAATTCACAAGAAATTTAGGACTAGCTTTTTTCTAATATACTCTAATTACAAATAATAATCTAATTATAATTATAAATAAAATCTAATAAATAATATAACTTCTAATATACTTATAGCGGTAGGCAGCGGCTCGGCTAGCGGTAGGCAGCGACTCGGCTCTGCCTCTGGCATTGCTGAAGTCCATGGGCGACGGTAACCACTCACCATCAGGTGGGCCGTTTGCTCGTCTGCCTACAAGGGCAATAAAAAAAACTCGTAGTATGGTTTAATATAATATATTGTAATGTAGACATACGTCACTCCATAATTAAATACTAAAACAACTTTCAATGTGAAGAAATCTCTAGATACTGTTTTTTTTTATTGCCCTTATAGGCAGACTAGCCTACCACCATCATGTTACCATCACTCATGGATGTTGGCAGTGTCGGGGTCAAAGCGAAGCTGCTGCCTACCGTTTGCTTTCCAATTACTGCTTCCCAATAAGTCTATCGACGGGTCATTTGACGGCCGTCTGGTGTAGTGGTAAGTGACATGGTCACTACACAAGGGGGTCACGGGTTCGAATCCCGCCAAGGGAAGATATTTGTATGATAAATATAAATGTATTTTCCAGGGTTATGTATATTAAATATATGTATGTGTATAATAAAAATCTTACATTTATATCCGTTATCTGGTACCTGTAACACAAGCTCTTTACGAACTTATCACGGGACCAGTTAAGGTGGCGTGATTGTTAGTAAATATTTATATTTATTTATATTTATTATATTTGTAAAACCGCTTTTATTTTGTTTTCGGTAATAACAAGTCGTCTTTGCCTTAATGATAAGACGCCCGGTGCATTCGTATCGAGCGAAGCGACAGTACCGGTGTTCGAACCCCACGGACAGAGACATTAATTCCTAATGAAATACGTACTTAACTTATTAGCAATGACTTCCACATTGAGGGAATAAGTGTGTAATAAAAATCAAATCCTCGGAATAAATATCAAATCCTCAAATCTATGTTTTACGTAATTATTGGTGATAGAGCCCCTTGTGAACCCCACAAGTAGGTACCATCACGCTGCCTATCTCTGCTTTAAGAGCAATTGGTTTTGAATTGTGGGAAAACTATTGTACAACCTAAGACTTAGAACTAATCCTTCAAGTTAAGCGGCAGCATTTAGGTTGTTGATGTCTATGATCTCTGGTGATCACTTATCAGCAAGTGAGCCGTGAGACTCGTTCACCCATGTAAGCAATAAAGAAGTATTATTTCTCGCCAAAACACAGCCGCAGGTACAAACTAGTTAATAAAAATCACTAAGCTATAATATTAATAGACGATGTTATCTGTCTTATTGTTTCGTTGTGAAGGTTGAATGATTTATTTTATAAAGTTTGTCATCTGAATTGTATGTAATACACTTTATGTATACATGATTAAATGAATAGCTTTTTATTCAGATCCATATTACAATTATATCATTAAATATCTATATAGAAAACTTAAATTTAATTATTTGAATTTTACTTATTTTCTGTAGATCGTCATTCCATCTAGAAGTATACATCTAGAAGTATATATCTAGAAGTCATTCCGTCTATAAGTATACTGTTTGTATACTTTCTTTAAGTGAGGTTTATGGATAGGCTCTAAAACATGTGGTTAGCTATACCCCTTTTTTTAACGCTGGCATTAATCCGTTTATGGATACCCGGTCGAGAGGGGTAACAGACCGGGTTATGTCGGACTCCGGCGCCTCCAGAGAAGAAGAGGGAGAAGAAGAAGACCAAAGTCCTCCTTCCAATTCCTACCGGGAGACTACGACTTGAGAAAGGCGCGCGAGGCGCTGCGCGGCGTCTACCACTCAGGACCCGCCCCTCAAAACCGACTACCGGCTAAACCCCATTGAGCTCCACCACTCCGACTACACGAAACCTACGGTGCCACACAGTGCGCGAGGAAGGTTCGCCGTCGCAGGTACCCGTCCTGACAATAGGACGGGATTCCATGCCCGGGAAGATCCCACAGGAAGTCGTCTCGGGAGACACACCGTGAGCGACGCACAGGAGCCACCTTGTGCCGCCTCACCACGGAACCGACAGCAGAGCACCGGGTGCTCCCACACCCGGTACCCAACAGTCTCTACTTAGCTATGCCCCGGACATTGTGGCTTAAGCGTATTCCTAACAAAATTTAATACTTACAAAACGATTTATGATCCTTGGATTAAATCACATTAATAAAACCTTAATCTTAATAAAACCGATAGCCTGTTTATAATCAGCCTATTCAATCGCTTCATCAATCATTATTGTGTTACTTCAAGCAAGAAGATTCACCTGTCATTACTCAAAGATCGCTTCATTGTACCCTATTGTACAGGAGTCGTGTAGGCTAGTGTTGAAAGTATAGTCATATGTTTCATAATAGTATTTTATTGTTGGCGATGTACGGACGAGCTTACAGCCCATATAATGTTAAGCGGTTACTAGTGTTTAGAACGTGAACTGTACTTTTGTGTTAGCTTTAATAAAAACTTGATTCAGAGCGAAGGATTTTTATTTATCTTCATGGACAATACGTGCAGGTACGATCAGAATTTTTTGTGCGCTTGCAATTAACTGTGTTGCTATACTTATTACTGTGTTTCCACACTAAAAAACAAATTACATAAATTGTCATGCTTACAATTGTCCTAAACAACTAGAGAGCAACTCAACGTGAATACATACCTTGAGATATGAGGTCAGTTTCAATTAGGTTATCATTTTTTTTTTTTTTGCCTTTGTAGGCAGACGAGCATACGGTCCACCTGATGGTGAGTGGTTACCGTCGCCCATGGACTTCAGCAATGCCAGGGGCAGAGCCAAGCCGCTGCCTACCACTTAATACTCTCCACAAGCCTCGTTTGAAGAAGGACATGTCATAGCGCTCGGGAAACACCGTGGAGGGGAGCTCATTCCATAGCCGGATGGTACNTCGCCCATGGACTTCAGCAATGCCAGGGGCAGAGCCAAGCCGCTGCCTACCACTTAATACTCTCCACAAGCCTCGTTTGAAGAAGGACATGTCATAGCGCTCGGGAAACACCGTGGAGGGGAGCTCATTCCATAGCCGGATGGTACGTGGCAAAAAAGACCTCTGGAAACGCACTGTGGATGACCGCAGTGGCTCCAGGTAGTATGGATTGGCGGGCGGTGCGATGGTAAAAACGAGATGCCGGTATCATCTCAAACAATTCCTCAGAGCACTCCCCATGGAACATACGGTACAAAATACATAATAAATATTATCTAATTAAAAGCATTACTGCTGTTGCACCATTCAGACCAGGACACGTGGCTTTATCGTTGCGGAAATGGGCAGTACGGCACCAGTTTCTAGCGAATTCAATTATGTGAAGACTTAAAATAATTTGATCCCATTAATTCTCAATTTAAATGTTATTTTTTTACAGCCCACCTGGTGTTAAGTGGTTACTGGAGCCTATAGACATCTACAACGTAAGTGCGCCACCCACCTTGAGATATAAGTTCTAAGGTCTCAAGTATAGTTACAACGGCTGCCCCACCCTTTAAACTGAAATGCATTACTGCTTCACGGCAGAAATAGGCAGGGAGGTGGTACCAACCCGCGCGGACTCACAAGAGGTCCTACCACCAGTAATCATTTTATTATCATTCCACATATATATAAATATGTAATATGTATGTAATTTTTCGCAAAACCTAGCTATATGTTCACTATTCCTCTATAAAAACGTTGTGTGACTAATTGTACACCCATTCATAGATTTAAGCCCACAACCACGTAACCACAAACTTTACGTGTCCTTCGTTCGCTTGCTGAGCTCACTGACTGTCAAGTTCTATACTGCACCAGAGTATTCGACTCATTTTTTTTCTATTTATGTTCAGAGCCGTCAGAATTATCTAATTCAAAGACTATCAAGAGAACCTAGTAAGGTGTTTTCACGTCTTTTTTATGCCCTACTGAATGTTCCAATGCCAATGTGTGTGGACAACTATTTATGTTAGTATTATTTGCTGATGTGAAAGATTGTTCTTTACTAAAACTTGTAAAGAGCTACAAAATATACAGTCTAGAGATCTTCAAATTTATTTTCTCTTATTTAATTTCTGTGTCCATCTTCTAATGATATAAACTTTGAAAACAACTATATCACTGCTATTGTCCATAAAGGGTGGTAATAACAAAAAAGCGAAATTATTTTTTGTCACTACTATTTGAGGACTTATCTAATCTAATATATAAAATTCTCGTGTCACAGTTTTCGTTGCCATACTCCTCCGAAACGGCTTGACCGATTTTGATGAAATTTTTTGTGCTTATTTGGTATCTATGAGAATCGGCCAACATCTATTTTTCATCCCCCTACATGTTAGGGGTAGTCAACCCCTAAATTTTTTAATTTATTTTTTAGACAAAATTTTTAATTTATATTTTTTTATGATACAGCATACAAAAATACATACAACCCTAAATTTTCACCTCTCTACGATCAACCCTTATTTTTTATTTGCAAATTAAAAACTAAATTTTTTTGCAAGAATTTTGTTTTTATTTTGTCATGACTTAGAATAAAAAAATTCATATTGCTCTGAAATTTTCACCCCTCCACGATCAACCCCTATTTTTTAATTGTTAATTATAAATTTTAAATTTTTTGGCAAGATTTTATTTTTTATTTTGTCATGACTTAAAATATATTACTCTCAATTTTCACTCTTATACGATCAACCCCTATTTTTCCATCCAGATTTTTATTTTTTATTTTCTATGCACAGATCCGCAATAAGGTTGCAAGATGGCAATCAAATATTATAATAATTGTAGTATGATAAATTCTTATTCAGAGTTTATAATTTCAAGTTCCTTTAATTATGATTTTTTTTTTAATTCAATTTGATTTCCTGCCCTCACCGGTCGACTATCAATCGATCAGTTATCCCCGCCAGGTGTCACCACTCATCCAGCAAACATCACGTAGTAGGGATGAGGACGAAGCCGGTCTCCTGTCTTACTCACTATACATTTTTCAGCCATGTTTCTTTGGTTTTATTTGTGTATCAATAGTATGTTCAGTAGGTCTGAGAATCGGCTACTATCTATATTTCATACNCCTGTCTATGACCAAGGCAGGGTCCTGAAGGCCACCCTCTTCCTCCTCCGTCGTCTGCCCGTCCAGTGAGGCGACAGACATCGACACTGATGATGGCGCCGGTGACGGCGCGCCCCTTCTACGGGCGGGTCTTCCTTTAGGGGGCGGCATCTCCTCCGCAGCAGATGCCGCATCGGAGACTACCAGCACTTTCTCCGGCGGGGCATCCGGGGCGGGGCTGCTAGGCATACTAAGAGGCTTTTAGTTTTGGTACTAATGTGAGAAACTTTGTTTTATTGTAGAGCAGTGTAGTAAACCGTGATAAAATATTAACGTTTTTTTTTATAATTGAGGGATTACTGGTGGCCTAGAGCCCTTTCCGATTTCACCTGGACAGGTGGGGAGCAGCGGCTCAGCCAGGAGGGGTGGGACTTGCTTACAGCTGCCCGAGCGCCTCCAAAGGAGACCTAACGACTCAAGAGTAACTGCTTCGTGAATGAATATACTACCGGATCGGAATCGCCACCCGCTGAGAAGATCTGACGAGAAACTCAGCGGGCTGATGCTTAGGTTAGGTTGCACGTCGAACTCTTTGCCGAGTTCGACGAATACGGTTACCGGAGTTCCTAAGCCTGCTCCTAGTGTTAGAGCTGAAGGGGTCTAATGCAAAGGTTATTGGGTCTGATAGATGCGTAAGGAAGTGGAATTAACGATTTAAACTTTAAGCGCACTCAAAGAAAAAAAGGAAGAAGAAAACGTTGTTTACCTACAAATACTTTTTTACTGGTGGTAGGACCTCTTGTGAGTCCGCACGGGTAGGTACCACCGCCCCGCCTATTTCTGCCGTGAAGCAGTAATGCGTTTCGGTTTGAAGGGTGGGGCAGCCGTTGTGACAATACTGAGACTTTAGAATTATATCTCAAGGTGCGTGGCGCATTTACGTTGTAGATGTCTATGGGCTCCAGTAACCACTTAGCACCAGGTGGGCTGTGAGCTCGTCCACACATCTAAGCAATAAAAAATAAATAAAAAAGAACGCATTGTGTATAATATGGACACATCATGGACACATCAAGATCCCGAAGACCATAATTAATGAAAATCAACATGCCAGGCAATGGGCAGACACAGATATTAATCAGATTATTTTACAAAATATTTTTGAAATATTCCTGTTAACTATATAACATCAATGTGAATGTGTGTAACGGCCGTCGTTGTTATAGATTAGTTAAACACCGCCTCGGGGTGTGGGTATTGTGGAGAAGGTCAGCAAAAACGTGTGTGGGTTCTGCACAATAAAATTTCTCTATTTCTTTCAAGTCAAATATTAGTGTTAAAACATAAAGAAAGGAATATATAAGTTAAAATATACTTATTTATTGTTCGTTGCCTTAGGTAATACATCATGTGTATTAGATATAGTTGTCATTCGTAATCAATATTTAGACATAAGTAAATTATGTATATGGTTAGTCATAGAGCGTAATGTGGGCTCGCATGGACCGGTATCACCATTCTACCAATTACGGCTAAATCATAATTTGATCTAGTTTGAACAGTGGGGCAGCCGTTATAAAACGTAATTGAGACTTTGATCTAACGTCCAAGTTAGGTGTTGAAGATCCAATTATCTATCCAATTAGAACTATAAAAAAATATTCTAATTCCAAACAAGAATTGAATCTTAATTTGGTAGTTATAGTAACTAACCAACAAACCAGCGATCATTACAGCAAACCGTGGCGAGGATTCATTAGTAACACATCGAAATTCAATGTGGAACCTTAAAATGCTCGAAATGTCACTAGGTCATATTGGAACGTATCAAATATTGCGAGACAAAAGCACCGGGAATTCTCTAGGCATGAGCCGTCTTAGATTCGATGTAGGATTTTGATGCACCGTCGCAGCCTGCATACATCATTCAAATATTTAACCTTCACAATTGAGAATGCTTTCGAAAAATCAAACAGGTACGAAATAGGATCGTGAAGATTTCAATCATATCTACTCATTAACACGCTTTTATTAGCTTCATGTAACGGAATCAATGAACATGATTTTGACCCCCTTCAAAACGAAATTTGGTATACTTATTATGGACCGATAACAATTGAATATTTCAAAAAATTTGAAAAAATTTAAATTCAACTAAAAAATGAAAAATAAATAATAGTTCAAAAAAACTAACATAATACGCTTTTATAAAAAAATCAACTAAAAAATTGAAAGCGTGTGGTGCATGGTATCAGTAGTTATAAACATTTTATGAACAGATATGAGTAGAAGGGTTATTTTGATAATCTATATATTAATACGTGAAACAAAAACTTTGTACCCCTTTTTACGAATATTGCGCGGACGGAGGAATATGAAAATTCTCACATTTATAGAGAATATAGAGAAGGAGTGCACAATGCTAATATTTTTTTAAAATAATGCATAAAAGATACTTTAAATCAATAAAGAAAACATTACTCACACTGCCATGTATTTGACACAACACATACATAAAAATTAAACTCTTTGTTTACTGTCAATTGGGAAGCTTTTGCTATTGTTTACAGTCTGTGATCGAATTGAAAATAGATTAATATTATTGATCTATAGCGCAGTTTTGGCGAATACTGTGATTATATCATCGAATTTTAATAGTGTTTGATAATAGAACCATAATAATGTTTAAACTTATAATTTCAATTAGTTATAGTCGAATTTCGACACTGCAGGGCCACTAGTATCCTGAAAACCACCCCACGCTTTTTTTTATTTTTCATTTAAAACCTTACACCTGCAAATGCTCAGCTAGGTGGCAAGGGATATGCTAACAGCTGCCTGAGCGCCTACCGAAGATACCTAACAAGAGCAGCTGCTTCGCGATTGAATCTACTAACGTATCGGAATCGCAACCTCCTGAGAAGATCCAGTGAGACTTATTAGTATTAATAGGACGTACTAAAAATCCGCACGGGTAATTACTACCACTCTGCATAATTCAGCAGTAAGAAAATCTTGCGTTAGTACTTCAATGGTTCTTCGTGTTTCAATTTGGGCATTCTCGTCTATCGGCTGTGATAATACGTCAAAAATAAACAGGAAAATTCCTGTTCTAATTCTTCTCGTCCGCAAGCCTCGACAATTCGTTCCACGGATTCCCACCAACCAACGCAGATTAGATCACGATGCATTGAGTAATAAAACCTTCAGAGTTTATACGATTGTTTTGTACGTAAGA
This sequence comes from Bombyx mandarina, assembly GCF_003987935.1. The sequence continues at coordinate 764,999 of NW_021011602.1, forward strand.
CAAAAAAAGATTACTTAATGAATCGTCTCAAATTTACAGTTTGGTTCCGCTCAATATTAATAATTTGTAACAGTGATTTTATGTCGGGCTGATTGTTAAAAAGAATCATCAGTTATACAGTAAGACCTTGAAACATGAGTTCAATCATACAGCGGTTGCCCCACTGACACAGCTGACCTGTAGAGAGTACTTAACGGTAGGCAGTAGGTTGTCTTTGGCATTTCTGACGTCCATGGGCGACGACAGCCACTCACCATTAGGCGGGCCGTGTGCTTCGTCTGCCTACAAGCAGCAACAAAAAAACCTTCAACCTATCCATACCAAACCTTACAACACGACCTATCAATATTAGGTTTTATGTAAATCTTCAAAGTTTGCGGGTCTGATTTCGGAACTCCTTAGCGCACGTTTTGATCGCGATGCGTGTTAGACCGCAAAAGTGCAACAATGAAAAACGACACACATGATATATTTTTGCAGTAATCTTTGAGGTACTTTCCGATCTAAAACAATTTTGAAAATATAAAAAACCATTTTTAAGTTTTGTAAGAAAAAAAGATTTAATTGTAATATAATGTTTTTCACAAATATTCCAGAAATTTAACTACGATGCCAACTTTATTCGCGCTTATACACTATTCATGATTCGTTTGATTATTTTTTACGGACTATATCGTTTTATACAAACACAAAAAGTATATAACAACAGGAACTTCGTTCCAACCGGGTCTTTTTTATTACACGCTATATCTGTTGGCGGGATGCGGCAACCGGTAAAGTCACGTTGCTATGTTCAAATACACCTGGTATCTTCTGTTTGAAACTACGATGAATTTCAGATATTCTCATAATATAATGTATTTTATTGTCTTTTTTATTTCATTTTTATTGTTTAGATGGATGGACGATTTTACAGTCCACCTGGATTTAAGTGGTTACTGGAGCCCATAGACATCTATAACGTAAATGCGCCACCCACCTTGAGATATAAGTTCTAAGGTCTCAGCTATAGTTACAGTCTTAGTAGACAGACGAACATACAACCCACCTGATGGTTAGTGGTTACTATGGACGCCAACAAGGCCAGGAGTGCAGCCAAGACGTTGTCTACCACTAAGAATTCTCCAGGAACCTCGTTTGCAGAAAAACAGCAATCAGGAAACACCATAAAGGGGAGTTAATTCCAAAGCCAAATGTACGTGGCACAAATGCAATACACAGTGGTTTGAAGTAGAGAATTGATTAATAAATAAACTACTCTGATGGCAGGCGGTGCGGCGGTATAAATAATTTTACGCCGGTAAGAACAACGCCATCTATCATCGAATTGCAGAAACGAATATCAAAAGAACCAGTAAGATAGAGAACGCTCGAGAAGTGCAACGCCATCTATTATCGAATATCGGAAACACGTATCAAAACTACTCGACTTGTCAAGAATGTTCTCGATAAGTTTAGATATGTCGTATCGACTATAAAAGCATTGTGCATCGGAACTACTCGAAACGAAACAGCGAACGGATCACCTGAAGCGAAGCGGAAGAAGTGAACTGAGAATTTTAAAGTGTTCGTTAAGTGTTTTAAGTGTAAATAGAGTTTCAATCTGTACTTCGGTAGTGTTGAATAAATAAATTTATATAGTAGATCATAAAAGTATTTGTAAACGTTTTGGTAAAGATTATTCAAATTGATGTGTGTTATCTGTGCAACCTGTGCTAATCAATTCTGATGTGGCTTTAGAGCAAATATATTTTCATTGTGTCCTTTATAAGAAATCTGATTAGAGTTTTATTGAAATACTGCCAAATTCCAATAGGTAGAAGTTTTATTTATCCCGAACCCCAGCGCGTAACAATAATATATTAAGTGACTGCGTAATTTCCGTGATTACTGGTACGATGTCTTTTAATACCGCAAAACAAGCGCTCTAGCTTGGAGTTTGGAATGACCATAATGATTGCAATGTCTTGGTGATACTCACTTGGACGCTCATTAGAGTTCTCACTCGGTTACAAAGAAGCAAAGAGTTCGTCCACCATTTTAAAAAAGCAATTTTTTATCTACCCAGCTGACGCGTTAAAACGCAATAGGCAATGTGGTAAAACAAACAATTTGTTTACTTAGCTTTATTCTTTTTTTAACATAAATTAACCTTAAAACATTAATGATTTAAATATTAGCCTTCAATGATATCCGTGGTAAGCAGATTCTATTCTTTGACCTGAGATGACCTGGTGGTCTTGGACTTGACCTGGGTTGATTTGATGCTCGTCGATTTGACCTTGGGATGAATGGGGATTGTAGCTAGCAGCTCCGTAAGTAACTTCATGGTATTTACCTAGAAAAAATAATGATATCAGTATTTTAACTATTTTAATAATTCTGTGCCAATATGAAAATTTGAGTTGACCGGTTTGGAGGGTTGGAGAACTCTTAGACCTCATGTCTTTAGGTGACTAGTGATTTTCACTCACATGCAGTAACCAGTTAAGAACATGGGACATGGCCACAAAAATTGTGACGCTGATCTATGCAACAGTTTTAACGTGACTTCAATTTGCCAGTACAAAAGACTTCAACGCGGTAGTAATTTTATGTCCTAAAACATACTCAGATTTATGATTTACGAGAATTACTTTTCTATATATTCCGGTGCGGTACATCAATTTGATGTGTCATTCTGTGTGTCTATTTATTTATTCAGGTCAGGTTTACAGTTTGCATCAAAACGCCTAACTCGATAACACAACAAACATTATTAAAATTATGAATTACTATTATTATGATAAAAATAACATTATTTTAGACAAAAGTATTCCCCAACTATCGGCAAACAGGTCAACGTCCTGGATTTCGGACAGAAATTCGTTAAACAGAGCAATTGCCCTGGCCGTTGGACAGTTCCTAGCTCTCTCTATTAAAAAAGTCCTAACCGTCATCAAAAACACCAGCAGCTTCATCTCTCGCGTTTGTCTCCAAAGCCTTCAGGATGGCTTCTGGGATAGGCGGAGGCGTCGGTAGGTGAGCCCCTTCTGCCCTGAAGCCGTGCTCATCAGCAATGTAAGACACCTCGTAGACCTGACCGTCGTCACCCTTGTACGAGTAGGAGCCTTGGACTTTTTTCCCGGAACCCTCGTCTTGACCAACTTCTTGTGCTTTTATGCCTGAAAAAAGTTACAAGTAAGCTTAAGTAGATATTTTTACTGACTGTAGGGTGTTTTCTAAGCCCGTATGGATAGGTAACATCATCCTGCTTATTTCTGCCGTGAAGCAGGCATGCGTTCCGGTTTTAAGAGTGGAACAATTTTATATATAGGGGTGCTTCCACCCATATTTTTTAATTGCTATAAATAAATAATGGATTGCAATCCACCTGGCGCTAAGTGGCAACTGAAGTGCATAATTCTTATCTTTCTTATACCTTTAAACGAGCAATTTTTGTATATTATATATATATTATCTGAATCTCGGAAACGACTCCAACGATTTTCATAAAATTTAGTATATAGGGGATTTCGGGGGCGATAAATCGATTTAGCTACGAATTATTTTCAGAAAATGTTGTTTTAATCGTGTTTTCAATTTTCAACTTTATCGATTGACTCTTCCCGACATCTATTGGTGAATAATAATACTATTAAGCTATTTCAGCAGATGGCGTTGTTAAGCCACCCGAAGCCAATGAGTGTTTGGTTTGAGGTTAGACCAATAAAATGAATTGTTTATTTATATTATTTGTGTCTTTTTCATATAAAATTAAAAAAAATACCGAACAAAGCTCGGTCATCGTCTAGTATTATAATATCTACTACTTTTAATTTCAATTTTATTTCTTATTTTAAATAATACTCCAATGTGTTGCTCTGTACAACAAAGAAACGATAATTAAAGTCTAATATTTTAAGTCTTATTCTATTGTAATTGGGTTATGCAACTCTAAATACGAATCAATTTTACAAGAGTTTTTACTTCACTTGACGCTATATTCCACAACAACATCACCCCCGAACTCCATTACCAATAGCACAGGCAAATATCAAATCAAAGAACACTTTCTGTACAGAAATACTTAATAATAAGTGTCTTTACCCATCTACAAACCAGTGTGCGTAGTGCGAGTTTTTTAATATTCTTGATAGCGTAAAAGTTTTTTTATGTTATTTATTGCTTAGGTGGGTGGCTGAGCTCAGAGCTCACCGGGTGTTAAGTAATTACCGGAGGCCAAAGACATCTACAACGCAAATGCCGCCACCCACCTTGAGTTATAAGTTCTAAGGTCTCAGCATAGTTACAACGGCTATCCCGTCCTTCAAACCGAAACGCATTACTGCTTCACGGCAGAAATAGGCAAGGTAGTATCAAACATACATACAAATTTCAGTTACTGGTGGTAGGACCTGTTGTGAGTCCGCGCGGGTAGGTACCACCGCCCTGCCTATTTCTGCCGTGAAGCAGTAATGCGTTTCGATTTGAAGGGTGGGGCAGCCGTTGTAACTATACTGAGATCTTACAACTTATATCTCAAGGTGGGTGGCGCATTTACGTTGTAGATGTCTATGGGCTCCAGTAACCACTTAACACCAGGTGGGCTGTGAGCTCGTCCACCGATCTAAGCAATAAAAAAAAAGGTGGTGGTACCTACCTGTGCGGACTCACAAGAGGTCCTACCACCAGTAACTGAAATTTGTATGGAGTTGGAACAGCGCTCCTAGCGGTAAACGTAGGCAAACGTTCCTACTGCATTCAAATTTGAGTTAACTTTTACGCTATCGAGAACGTTCAAAAACTCGCACTCAGCACACTGAGGTCAGAGTCGGAATTGTATAGGATTAAGCCTGCCTACCGCTAAGTACTCTCCACAAGCCTCGTTTGAAGAAAGATATGTCATAGCGCTCGAGAAACATCGTGGAGGAGAGCTCATTCCAAAGCCGGATGATCCGTGGCAAAAAAGACCTAAGGAAACGCACTGTGGATGAACGCAGTGGCTTCAGGTAGTATGGATAGACTCTACTCCGGTGGCGGGTGGTGCGATGATAAAAAGGGGACGAGGGGATCATCTCAAACAATTCCTCAGAGCACTCCCCATGGAACATGCGGTACAAAATACAGAGGGAACCAAAGTCCCTCCACAGACCCAGAGGTTCCAAACGATCCATGAGAATGGGATTATCGACAATCCGAACAGCCCTTTTCTGTATGGAGTCAAATGGAAGAAGCTGGTAAATATATAGGCAAAGCTTCACAAATTAGTTAATCAGCAATATTAGTTACCATTTTCCGACTCGTAAGCATATTGATAGGCATGACCGTGGTTCTGGGACATGTAGCTCAGGATCCTAGCCTCCTTCTCCGGCTGGTGGTTAGGGACAAACGGCTGCGGATGATACGCGGGGTATTCCTGCTGATAGACTTCTGAAGGATAGTCGGGCTGAGTGAGGGCCTGGTCAACCAGCTGGTTTATGTAGACCTGGCCTGCTGATACCGCGGTAATTACCGTCACATATACTGCAACCTGGAGGAAGAATTTTAGTAATCATCACTGTCTGTATATGTTTTTAATTATAGTTGTTTGGTTGTGAAAGCATACAAGCATATTTAACGCGATTAACACTGTGTCTATGGGCTCCGGTACATACTTAATATCAGGTGCGCAGTAAGCTCGATCACCAGTCCATAAAGCTTTGCCTAAGACCAAATATACCCCAAAATTCTGTGAACAAAACATTCTATCGGTTACTTTATCTCTTTTTTAGTAGTGAAAGTAAACCCCACCGCTCACCAAATGTTAAGCGGTTTTAGAGCCTATAGACATCACATGAACTTTAATTCCCAATTATGTTTTGCTCAATAGGCTCACAGAAGAAATACGCAGGACGGGGCACCCCGGATGGGCTCAGAATTCAAACTACCAACAATATAAACTCGAAAACAATATAACGATTACTGTTTACCACCACCCTCATTTTCTTTGGTGAAAAATTTTATAAGCATCTTTGGGCCAGAGGGGTCGGAAGTGGTTACCACACAACATTCTGACACAACTCTTCCATTATCGAGATCTTCATGTTGAAGTTTATGAAATAGCCTAAAACAATTGTAACGTACACAATAAATATGTCTAATTTTAATTAAAATAATAATTAAACAAACCAATTTCATGATGAACGCCTTGGCTAGGAGATAATAGTCGAAATGCAAGAGAAATGATTTCACTTTCCTGTTTATATACAGAAGTTTTTACTTGCCAAAAATATCTTGTGTGGGTTTAGCGTCAGCGTACCGTAAATTTGAACTTGGGACATTTTTCATCAGATTTTTTTATGTAGTTAACCTCACTAATTTAATCTCTCGAATCTCATCGTGGCTTAATAGTCTATACATTTCCGATGGTAAGAATAGACTCTACTCTTGTGTTGAATGGTGTTAAGGTAAAAAAGAGATGACGGAATAACCTCAAGCAATTCCTCCGTTATGCCTTCGATTTGTTAAGTTAGTAAAAACTCTACTACCAGTGGTTTCTTTTGTTATTGCCCGTGTAGCCAGACGAGCATATGGCCCACCCGATGTTGAGTGGTTACCGTCGCCCATGGATGTCAGCAATGCCAGGGGTAGAGCCAAGCCGCTGCCTACTGCTTAATACTCTCCACGAACCTCGTTTGAAGATGGATATAAGGCGCTCGGGAAACACCGTGGAGAGGAGCTCATTCCAAAGCCGGATGGTACGTGGCAAAGAAAATCTTTGAAAACGCACTGTACTCTCATTTATTTGTATGTCCTAATATTTAAACCTAAAACTAATTCTTACTTATATACAGCTGCAAAATATAATGTTAACTCATTTTTGTTAGCCTGGATTGTATTTACCCATGTTTATAGAGAACATGACGTTTCCACGTAATTCTCATGAACTTCAAAATGCTTGATTAACTTAAAAAATTATATCAACTTCCTATTATAATACAATAATTTAATTAATTCGGCCCAAAACCCTGACAATGATCGTTAAGCTTTTTTAGACCATTTATATGTTTTCAATTCAAAAGTAAAAAACTAAAGACTAATTAATATTTTCAAATGTATAATATATCTTAAGTCCGCGTTATAAGTATTCTTTCTAGGAGGCTGAGCGCCGGGTGCGAGTGTATTATGAGGCGATGTTAAGTAACAATACGAGCACGAGCGCTGAGTTACTGGAGCGAATCACACGTAGCCTTTGTTAAATTAGTAGACATGGACATTATTTTATTTGCGAATTAAAAATCATGATTATCGAAGTATTCACAGCCGCTGCGAAAGATAGTACTAAAACAGCATTAACACGAAAAGCGCTTTATTTCTTTTTATTCAAATTAGTATTTTAGTTGTTCAAAGGTTTATGATTGACTAGCGACCCGCCCTCGCTTCGCTTCGGAAACATTAAAACACACATGAAACCAAAAAAATAAAATAAAAAAAAATAAAAAAAGTAGCCTATGTTCATCAGGGACAATGTCGGCTTCTAATGGAAAAAAATTTTTCAAATCGGTCCAGTAGTTTCGGAGCCTATTCGAAACAAACAAACAAACAAATCTTTCCTCTTTATAATATTAGTATAGATGATTTAGACAATGATCACCGCAGTCCGTGCTAAGCAGCTATGGTGACTGTTGTTTGTGTTATTTAAAAATACTCATATAACAGTAATAATGAAACACATTAATTAAGCTTAACAATGGGTGTACCTGCAGAGTACAATTTGGCAATTTTTAGAAAGCCCACTGTCCTTATCGTGTCCGCCTAAGCATACTATCATTCTGCCCATTTCTGCCGCAAAGTAGTACCGCATTCCGTTTTGAAAGGTGAGGCAGCCGCTATGCCATACAATAGAGACTTCCACCTCATATCTCAAGATGAGATCAGTATCTACAGTATATATAGTGTAGGACATAGAACCTCCTCCCTTTTGAAGTTGAAATAAATATCTATACTAGTTAAATATTCTAGCTACCTTATGTCTGTGCCCTCCTCCCGGGCCTGAGCGTAATATGTTACGCGGACGACACGTTGGTCGTGGCCCGGGGGGGGAGTTTTGCTGAGTCTGCCCGTCTTGCTACGGCTGGGGTGGCGCATGTCGTCGGCAAAATTAGGAGATTGGGCCTCGACGTGGCGCTCAGTAAATCCGAGGCCATGTGGTTCCACAGGCCCCGGAGAGTGCCACCTATCGATGCCCATATCGTGGTTGGAGGCGTCCGTATCGGGGTCGGGGTGCAGTTGAAGTACCTCGGCCTCATTCTGGACAGTCGTTGGACCTTCCGTGCTCACTTTCAGAACCTGGTCCCTCGTTTGTTGGGGGTGGCCGGCGCGCTAAGCCGGCTTCTGCCCAACGTNCGGTTCCTTTATCATCTCGCTTTTAATGATAATAAGTGTCACCAACTGAAATCATATAAGGAACGCCTTTCGTTCTATCGGATCCAGTCATTAAGCACACGACGTAAAGCAGCTGATATTGTGTTCCTTTACAAGCTTATACACAGCATAATAGACTCACCAGAAATACTTGAACGTATTCACTTAAGCGTACCGCGCTTGGGCAGCCGTTTATGTAATCGGAAAACTTTCCACCTACCAAAAATCAAAAGTAATCTTGGCCAGCACTCTCCTGTTTATCGTATGACTTCCCTGGCAAATAGTATACGTGATGAAATTGACATATTTGTTTGCCATGCTTCTCTAGCCTCACTTAAAATAAATTTAAGTTCCGTGATCCACACCGAGCTGTAGACCAACCACATTTATTTTTATTTATATAGAACATTAATTTCCCTCTTTTAATTTTTGATTTTCATAGTTCTTTTTTTTTTTTTGTAAGTTTGTATATGCAGTTTTTTGTTTTCTTTGTCTTAATTTAATATTAGTTAACGATATTTTTATCTTAAGCACAAACGCTCTTAAGCAAGATGTGTTCACACCCAAAAGGGTGAATTCGATAATGTATTATTTTATGAAAATAAGTTCAATGTTTATGTGTGCAGTTTTCATCCAGTTGTGTGAACCTAAAAAAATAAAAAAAAATATAAGTTCTAAGGTCTCAAATATAGTTACAACGGCTGCCTCACCCTTCAAACCGAAACGCATTACTGCTTCACGGCAGAAATAGGCAGGGTGGTGGTCCCCACCCGCCCGGACTTAAAAGAGGTCCTGCCACCAGTAATTATGCAAATTATAATTTTGCGGGTTTAATTTTTACTACACGATATTATTCCTTCACCGTGGAAGTCAATCGTGAACATTTGTTAAGTACGTATTTCATTAGAAAAATTGGTACCTGCCTGCGGGATTCGAACACCGGTGCACCGCTCAAAACGAATGCACCGGACGTCTTATCTGTTAGGCCATGATGCCTTCAGCTCAAACACTAGAAACAGGTCTAGGGACTGTAGTACTCATCCTCGTCGAACTCGGCCAAGAGCTCGACGTGCAATCTAACCCATGCATCAGCCCGCTGAGTTTCTCGCCGGATCTTCTCAACGGGTCGCGATTCCGATCCGGTAGTAGATTCATTCGCGAAGCAGCTGTCCTTGAGTTGTTAGGTCTCCTTTGGATGCGCTCAGGCAGTTTTTAGTAAATCCCATCCCCCCTGGCTGAGCCTTTACTTTTCCACCTGTCCTGATGAAACTGAAAAGGCGTCCGGGTCACATGTAATCCTTCCTTCACAAAAAAGTTTGTCAACCCTAACGCAAGGGCAGAAGTTCGGAGATTAACTTTTTTTTTTTTATGATTGAAGGATTACTGGTGGCCCGGAGGCCTTTCCAGTTTCACCAGGACAGGTGGGCGAGCAAAGGCTCAGCCAGGAGGGGTGGGATTTGCTAACAGCTACCCGAGCGCCTCCGAAGGAGACCTAACAACTCAAGAGTAGCTGCATCGCGAATGAATCTACTACCGGATCGGAATCGCGACCCGCTGAGNTGTAAATTAGCAATGCAAACAAATTGTTTTGGTTGACCCTCCGAGCACTAAATTTAATGTTTAATGAAATCTGAGATAACAGTTCAGGCGAATCCAACAGAGAGTGAATTATCTTATATAAGTATATCAGATCAGTGCATGTACGTCGATCTTCTAGTGACTGCATGTTATAGTTTAATAGTCTTTGATCGTATTTAAGTTCAGAGCGGCCTGGTTGGCCTGTTTTCAGTCACTTTGTGAGGTTAGCTCTATTTTAAACCTAAATCCGTGTTATTAATCATTTTAGATTACAGATTCAAATGTTTTAACGATTTATCTAATGACTTTTGCATGCAAAAATCCTCGATGTCAAATTGCTAAGAATGAAACCAGTGTAGCCGTATCTATGACAATTCATAACTCTATGTAAATTACCGAATAAAGCTTGCGTCTAATGTGATTAGAAACTCATCTTAATTCAGTTTCGTTTGCTACCGGAGCCAGAGGGACTTGTGTTTAGAGTATTTTGCTCGTGGACATCAAAAATGCCAAGGACACAGCCAACACAGTGACTACCACTGATAGCAGGCATTTCCTTGAGGTCTCGAATGTAATTTGACAATTCTACAAAATTTGAACTCCCTCCAAAACCCAACAATCCCATTTTTACTGGTTAGCCATCGGAGCACCGTGGTTCGTGAGGAACGTCGACCTACACGAGCACCCGGGTCTTGAGTCAACCCGAAAACACCTGACATCAGCGTCGGAACGGTACTTTGATTAGCCTATGCGTCATGATAATCGCCTTATCGTTTGCCCTAGAGACGTCCTTACGGATCCAAAACTTTTTTTTATTGCTTAGATGGGTGGACGATCTCACAGCCCACTTGGTGTTAAGTGGTTACTGGAGCCCATAGGTATCCACAACGTAAATGCGCCACCCACCTTGAGATATAACCGCTCGCAACCGCTCGCAATTGGTAAACATTCAAGGGTTTAAATCTAGAGTGCACATGGTCCCATCAGGGGTCCCTCAAGGGTCTCATCTCGGTCCTTTCTTTTTCCTAGTCTACATCAATAACATTAAGCATGTCATCCAATCTAAGTTTAAATTATATGCTGATGACTTAAAAGTGTATCGTGCTGTTGAAGACCATTCGGATATAATGGCTCTTCAGTCAGATATCAATGCGATTTACAAATGGAGTACGCAGAATTACATGCACTTAAATTTGCAAAAGTGTAATTTTATTAAATTTACAANGGGTCTTGAAAACACTCGCCTTGCGGCGAGGCCCCAACTTCTCGGACCTGAGCGGTTCTATTGAACACAGGTGGCAATGCGGCGCGATTACTACAGGACAAAGAAAAAGCACAACAAAACAGAAATTACGAAAAGAAAACAAAACAAATAAATACTTGCAGGAAACCACTTTGTCGGCAGATGTACCACGAACACAGAAACAACAAAAGGAAACAAAACAAATAAAAACTTCCAGAAAGAGCACTTAGTCGGCAGATGTACCACGAACACAGGCCGCGCGAACAATGGCCGGGCTAACAAAAGCCGGGCGAACAAAGACCGGGCGATCGAGTGGACGATGAGCACGTCCGCACGTGACGGGTGCCTCTATCGGAATGAGAGATTAACTTCTGATTAATACCAACGTTACTTTTACGCTTCTTTCTTACATCAACATAATCTGTTACCGCTTCTTTTGCAACAAAAATATTACGTAACCAATATTGTTGTTACAATGTTTTAACTTAATGCTAGTTAAGATTTTACTAATTAGTAGGTAATTAATTTAATAACAATTACACATTACATATTTATTGTATAATATAGGCACCGTCTGTGAAAAGCATGGAACCACCAGCGGATAGGCACTTTTTTACGTTTAGAAATCCAATTTACGGATATAAGGCCGAAAGAACCGGGTAATTTCAGACTCTGCAGCCTCGTAAGACGCTACCCTTTGTTGCAGATAATTAATACTCCAACCTATTTCGTCCTATTAGTAGAATCATTGTAACGCATATAATTACCATAAAAACCAACCAATTTCAAAAGCTCGCCAATAATATAGCTAAGTAAAGGCTAAAATAGCTGATATTTTAATGCAAATATAATTGTGACTAACGGCCCGCCCTCGCTTCGCTTCGGAAACATTAAAATACACATGAAAAAAAAAAAAAAAAAAAAGGAGCCTATGTTCATCAGGGACAATGTCGGCTTCTAATGGAAAAAGAATTTTTCAAACAAACAAACAAATTTTTCCTCTTTATAATATTAGTATAGATACCGCAACTTAACATCCCTACTGAGCTTGACCACCAATAAAACAAAACTAAACGCGCCCAAGTGTTAAAGTAATAACACTTACAAATCTTTAATTAATCTTCCATACTAATAATTGTCAGTATTACGAATTTGGATCTCCAAGAACGCAGCCCGAGGCTGTGTTACAACCAAGTAATGACCCGTGTAATAAATTGTTATGTTGTTAGTGTACCCTTAACACAGAGTTTCGAAGGCACAGATTACGATTTAAAAATTAAAAAAACATTTTTTTATAGATTTTTGTATGAATCATCCAATACGAGCGGTACGCTCAGAGGTACATGGTTTGGTTCAAGAATTTAACTGTCTCTAAAGAACGATTAATAATCTTCTATCAACAGAAGTCGTCGTGGCCTAAAGGATAAGACGTCCGGTGCATTCGTATCTAAAGTAGATGCAACGGAGTTCGAATCCCGCAGGCAGGTATCATTTTTTCTAATGAAATACGTACTTAACAATAGTTCACGATTGACTTCCATGATGAAGGAGTAGCATCGTATAATAAAAACCAAACCCGCAAAATTAAAATTTGCGTAATTACTGCTGGTAGACCTCTTGTGAGTCCGCACGGCTAGGTATCACCACCCTGCCTATTTCTGCCGTGAAGCAGTAATGCAGTTCGGTTTGAAGGGCCGGGCAGCCGTTGTACAGTCTTTTTTTTATTGCTTAGATGGGTGGACGAGCTCACAGCCCACCTGGTGTTAAATGGTTACTGGAGCCCATAGACATCTACAACGTAAATGCGCCACCCACTTTGAGATATAAGTTCTAAGGTCTCAGTATAGTTACAACGGCTACCCCACCCTTCAAACCGGCTGGAGTCATGGTCCAGACGGCTGGCTGATCCTTCGGCTGGTCGTAGGACTGTCGAGGCGATTCGCCCGGTCCTTGTGGATTGGGTGAATCGTGACAGAGGACGCCTCACTTTCCGGCTCACGCAGGTGCTCACTGGGCATGGTTGTTTCGGTGAGTTCCTGCACCGGATCACAGCTGAGCCGACGGCAGAGTGCCACCATTGTGGTTGCGACTTGGACACGGCAGAGCATACACTCGTCGCCTGCCCCGCATGGGAGGGGTGGCATCGTGTCCTCGTCGCAAAAATAGGAACCGACTTGTCGTTGCCGAGTGCTGTGGCATCGATGATCGGCGACGACGAGTCGTGGAAGGCGATGCTCGACTTCTGCGAGTGCACCATCTCGCAGAAGGAGGCGGCAGGGCGCGTGAGAGACGCACAATCCCGCCGCCGTCGAGTGGGGGCCAGGGAGGCGGATCTCGCCCAAGCCCTGGCCCTCTAAGTGTTTCGGGTCCCCCTCACATGTCGGTCTGGGGACCGGCGAGGGGGGCCTAAGAAGACGACGTGCATGCTGCTCTGCACGCGTTTTACGCAAGAGCATCCGGGTGATGGAAGGCCGGCTATCCTCGACCCACGCTGGTTCTGGCCCAGCGGGGTATTCCGTATGGTAACCCACTCTAACCGACGCCATCTAGGCGGGCTTCGGACAGTCTTTTTTTTTTTTTTTTNCGACTTTGTTTTATACTATGTAGTGATTATATTATGAGGGTAGACAAAGTTGTTTGCTTTTAGCATCATATCTGTAATCTTCGGTCTGGGGACCGGCGAGGGGGGCCTAAGAAGACGACGTGCAAGCTGCTCTGCGCGCGTTTTACGCAAGAGCATCCGGGTGATGGAAGGCCGGCTATCCTCGACCCACGCTGGTTCTGGCCCAGCGGGGTATTCCGTAGGGTAACCCACTCTAACCGGCGCTATCTAGGCGGGCTTTGGACAGTCTGCCGACCGAGAGGGCTGGTGGTCATGGCGCCGACGACCGCCAGTCCGGCGTCCCAAGGGGGAGGGTGATGGGAGAGATGTGCTCCGCACTAAACGCTTCACTTTCCCCCCTTTGCCTTGTCATGAGTTCTGTCTCATGCGAGGTTTGGACGTTGGTTGTTGAGCGACAGGAGGTTTTAGTCAGTTCGACTCTGACATACCCCGCCCAGTATCCCCAGAAAAGGGCGGAAGTCCGGCGATTTCCTCCTGACCACAAAAAAAAAACCCTTCAAACCGAAACGCATTACTGCTTCACGGCAGAAATAGGCGAGGTAGTGGTACCTACCCGTGCGGACTCATAAAAGGTCCTACCACCAGTGATTACGCAAATTATAATTTTGCGGGTTTGATTTTTATTACACGATGTTATTCCTTCACCGTGGAAGTCAATCGTGAACATTTGTTAAGAACATTTGTTAAAAGTGACATTTACTTTGTAGATGTTTATAGGCTGTGGTAACCACTTATCACCAGGTGGGCCGTGAGCTGGTCTACCCACCTTTTTTTTTTTTTTTTTTTTTTTNNNAGGGCCGAACCTCCTACGAGGTCCCCGCGCAAAAGGGGCGCGCGGGGTATGTGAGACTCAACGATCTGCATGGTGTTGTGAGCAGACCGCGGGCCCAAGGATTTTAGGACCCACCCACTAAACGACTCCCCTGCACTCTTACACCCGACGTCCGATCCCCTCCGAGGTCAGAATCCGGATGAGGTAGGGGGGCTACCGCGGTCAACACTACAACCAGACGGCGCGGCTCACCCCAAGGACGCCCAGCCGACGGAGCCTTCGAGGCGAATCGAAGGCTCTGAAACGTCGGCCGTCTCGGTACGGCAGCCCGTCGGGCCGCCCAGACGGTGCCGCTGGTGTCCCGGAATACCCCGCTGGACCAGAACCAGCCTGCCGGGTCGGGACGCGATACACCGTCGACCGGTCGCTCTATTCACTCCACGGCAGCGCTAAGCAATATTTTTTTTTAAAAACCAGTTCTGTGTTGACCATGCTCCTAACATTGACAATATTCATGTTGTATGGTTAGTTACTGATTTCGGTTGAAGTTTTCATATAAGGTTTCATATAAGATGTTTTCGCATATTCATTCATATAAAATACACAAATTACATACATACACACATACACATTAAACAATCGTAAGCAATTGAGTGGTATTACTCGTATTACCAAAGCATATATTTATAACGAGTGAAAAAAAACGTTAACGCATTTATCAGAACGGTACCTTAAATAAATTACTTTTCACGCGAACTAACAATCTGGTAGCCATCGATTCGTATTTCATAGATGTTATTGTTATTATTATTATTAAATTAATTACAAGTGTTTTTTTTTTATGTTACAGATGAATTGATTTCGGAATCTATCAATTATTTTGATGGCAGGCCTAATGGTTTTATTTAAGTGAAGCTACTGCGTAATATCTTTCAAGATGCAAGGGCTTTTGTATGTATGGAATGAAAAAACACTCTACCCATCACATAGTAAGCGTGCCTAATACCCAACGCAGTTTTTCAACGAAAATATGGAATCTGCTTTTAGGATAGATACCTGACGCTAAGCTGTTATTGGAGCCCATAGATATCTCAATATAAAGGCCGCCATTCAAGTTCCAACTTAAAGACGAAGTCTGATTATATTTCACAATGTCTGCTCCCCTCCCACTTAATCCTTAACTCATAATTATGTCACAACATAAATACGCAGTACTAAAACATTTAGGGTTTAATCTTGCATGTTTATTGTTATTAATTTATTTCCGACGTTCATAGTTTTCGTGGTAACGGACGATTTAAGTGTTATTCTAATTTGAATCTTATTCCAACTACCGTCTATTCTATACTAATATATAAATCTACAGTGGTTTTTACGGATGTTCCGTTATAACTACTAAACCGTGCAACCGATTGCCTTGAAACTTGGTATCCGTGTAGAAAATATATGTACTTAATGGATAGGCTAATATTTGTATGAGTATTGGACCCCCTACACCAGTTGCGGGGGCGTTAATGATGAGAATCTTTGTGGGGGTGAGAAATAATAATGTTAATTTTAAATGCCCAGCGAAGCGGATGGGTACAGCTAGTTTATCTATAAAAATATATATTTGCTTTGTTTCACAACTGAGGTCTAGCAATTTTCTGGATTTCGGTTATAATCTTCACGATAAGAGGAACGCAGATCATATATAAATAGAAAAGACAAAATCGAAGAAAATGCTAGAGATCCGTGCGGGCTCACAATATTGGTATTTTTTCCTCTACCTATTCGGTAGTAACCTAAGAGGCTATTTCAGCTACGCCTGGACGGGTAGGTGAGCTCGCGGGTTCAACCTGAGAAAATTTGCTAACACTAGCCCCTAGCTAGAGCAGTGCTTCGCATCGCAATCTACCACCGGATCGGAATCGCGACCCACTGAGAAGCGATCCGGCGAGAAACTCAGTGGCCATCAGTAATTATGGACCGCCCCTAATACTGTTGATATACTCGAGTGATAGTGAGCACTCATCGTCAAGTGGCCGTCATCGTCAGCCAGGCGGCATGCTCATTTATGAAGATAAAAAAAAAAACAATAAAACTAAAGTATCGTCAATCAACGTTTATTTGCTTTACCATAAAAATATACTTACAATCACAATGGCACATAACTTAGCTGAGTTTGCCTCTTTAAGAGCATCTCTACGTTCTCGCTGCGTGTCTTAACAACGAACACTCTGAAGGAAAGTTTGTCGAGAATGTAGATTACCTTAAACACATTAAGCCTTGTACTTATAAAACAAAGTTTAGCTAAAATTCACAGCTTTATCATTTACGATGTGAATATTTATCTGCTTTGCTTTATAAATAAGAAGGGTATGAGTAGTATTGGTGTTTCTAGTATTTGTAGAAGCGACGGAAGGCAGGGTTCACGTACTGCCCTTTCGCGTAGGGGTACTGGGCTCGGGCAGCGATCACGGCAGGTTCGTATTTAGCGTCGCGGTAGCTTCCTGAAACCACCATTGTAATACAGTTTAAATAATATTTTATTAGTGGCATGTTTTATTTATTTATATTTTATTGCTTAGATGGGTGGACCTGCTCACAACCCACCTGGCGTTAAGTGGTTACTGGAGCCCATAGACATCTACAACGTAAATGCGCCACCCACCTTGAGATATAAGTTCTAAGGAAGATGTAACTTATATGAAATGTTTGTTCTCATCTCTATCGTTTATTAAAATTATCACGTCTTAAAAAAATATCTCGGGAGTAGCATTAACTGGATTCTTATAAGTGTAGATTTATTTAAATAGCCATTTACAATAT
Organism: Bombyx mandarina; assembly: GCF_003987935.1. The sequence continues at coordinate 782,411 of NW_021011602.1, forward strand.
AGATCCCATTTAAGAGAGTATTAACGGCGGCATAAATTATTTTTATTATAATTTATTGCTCGAGCTCACGACACACTTGGTGTTCATTGGTTGCCGTTGTCCATGGACATCAACAACTTTAATACCGTCACCTACCTCAAGGCATAAATTCAAAGTGTTCGTTCTATAGTCCAACCGCTGTCTTATCCTTCAAATCGAAACGCATTACTGCTTAGCGGCAGAAATAGCAGGGGGGCGGTAGTACCTACCCGCGCGGGCTCACTAGATGTCCTACCACTAGTAAAACGCAGAGAAGTGAAGTACAGTAAAACCCAGTTCGTTCTAAGATTTTTCAACGGTACTGCTTCGACGCTGGGAGTCTTTGAATGGCCTGTTTTCTGGTAAAAGCCTAATTGAATAAGAACTTATTTGATTTTTATTTAATTTGCGAAAGATTTGAATGCTCTAGGTAGATGACGACCCTTATAGTGTTAAATGTATATTATAATAACCATCACTATTGACGACACTAAAAGGTGGTGACGACTTATGGTATCTCGTGCCATACCTATTAGCGTACCGAATTGAGATAAGTGAGAATAAAATTAAATGCATTAATGTTTGTAACCAATTGCTATTTCTTAGTAGGACATTAACATTATTATTGACATAAGAAATAGAATAGTGCATTATACTCATAAATAAATCATTCAATTTTAAAGTTTCATCACTATCGCATCGTAAATATTTAAGCTTTTATTTAACCTTGACTCCGTCGAACTTAAAACTGACATTAAATAAAAATTATTCACCGAATGAAATACTTTCAAATGTATCAGCAAATATACGATTACGTGCTAATAAATTGGAATCATTTTAGTTTTAATCTGCAAGTATATTTTTGTTAATCTCTGTATAGATGAAGTGAGTACACATTAAAACATTTTTTTTTCTTTTTTTTCTTTTTTTTATTCCTTAGATGTGTGGACGAGCTCACAGCCCACCTGGTGTTAAGTGGTTACTGGAGCCCATAGACATCAACAACGTAAATGCGCCACACACCTTGAGATATAGTTCTAAGGTCTCAGTATAGTCACAACGGCTGCCCCACCCTTCAAACCGAAACGCATTACTGCTTCACGGCAGAAATAGGCGGGGCGGTGGTACCTACCTGTGCGCACTCACAAGAGGTCCTACCACCAGTAAACATTATTGGACTTGAATCCTATTTATAAGAATGAGATAAGTAATTTAAGACGTTTATTCCCCGAAAACTAATCTCTTGACTAGCTTTGCGATGATAAAATCAGAACTAGCTTGTAAAGAGGAATGAACTGCTACAATAAAATAAAAATATAATTTTCATTTACCACACTATGCATTAATACTTATTCAAACTTTGCGAGTGGGACTACCACTAAGGATAAGAGATTTGCCCAAAATATATGCAAATCAGGACGCGTTTACGCGTTACGCCAAATTGTAATAAACTAAGATAAAACTATGTCAAACTTCGGGAATCCGCAATGTAAAGGAATATGCCGGCTATGGATAATAATGGAATATGAATATTGCGGCTATGGAATGAGCTCTCCTCCACAGCGTTTCCCGAGCGCTATGACATGTCCTTCTTCAAACGAGGCTTGTGGAGAGTATTAAGCGGTAGGCAGCGGCTTGGCTCTGTCCCTGGCATTGCTGAAGTCCATGAGCGACGGTAACCACTCACCATCAGGTGGGCCGTATGCTCGTCTGCCTACAAGGGCAATAAAAAAAAATGTAACATGAAGGTAGCAAGCGTGCCTGCATTGATTTACTTTCCATTGCGCGCTACAAAAAAAACATCAATAGTCGGTAACATTAATGCTATACAGTAACTTAACGCTGCGTAAGACCGAAAGCTCACCTTCACATTTCAGGCTCTACAAATTTAATAGCCATAAATCTGAAGTAATCACTAAATAGAGCTTTCGGCTATCATATTTCTCAATTAATGAAATATTAATTTTAGAAACAGGGCAGCGTGATTTCAATCCTATGACAGCCAAGAATTTACCCACAAACTGTATTAATTTATGAAAATGATTACACACGCACGATTTAACGCATAGATTAAAATAGAATAATGTTATTTGAGTAAAATTTAAATTGTCAATAAATATTATAGAGATGACAAATAAATTATAACTTATGATAAAGTCGAACTTAATCGCCTCAATTTGTAAGCTAAGTTTCGGCCTATTTAAATAGACAAGCAATACTTGTTGCAAAATGTTAGAACTCATGCAAATATTGAGTAACATGTGATCTGGTGAGGTTTAATATATACACAATAAAATACAGCTAAACATTTGTAATCGTTTTGTTATACTTTTTGTGCTAGAGATTTTTATTTTATTTTATTAAAACATAATCGACATCAAGGAACCGCTTAGACACATCGATGAAAAACACTAAAATACTATAGTTATAGTTTGTTTCTTCCCACGTTATTCCTACCCTCAATACGATCATACCTAGTCGGGTTTTTTTCCCTACCTATTCGCTGGCAGCGAAGGCAGCGGCTTGGCTCTGCCCCTGGCATTGCTGAAGTCCATAGGCGACGGTAACCACTCACCAGCAGGTGGGCCGTATGCTCGTCTGCCTACAAGGGCAATAAAAAAAAGCCTAAACGGCTATTACAGCTTTGCGCCAACGGACCTAGTCAAGCGTTCAAGTATGTAACACGACCTGTATTTATTCCAGCGTAAGCATTTCGCGTAATTTCGTAGGACTCTCGGGAGTCCGTGCTGGCGGGCACTGATGAGGTATTCATTCTCTAATTATCCCCATTCATTCTCTAATTATTTAAGGTAGTCAGATTTAGCTGCCCAGTAAATTTAGTAAAATAATCCGTCTTTTCAAAACTCCTACACACCTCCGCACAATATGATTACGTATTTTTATATAGCACTAGCTAACCCGGCAGACTTCGTAGTGCCTCAATCGATAAATAAATGACCTAAACTTTATTTATAATAGAGTTCCCAGAATTTTCATATTTATCTACCTTTTGATCCTTCTCTGGACTTCGGCAAATAATTCAAGACCAAATCGGTCTAGCCGTTCTCGAGTTTTAGGGAGACTAACGACAGCAATTCATTTTTATGTATATAGATTAATCTCACATGCGAACCATTAGTTGTTTTCGATGCTTTTTATTCCTCGTAAATAAACATTTACATCCATATTCCCTCTAACGTTGAGTATCTGCCAAAATTATTAGCCACGTCACAATAAAGCACATTTCGCCGGTTTAATGTGGCCACCAAATGAATTGTTTCTGAACTAAGTGCAGCAGTTCAAAGCCCAATAGAAGAAGCCTTAGAAAAAACTTAAATCCCACTAGTTAGTGTTTCAATAACTAACGACTTTTATGAGCAATTCCGAAACTTATTTAAGACAAACAGTTACCCGATGAAAAACTTTTCCTCCTCTTCCTCTCCTGCTGAAAACAATTTCTATACAACTGTCAATAAATCAAAACTTACCATCATCGAAAATACCGGCTGCCTCGTCTCTGGCGTTCTCTTGTAGAGACCTGGCGATGGCTTCCGGGATGGGCGGAGGGGTGGGCAGGTGAGAGCCCTGAGGCTGATAGCCATTAGCGTCAGCTGTGTAGGTCACGGCGTAAACCTGACCGTCGTCACCGGTGTAAGAGAAACGACCCTGGGACTGGATGCCATTAGCTTCAACTCCTGAAGCCTCAGCAGAAATACCTGTAAAAATTATTCCTTTTTTATTTATGTTGAATTAACCAATTACAAGGATTTTTGCTGAATAGTCAGTTAATATTTAGCCCACGTGATGTAGGCGGTAAAGACAACCAATGATGATTACGAGGCTAACATTGACGCAATACCGTCCCTAGCCCTACCTACTAAACCTTTTAATAGCCTTTAAACTTTTTTTAATAGCATAGATGGGTGGACGAGCCCATGACCTAGCTGGTGTTAAGTGGTCACCGGCTACCATAGACATTAACAACGTAAATTCCGCCACCCACCTTGAGATATGAGTTCTAAGTCTCAATTTTTACTATACTTCCAATTATTTTATAGTCTATACTAATATATAAATCTACAGTGGTTTTTACGGATGTTCCGTTATAACTACTGAACCATGCAACCGATTGACTTGAAACTTGGTATCCATGTATAAAATACATGTACTTAATGGATAGGCTAATATTTATATGAGAGTTGGTCTCCCTAATAATAATGACAAAAAATAATAATTTGTTAATTTTAAATTTAATTTTAAATGCTACGCATTCCTTGGACAGCTATGAGAACCAATGTCTCCATCCTCGAAGAGTTGAAGGTCACCAAGCGCCTGCTGACTATGTGCCAGGAAAGGATCCGGAGTTTCTTTGGGCACATAATGCGATCCTCATTGCACAGCCTGGAGAAACTCACAATTCTCGGACAGATGGAGGGGAAGCGCGCTAGAGGAAGAGCGCCAGCTAGATGGGTTGACCAACTCAAGGAGGTGACTGGAGGCCAGATATGGGGAGCGGTACATATGGCGCAGAACCGGACCGAGTGGAGAAGATTGACATACAGTCACGATCCTCAGCATTGAGAGAACGACCAGAAAGAAAGAAATGCCCGGCGAAGCGGGCGAGTACGGCTACTACTTAATAATTCTCCTTAAAAAGCCTATGAAAATTGACAGTACATATGCTTAGACTCAAATGAACTCACCGTTCTCTGTATCGTAAGCGTAGTGGAAGCCCTGTTCGTTGACTTCTGATTCCGACCTCAAGATAGCGGCGCCCCCCTCCAGGGACGACCTGGCTCTACCATCCTGGTAATAAGCCGGCGAAAAGCGGTATTGAGGAGGGACGTACGCTGGGAGGGCACCCGCCGCGCACACACCAATAAAAGCTGCGAAGATGATCTGAAAACAAAATTCATACAAATGGCTTCGATTTCAATAGCTTAAGCAGGTGCACGACCACGAGCTTGAAAGCTTCGTCTCTACCTCTTCTGCTATCGTTAAAGTATATCTTAGGTAAACATACTTTTTTTTTTATTGCTTAGATGAGTGGAAGAGCTCACAGCCCACCTGATGTTAAGTGGTTACTGGAGCAAATAGACATCTACAACGTAAATGCGCCACCCACCTTGAGATATAAGTTCTAAGGTTTCAAGTATAGTTCATGCAGAATGAATTTTGTAAAAGAAATCGTCTAAGCAAATTTGAAAAATCACGAGATTATCCCACAGAGTTTCTCACTGTGGTGATAGATTCTGCCAACACTGCTCTCGCTAGAGCTAGTGTTAGTGACTTCTCTTAGGTTGAGCCCGTGAGCTTACCTACACATTCACGAGTAGCTGGAATAACCCCTTAGGCTACCAGCAAATAGGTAAAGAAAAGAAAAAACAATGCGAATACATATTAGAAACTTTTTTAAGTCACCTATTGAGATATGGATGTCAGTTTCAATGTTCAATTTAGGCACCCTCGTTTTTTCTGGAATAACCACGCCAATCTCTTACGGCTAGAATTGCTATTCCATATTTTATGTATTAATACAAAATGATACATTTAAACTGATACTGTCTTAAGATTGAAACAAGAAGACTAAGACTTCGCATATATTAAAAGCATTCGCGATATATCATCATATCTTTATTCTTTATTGTACACACACAGTTAATACAATATAATAATTGCGAAAAGTTATTTAAATGGCGAGCTTAACTCAACAATTGAGTTATCTACCAGCTAACCGTTCTTAAAGAGGGTGAGCTTTACATAGGTGGGTAGACCATGAACTTTTTGTCTTCTTCCTTGATTCCGCTTGTGGTACAGATGTTACCACTTTTGTGGTGCCTTCTCACATTTCTGTCTACTCGTCTAACAAATAACGACTGCTCTGAAAACTAGGCGATGTAACAACTCTGCGGCGGATATCAATCAACTCGCGCGTGTTGGTGAGCGCTTAAAACTGACTTACTAGTTCGTCTTTTGGTCCTAAGCCGCAGCTCACCAGCTACACGTTCCGATTTGAAGGGTGGGGCAGCCTATACTGTACATCACAGACTTAGCCCTTAAGTTACGTGGCGGTATTCACGCAATGATGTCTATAGACTCCAGTGAGTAAAGAACAAATGGACTGGAAAGCTCATCATCTGTTTACGTAATCAATAAAAAACTCAATTTCAAACCCGTTGCGACGAAACGACAAAAACCACAAAAATATAGGCCGAATTACAAAACGTATCACCAATTCAACACGACAGCTATTTTTTCAACAATCACTTATTACGACTTTAGATCGTAATCGTGAATTGAAAACGTCATAAACATTGACAATAGTCACGACTGTCATGAGCCATAACAATGAGGGTGCCGCGTCTCTGGACCCCGTTATTGTATAAACGGTTACTTCAAACTACTTGTTACAAAATATTATAAGACCACAAAGCTTTAAGACAAATCTGACGTTAAACCACCATGTAGCCGTAGTTACTCTGAAACTTGAGATCTAACTTCGAAGTCAGCCAATCCTCCAAACACATCTTACTATAATGAAGTCATTTATAATTAGCTACTTATCTATACTTAATATTATAAAGAGGAAAGATTTGTTTGTTTGTATTGAATAGGCTCCGAAACTAATGAACCGATTTGAAAAATTCTTTCCGTGTTTGGAAGCTACACTATTCCCGAATGACATAGGCTATAATCTTTTTTGAAAAAAAATAGGAATATTTACTAAAACTCAAATAATGTAACCGAAGGTGTAAAAAAAACACCTAAAATATTCTTTAAATCGCGTGCCCTGCGAAAACTATTGATTATAGAATAAAATAATGTAGTACGACTTTGTAGAATACATTATTATTTACAAAAAGTGTCCCGACAGCATATGTCTTACTATTATATTTATGCTGCAATAAGTGTTAATAAAAAAAAAACAACAACTCAAATATCGTTGAAATTTTTGTTAAACACCCGAACGGAGCCGGAACGGGCCGCTTGTCTTAAAAAAACTATCGGACTGTTGGAAGACGTTAAATTAAACGCGATATCATATCGTGAGACCTTATAATATATAGTGAGACCTTAGAACTTATATCGCGAGGTGGGTGGCGCATTTACGTTGTAGATGTCTATGGGCTCCAGTAACCACTTAACATCAGGTGGGCTGTGAGCTCGTCCATCCATCTAAGCAATAAAAAAAAATAAAAAAAATCGTTGTAGTCATTTTATCTGCTACCACTACTACTCGCGTAAAAGACGAAACACTTAGCTAAAGTTACAAAAATGAGCTCGACTCAATCGTCAATTATCTTTTTAATGGTATTTCTATCCCACATTTAGAAATTTTATGTGTGATGATAGACATAGGTGATTTAAAAAAAAAGCTATCGGAAAAGTTGCCCAAACTGATTTATAGGACTAAAAAAGAAACTTTCAAATAAATTTTCGCCTTGATCTCATATCCCAAAAAAAATTGGTGATTTTCACTGATAATTCTAAGGGATCCGATAATATTTTAATACCAGGCGAGACGTGTGCTCATCTGCGCGCTTATACCACGCAAATCGGGGAAAATATAATGAATTTTAGAATGAAATAGAATTTTCTTAGAGCCGTTTAAAATGAAAAATTATTAACGTACCATTGACATGATGCTCACAGTGGTCCCGTTGAGAGAATGATGATCTGCCAAACCAAGCCTCAGCTTATATAGGTGCTGGCTCGCTGTCAAGGTTGGTCAGGATGCCGCTGATAGTGTTGGAAGTAATGCGATACAATTACAGAATGATTTCAATTTTATTGGGCATCGATTTAGTGATTTATAAGCCCAATTAATCTTTTCCGGTTGCTATATGAGGCTACAGGTTATTTCTCGTTCTAAGATACTCGGGATATACTAATTAAAAAAAATGATTATGCTCCAAATCAAAAACATCTCTTTTAGACTCTATTAATAACTTTAATTTTGGGTTTATTATATTACTTTTTAGTGTGTCTACATGGACATTAATACATGGATTACTGAAGCCGTAACGTGCCACCGTCAACCTTGAGGCATGAGGTCGTTGTCTCAAACGGAATTGTGTAACAGCTGTCGCGCCCATCAAACAGAACCGCCCAACCTATTTGTTATATTCTAAAAAAGGAAATATTATACGTGTATTTCCTCTGACTGTTGTAATGCACAGATGAGCGTAACCTAAACATCAGCCCGTTGAGTTTCTCGCCGGTTTTTCTCAGCAGGTCGCGATTCTGATCCGGCAGTAGATTAATTCGCGAAGCAGCTGCTTTTCAGATGTTAGGTCTCCTTTAGAGGCGTTCGTTAGCAAATCTAATCCCTTCTGGCTGAGCCTTTGCTCGCCCACCTGTCCTGGTGAAACTGGAAAGGCCACCGGATCACCAGTAATTCTTCAATCATAAGAAATGGGCGTACGAGCCCACAGCCCTTTTGGCATTAATTAGTTAACGGAGCCCAAAAATACCATAATAAAACGTCTATTTCTCAAATTCGGAATGCGTGATTGCTTTACGGTCGAAACACTGTAGTGTTTTTTTCAGGTAGGCTTTTAGTGCCGCCAATAATTACGCAGTTTTTTATAGTATTATTAGAGAAAGTCTGAAAGTAGCACCTGTGACAAAGAAGTTGAAAAGTGCGATTTTGGGATGGTATGGACATTTGATGACACGAAATGACAATGAGGTTGTTAAGAGAGTTTTAACTATGTGGAAGGCTTTAGAGGAAGAGGTAGACCTAAGAAGAAATGGATGGGGTGCATGAAAGACGATATTATTATGTGTAATAGGGGAGTGAGCGAAGTAATAGTACATATATGATAAAAGAATATGAAATGAGAAAACATGTTGATGATGAAGAAAATGATGATGAAACCATCTCATTCTTTCACTGTGGAAATCGTTCGTGAACATATTGTTACGCGCTGGGGTTTGGGATAAATAAAATTCTACCGAAGTGCAGTTAAAAATCACTGTATTAGCACTTACAACACTTAAAACACTTCACAAACACTTTAAAATTCTCAATTCACTTCTTCTGCTTCGCTTCAGGTGATCCGTTCGCTGTTTCGCTTCGAGTAGTTCCGATTACTAACTAACTGCGTGTCATCCCTGCAACGCTTTTATAGACGTTGATACCACATCCCTAGAATTATCGAGGATATTCCACACATTTCGAGTATTGTGTTTCCGCTATCTGACAATAGATGGCGTTGTACTTCTCGAGCGTTCTAGATGCCACTAGATCCTTCGATATTCGTTCGACTATTTGGCGATAGACGGCGTTACTCTTACCGGCATAACAATATGTTAAATACGCGATTTTCTATAAAAATACGATACCAGTTTGCGGGATTTGAGCACGGTATTGTCACATCAATCAATACGAGTACACGTGTGTCTAAAACAGAAAACAGATACCAACCCTTTTCCGTATCAAGCCGTGTAAGCCCTTAGCTTTAGACCAATTTATTTATCACGCTCATAATTAAGTCTAATGTCTAAATATAAATAATACATACTCTCAAATAATAATTGCACACTTAACACGGGTTCACGACTGATTAGAATAATGAAGAAATAGCATGGCATGTCGATTAAGATTTGATCTGCACAGAAATAGGAACACGATAACTGGGCGTCCTAAATTGCAATGGCGTGTGTTTTTAGGCGGGATTGATGAGAAGTCGAACAAGACAGAAATTAATTAGGATTTTCGATACATTTAAGGTTTGGTTTATTTTCATTGAAAAATCTGACTTAAATATGTTTTTTTTTTGCTTAGATGGTTGGACGAGCTCACAGCCCACCTGGTGTTAAGTGGTTACTGGAGCCCATAGACATCTACAACGTAAATGCGCCACACATCTCGAGATATAAGTTCTACGGTCTCACTCAGTATAGTTACAACGGTTGCCCCATCCTCCAAACCAAAACGCATTGCTGCTTCACGGCAGAAATAGGCGGGGCGGTGGTACCTACCCGTGCAGACTCACAAGAGGTCCTACCGCCAGTGATTACGCAAATTATAATTTTGCGGGTTTGATTTTTATTACACGATGTTATTCCTTCACCTTAGAAGTCGATCCTGAACATTTGTTAAGTACGTATTTCATTAGAAAAATTGGTACCCGCCTGCGGGATTCGAACACCGGTGCATCGCTATATACGAATGCACCGGACGTCTTATCCTTTAGGCCACGACGACTTCAAAATCTAACTTAAATATGTTATTTAATTTATCTCCTGGACATATATTTGCTACTCCTATCGCTTCACTCACTGAGGTTAATTTGATAGTTCATTGTAGTGTTTTATTTGCTTTTCGCATAATTCAATCTTCATTAATGTCATGTTTTATTCTTTATTCTTTATTGTACACACAGTTAATATAATACAGTAATTGCGAAAAGTTATAAAATGGCGAGCTTAACTCAACAATTGAGTTATCTATCAGCTAACCGTTCTTAAAGAGGGAAAGCTTTACATGAGTGGGTAGAAGAGTACAATCTAATCAATTTACTAATTGATACAATACACAATAACAATAATAAAAATAAAAAACACTAATACATAATATATCAGACTATATACATACACAATTACACACATAAATAACATAAACATACATATATAATGTTTTATGTTATCATTATTTCATTGTTTCGTATACTTTAACATTTATTGCGGACGGCACTTTTGAATAACTACTCGTAAATGCTATCATTATATTCATTGAGTGCTATTTATTCCACCTTACAATGATAACTCGGTAACGGAAATGAAAGGGATGCTAGTTTTCTTTATTACGCCAGTTTGATAGCCCTGAAGCTAATCTGATGACGAGTTCTGACATGAAAGCTTAAATGTCGCCAACCACTGATAAATACCTAATCTATATATTAATACGTGAAGCAAAAGCTTTGTACCACTTTTTACGAAAATTGCGCAGACAGAGGAGTATGAAATTTCCCACAACTTATAGAGAATATAGAGAAGGAGTACAGAATGTTAATATTTTGATAAATTGTGTATAATAAAACACAACAAAAAAAAAATTACACACACTACCATGTATTTGACTCACACACGCATGCATACTATTTGTTTACTGTCAAACTCTTGTTATTGCTTAGTCTGTGGTCAAATTAAGAATAAATTATTTAAGTAATGTTTGTCTTTATTTATGTTTGTCTGAAATGTAGTTTTGGCGAAATTTGTGAAAAAAGAAGTATAATAGTCTTTGACAATAGAATCATAATAGTATACAGACTTTTATAATTTCAATTAATTATAGTCGAATTTCGACTACCGGGGACCGCTAGTTACAATAATTTTATAACGCCTGATTCGTGATTAAATATAACTAAATACCTTTAAAAAAAAGCAAAAATACCTTTAAAAATATTTATACAAGTTTTTGCACGCTACTGCGTTCACGTTAATGTAGAAAAATAATAAACTAAACATTATAAAAACTGTCTTTTATATACCTCTGACAACGTGTATACAAAATTTCACATTGATCTATTTAATGGCTGAGACGTGAAACATGAAAGTATTACATATATAAAAACAGTCTTCCCTTTAACAAAAACAAGTATGTAACAATGTATATAATAATATTCTACTATTAACGCAATAATAAAGCTCCGATAACTCATAATGAATAAGACCATGTGTGTTAAAATTATTTTTCGATCTCTTTTTTTCAATCACCAACAGTGATGCAGCAATAACATTTTTAATTGGATTACATTATAAATTAAATTATTATGCTATTATTGTATCGATAAAACTGGTTACATCCTGCTTTGTGTAGTTGTTTTATTGCCATTCAAGGTAGATGAGAGCCACTACTCCAATCCAACGAAGCCGTGCTTAAAATTAAAAAACTTCAAAAGGTCTTCTGTGATCCTTGGCACAGCCACGTCACTAATGTCTAAGACAAGTTTTTATTTTATTTTTATTGCTTAGATCGGTGGACGAGCTCACAGCCCACCTGACGTTGAGTGGTTACTGGAGCCCATAGACATCTACAACGTAAATGCGCCACCCACCTTGAGATATAAGTTCTAAGGTCTCAAGTATAGTTACAAGGGCTGCTCCACCCTTCAAACCAAAACGCATTACTGCTTCACGGCAGAAATAGTGGTGGTACCTACCCGTGCGGACTCACAAGAGGTCCTACCATTAGTTTTTCGCAAATTCTTTTAAGGAAAGATACCTCAAGACGGAAGATATTGAGTAGATAAATTCGTTTATCTGACTCGTTTTATTGGGATTAATCCCACGTTCACATATTTTTTTATTTTTTTGCCAAGTTAGAAGAATGTGCACATGATAGAACTATGTAGTGGTGTTGAGAGATTAGTGGAAGTTATAGACATAACCTGAATACCACCACCCGTCTTGAGACATGAACTCAAAATCTCGATTTTAACATATTACATCTGTTTAGATATACGACAAAGAGATCTTCCACCGAGCGAGTGATATTGCTCGGTAGACCGACGGTCCGAATGTTGTTGTTCGGAACTTGTATATATGCGAGCTTATCTAGAAATTGTCGTAAGCGAGATTCAGGTATCTGTCAACTATCTTGCGTTGTACGATGGCTACCCGCCACAACCTGTACCACGCTAGAAACTGGAATGCATGACTGCTTCGAGTCAAGATGGTACCTACCGGAGCAGTCTTGCAATGTGCCCTTTTTTATTTTTCGGGCCTGGTACCGAACCTCCTACGAGGTCCCCGCGCCCAGGGGGCGCGCGGGGTATGTGGGACTGGTCCGCGACTTCGAGACCGTGGACCCGAGGGTGTTTTCAGGGCCCTACCCACTAAACGACTCTCCTGCACTCTTCGCCTAAGCGTCTGATCCCGGATGAGGTAGGGGGGTTACCGCGGTAAACACTACAACCAGACGGCGCAGCTGTCCCCAAGGACGCCCGGCCGACGGAGCCTTCGAGGCGAATCGAAGGCTCTGAAACGTTAGCCGTCTCGGTTACAATGTGCCCTACCGCCAATAAATGGTTGGCAATCGCAGTACGCTAGTACAATACTCACATAACGCTGCTGCTCACTCTCCAATGAAACTCTAAGCCACCATTTACGACATCAACAGGCACCGATGAAGTGGTTCTACTCTAAGCCGTCGCTACCCACCCAAAAGTGCTATGATATGTCCTTTGACTCGTAGCTATACTGCGAGTCTATGTGACATCAGATCTCTACAAAGACCGTCTTTGTTGCCCATAAATTCATGTAAAAGATAAGCTAGTAAAAGAAAAAATATAACAACTATGTACAGATAATGATGAGGTAACGAAGGAACCCCTATTAACCACACCGCGCTCGTGGTTGTCGCGAAACATTGTAATTATGAAAGAAATTAAGACTAAGACCACTGCTTTTGAGTTGTACTGTATTTATATATATCTTTAAACGGTAATCGCTTAACATTAAGGTCTCCACTCGTGTGAGAAGAAGAAATATTAATAGCCATCAAAATACTTAATGTTTTTGAGAGTTTTAATAAAATCATGACTATCTCGACAGGCGAAAGGCTATCTTAAGCGACATATTTGCTACTTTACGGAGAGCCATTTAAAGTTTAAAATTTGGAAAAAATATCAAAACAAACAAACTTCTTCACCCATTCGAATGGAGTAATTAATTGAAATTCAATTGAAAACATCAAACTGTTGATACTAATCTCTATATATAAAAATGAATTGCTGTTCGTTAGTCTCGCTAAAACTCGAGAACGGCTGGACCGATTTGGCTAATTTTCATTTTGAATTATTTGTGGAAGTCCAGAGAAGGTTTAAAAGGTAGATAAATATGAAAATGTTCAGAATTAAATAAAAATAACAATTTTGTTTTTCCTTTGATGTGTCCCCCGTCGGACGGATTCCGTTTGTGTTTTAAGTTTATTTTGTACATAGTTTTAGGTCTTTTATTTATCGATTGAGACACTACGAAGTCTACCGGGTCAGCTGGTACCAAATAAAACTCACCTTCAATTAGAAAGATAAATATTATCACGTTTTAAGCAAATTTCGCTTAAAACGTGATATTCTTCTAATCTTTCTAATTAACCTTTCACTCCTCGATATGATAATATCGTATCTTTCTCTGGCGTTTGAATAATCTTAAAATCATCCAATTTATTATAAACATTTTCATCAACTCTTTCTTACTTTGTATCGGTAAGGACATTAGCTGAAGCTTGAGTCATGAAGCTGAGCCTTGGCTCTACGTCGATTTCGTCATGGCTTGCTGAGCTTTTGAGTAAGTCGATTATCTGAGATCACTTCACACTACAAAAGTTCAATATTTCCCTTTTTGGAGGCCGATAGAATCGAATTATTTTAAAAGCAATCATATTTCAAATTCTCCGAACAACTAATGTTTAATTAAAAATACGATAAAAACATTAAATGATTCGATTAAATGGCGGCCGGTCATGAGATCGTCTACATAAGAACTCGTGGCCTTTCGGAAATTAACTGATTTATAGCTCTCAGCAACACCCATAACGCATTATAGGTGTTGCGAGATCAAGAAGATTTTTTTGAACAGTTCAAATAGACATTTTTGAAGTGAAGCTTCTTTAGGCGCATGAGGGTAAAATTTTTACAGAACGTCACGCAGGTATGCCACGGAAGTGACATAAAACCATAGACCTATATAGTAGGGACACGACATATTGTTCTATACGTACAATTGCTTATATAAATAGCACCCATTTTGAAGGCACATACATAAACATATATCTATCTCGTTCTTACTCAGCACTTTAACTCGCAGGAAAACAATATAACAGTATTTCAGTGCGTACATAAAATGAAACATGAATATACGTAAATATCTCCGTCTCCGTCTAATGAGGCCGAAAATCCGCCATGTTTAGCGCGCCAAATGTCATTGTCACGTCAGTTCGGCCGTCTGTTTTGGGTTGTACATTATTTATTGACTTTGATATCGATTTAATATGATTGATTATATAAAATTTCATAATTTATCATGCTTAAAACATACAAAAATAATAATTAAAACGTATTTTATAGGATCTCAAGAAAGTCGATGCCCTAAAACTATTATCTATATGTATTTAAATTCATTATGGAGCCCTCATCCGAAAAATCCATTTTTCGGTCGGAATCTATTGATCATGACACTAATCATAAATACCACTTTAAAATATGTCATCAAAACATATTTAGACATTCTGTTTAGATATTTCGGGAAAAAGGCTACCGACAAAATCTCTTCGGAACTATTTAAATAAAATAGTTTTATTCCGCAGTGAGTAAAACACTATTGTAAATTTGTTAAATATTTAATAATTAAGTGATTTTAGAGAGGAAGTCACAAGGAATGACGTTTGTAATTAATGAATAAATGTTCTGTAGGTGTTTTTTTTTTCACGCGGTCCCTTGATAAGTTTAAAATTTGAATCACTCTCAAGCGAAAGTGATTCAAATGGTGCGGCGCACCTTCCTTGGGGTGCGCTGCGGTAGTATGTTACGGACTTTAGAGTCAGCAAAACAATTAAAATAGATTGTAATAGTCTAAGAAAAACACGTACTCAAAATACGATAACATTTAGCATGCTAGAAATGGGCTGATGGCTTTGAACTACGCCATATCTTTATGTTTTGCGACAAACGACAACTTTATAAAATCAGTGTAGCAACTTTTAAAAATCATCATATCGTTTACTTGGCAAATTCGAAGGACGAACTTGTCTTAGATTTCACCCATCTAAATCATATCATATTTGCACATAACAATATACCTACTTACTTCCCATTAAAGTATAAATTCTACAAATAAATAATACTCAACAATATTTAAAATAAAATGAGCCAAGAACGTTTATCGATAAAACCTGATAACATTGAAATCTTTTGTACAGCACTAAAGCCGCCATGTTTTGTGGCCAGATGACGTCACAGTGGCACGAAATTTTGGTTGACGTTTCATTTCCATAGGTTTCCTACTTCATTGCATAAAACTGCTATTGAAATTAAGTACTTGTCAAATGTCAGTTGTAGTAGTTGTTGTATTTTTCCAACTGGAAAGACAAATGTATCATACCATACAGCCTAATATTTTATATTTTTTTGTAAATGAAATGAAAAGAATTTGGAACATTAATCAAATAGCATGAAATTAAATTAGTCAATTCAATTGGCAAAATATTAATCATTTACAATTTAAACATAATGTGACTGTCAACACTGAGGTTTGAGATTGACATTTGACAGACTTTTGGCGGGAACATATCTTCCTTTTTCCCTTCCTCTCAGTCTCGGAAATCTAAAGTTTTTAGATTTGTATAAATATAAGCAAGACTTATAAATTAGTTCGCCAAACAAGTTTCACTTCTGACATGTGTATTTTGTACGCACGCACTTTTTTTTTAATAAAAATTTTCTTCGACAGGCTGATTAAGTAGTGACGGCTTTACCAACAATTAATTACGAATATTCCTTCACTACAGAAAAGTACTATAGTACAGTAATAGTAGCCAGGAAGATTCTCCTTCTCTTTCGTCCTTGACTCACCGCGATGAAGCTAGAGAATCTTTTACTGGTGATAGGACCTCTTGTGAGTCCGCGCGGGTAGGTACCGCCATCCTGCCTATTTCTGCCGTGAAGCAGTAATGCGTTTCGGTTTGAAGGGTGGGACAGCCGTTGTACTGTTAAAAGTGAGACCTTAAAACTCATGTCTCGAGGTGAGTGGCGCATTTACGTTGTAGATGTCTATGGGCTCCAGTAATCACTTAACACCAGGGGGGCTGTGAGCTCGTCCAGCCATCAAAGCAATAAAAAATAAATAAATAAAAGTTAAGTATAATCTATCCCACTTTCTGCAGATACACCTTATTCAAATGTCATTAAGATTTAGGAATTATATTGTAAGGTATAAGGCGGTATTTAAGTTGTGGTTGGGTACGTGGAATCGCTTTGCCAGAACTTATATTTTTTTATGGCACTTGTAGGCAGACGAGCATACAGCCCACCTGATGGTGAGTGCTTGCTGCCACCCATGGATTTCAGTCTACTGTTAAACTTTTTATCTTACCTTTATTTACAAAAATACGTTTTCTTTAGAACCGTATTACAAAAATACGTTTTCATTGGCGGTAGTTCTTTTGACGTTCAACAAGTATGTACTTTCATTTATGTTGAATAAAATTTTTTTGATTTGATTTGATTTGAACCACCCTCCGCGTTATTTCTGCCGTAATGTAGACATGCAATTTAAAACTATAGACAACATAGTCTCAATTGAGACCTCAAGTCAAGGCGGGTGGGGGCACGCACTAAAAATGTATCGAACTTACTGTCTATTGATCGTGCATTCATGAGACCACTGACCCACTCGATAGGTTTTTTTTTTTAATGCTTACGATTTGTGTAGCGAAACGCGATGCATCATTAAACTTGAGCAAATTCAATGCGAATTTGATATTTAAACTTTTTATTGATCGTAATTAGTAGTAATGTTGCATTGATTTGTTATTGCCAATGCAAGGTTTCTCTGCGTGTGTTTTGTTTTTTTTTTACATAATATTTATAATAGTATCGTTTAAAAAATTTAAATAGAGATATTAAGGGCTTTATTCCCTATCCGTTATCCCAAACGTATCATGTAACCATTTGCTTACTAAAATTTGGCGAGTTTTTGGGTTTATTAAAAAGTACCGATTGCCATCTGACATACCAAAACCTACCGCACTTGAAGTAGGGAAACCCCCAGATAGGTGATGTGTCCGGGTACATATTACAGCTATTTATCCCACCACCATATGGGATAAATAGCTGGGAAGAGAGAAAAAAGAGAGAGAGAGAGAGAGAGAGAGAGATATATATATTAAGGGCTTTAAATGTTGTTTCCGTATTTATACTACAGTTGAATGAATATTTTGTTAGATTAAATTTATTTTAATTTTACATCGTATTTATATTACAGAAAACGCAGTTAAGTCTTCCGTTGTCCGGAGTATTTGATATCATTATAACATGTGCATACATATATGTACTTTAACATATCCTAATAATTAATCCTAGTAATTATTCCCATTTACCTTTAATTTGAAACACTATGGCACAGGAATGAATACCCTCTCTCGGTTTCCCCGTGTAATATAACATGCCTTTCTTCAAACACCCTTGAAAGAAGTCTCTAGAAGGAAACAGAAACTCGGGATTGCTGACGATATGTATGTCACTTATCATCAGTTTTCCTACTTATTCACTGACAGCCTAAGGGGCTATTCCAGGTACACCCAGACGGGTAGGTAAGCTCATGGGCTCAACCTGATGGAATTTGCTAAGACTAACAAAAGCAAAAGCTGCGCTTCGCAGAATCTGCCGCCGGATCGGAATCGCGACCCACTGAGAAGATCCCTTAAGCTCATCTACCAGCGACAGGTAGGGCAAAATTAAACTGTTGATTCATCGAAGCCTAAAAGATAAGACGCCCGGTACAATTTTGCATCAAGCGATGCGACCTTTACTGATGTTCAAATCCCACAGACAGGTACCAATTTTTCTAATTAAATATATAGTTAACAGATCTTCACTAATAAAATCGCAATCCACTGAGAAGATCCCTTAAGCTCACCTACCAGCGACAGGTAGGGAAAAATTAAACTGTTGATTCATCGAAGCCTAAAAGATAAGACGCCCGGTACAATTTTGCATCAAGCGATGCGACCTTTACTGATGTTCAAATCCCACAGACAGGTACCAATTTTTCTAATTAAATATATAGTTAACAGATCTTCACTAATAAAATCGCAATCCACTGAGAAGATCCCTTAAGCTCACCTACCAGCGACAGGTAGGGAAAAATTAAACTGTTGATTCATCGAAGCCTAAAAGATAAGACGCCCGGTACAATTTTGCATCAAGCGATGCGACCTTTACTGATGTTCAAATCCCACAGACAGGTACCAATTTTTCTAATTAAATATATAGTTAACAGATCTTCACTAATAACTTCCACGATGAAGAAATAGTCGCCTCAGGTAACGAAAAAATTAGAAATTACGTAATTTTACTGGTGGTAGAGCCTCTTGTGAGTCCGCAGGGGTAGGTACCACCACCCTGCCTATTTCTGCCGTGAAGCAGTAATGCGTTTCGGTTTGAAGGGTGAGGCAGCCGTTGTAACTATACTTGAGACCTTAGAACTTATATCTCAAGGTGGGTGGCGCATGAGATTTAGAACTCATGTCTCAAGGTGCGTTTGGGAATGTAAATTGTTGATGTCTATAAGCTCAAATAACCACTTAACACTATGAGCTGATTCACCTGTCTTAGCTATAAAAGATGTCGTGAAAAAGCTGTCGATACAGTAAGTAAATACATTGGCTCCATGGAGAAATGCAATAGACTAGAAAGATCGTGACCGATACAATAGCGACGAAATACTGGTAACTCATTAATGCTAAAAATTGTAGTAAGAGCCTGGTAAATAATAATAGATAATAGTAAATAATTGATAATAGTAAGTAATAATTTTTATAAAGCAATTTTACAGTGCAAATAAGGTTCTTATGCAAAAAAAGATACGAGTGCCCTGTTCTGATTGACTGATTTTAAGAAATCTAGTTTGCTCTATGTTTGAATTGGTCCCTGGATAATTTGAATTTCAAATTGGATCCAGAAGGTGTCGCTACGATCAAATCCTAAAGTTACTTACTCTATAAACCTTCATACACTTATCTCGCTAGTTATATTGCGATCTGACCTTGGCCGTGCCCGATTTTTTCCGCGACTTCTTGGTAAAAAGAAAGGCCATGATATGGAATGATACATAATAATATATCGAAACGCCAAATATCTTCAAGAAACTCTGATCGGGTAGCAAACTCGGATCTCCGTGTGCAAAAGACAAAAGGCAATACCAACAAGACAATCTAAGGATGCATTATAGATCTTAAAAGTATTTAGATTGTCGGAAATATTGAAACCGATACAGACAATAGTACGGCAGGCCCCCATCATCGTACCTGAAGCATTGTTCTGCCCACGCCGACGGTGTCAAGGTTATAATGACTCAAACTTCTTATTTGTAGTTTGTATGCTAATGATTAGGTTCTCAAACTGAACATAATATGACCCTGCTTTTAAATTTATTTGCGCCGATCGGTCTGTGAATTTTTCAATGGCATACGCGGTTATCAAATAGAACTTGAAGTATTTTCTGAAGCATGAAAGATACCTACGACCGTTCTTAATGTATTAATTGGCATGATCTATATTATATGTGTTGTAGAATCTTACACGCTTCAATGGGTCCGTTTAACTTTTTTTTTATTGCTTAGTACAACGTAAATACGCCACCCACCTTGAGATATAAGTTCTAAGGTCTCAAGTATAGTTACAACGGCTGCCCCACCCTTCAAACCGAAACGCATTACTGCTTCACGGCAGAAATATGTAGGGCGGTGGTACCTACCCGCGCGGACTCACAAGAGGTCCTACCACCAGTAATAATAACTAACTTTAAATCAATTTAAATAACTTTATAACTTCTATACGTATCAAATGACAGCAGTATCGGTCCGTGATATATTATGATAATTACAAAGACTTTACTATATCTTGACCGTGGTCATGAAATTTTACTTAAATATTTAGTTTAGCTTCCTAATAAAGGGGTTTTTTTAATTAGGTAAAAAATATATTTAAACGTCAGTTAAAACTTCGCATCTTAAACTCAGTAACATCATCAACGTTTTACTAGACTTCAATAACCATATTTTTGGATGTTCTTTATTATAGTACACGTCAGACGAGCTAAAGTTCTTTCTGGTGTTAAGTATTTACCATTACTTTTATAGATCACAAAGTAAATATCATCACCGACCTTAAAGTAGGAATCTCATAGGGATTAATGTACACCTCTTCTTTAGGATGGAGCACACTAATTCTTTGCACCAGATACACATGATGATACATCATATCTGTTCGACAACCCAAAAAAACAGGGGCGTCAGGAAAATCTTCATACCCTGAGTGGAGTTGTAACTATACTTGGGAGCTTAGAACTTATATCTCAAGGTGTGTGGTGCATTTACTTCGTACATGTCTATGGACTCCAGTAACCACTTAACACCAGGTGGGCTGTGAGCTCGTCCACACATCTATGCAATAAAAAAAATTTAAAATTTAATTGGCCACTACGAACTAATCGAAGGAGTTGCTTTCCAAGATTGCATTGCCGTATCCCCTAGCGAATATCCAGACTGTCCTTGATAATAATCTCTCACAGTACAAGGTGTATAGGATTGACGCAAAGACCACCATCTGAACCTTGACTCAGCCATCATTGTTTTAACTTTAATATCATATTTAATTGTCAGAATGTAATTAATTCATTCAACCGCACCTTCCTACATTTTCTTTAAGGAATTATATAATTGTAGTTATTATTATGTAGGCGCTTTACATAGAACTATTAAGGTTTAGACATGTGCATTCCAAATTAATAGGCACTGGAAAACAATTAAATACTACGTTTTTTTCAGAGGCTGTGTTCTTCTCAATCTCTCTACTGCTTTCATCACGCTATTGTATACGTTTACTAATGTGAGGTCGGTCTGCTGAGTTGACGCCGACAGCCAGACATCAATTTTACAAACATGACTTGATATATGTATGTATACAAGGATTATTGTACATAGATAAGCCTTCGGAACAAACTCTTAGCCCTCGGAACCGAAATAGTAACCTGTCTGCAACGCATAATGCGCTACTTTGGCCACGTTGCCCGCAGAGGTGTAGACAACTTGGAACGTCTGATGGTCACTGGAAAAATAAAAGGAAAAGGTCCTAGAGGCCGGAGCCCCAAAAGTTGGTCCGACCAGATCTCCGAGCAAACCAGCGGACCACTTAGCGCTGCACTACACCAGGCAATTGACCGGAACCGATGGAGACTGGCAGTCGACAAGCTGAAACGGAGTCACGATCCTCAGCAATGAGGGAGCGATGGAGAAGAAGAAGCTTCCTTGAGATGTTTAACTACGATTGAAGAAAGACAAGAGAACCCTGTGCCAGTACCGGCGGGGTAGGTAGGACGAACTCACGACTCTATCTATCTTCCGATCTATCAGCCTACAGACGTCCACTCCGGCCATAGGCCTCTCCAATCGCTCGCCACTGAGCGCCTCAGATTCTCTCATCCTCATTAATTAATTACTCGAACGCAATAGCAATTTAAATGCCGCCACCCACTTGGAAGGGTGAAGGCCTTAATTATATTGTAAATATAACAGTTCCACACTTCGAACCGGAAACGGTTTATTTGGGTTAGATATTGACTGTATGGTAGTGCTAATCATTGAGGACAGTAATTCGTCGTACAACACACAATTACACAAAACAAAGTGGCAAGCATAGAATTTTCATTTTGTTCCAATTTGTTTATTATAAAAATTATCTTTGAAACAGCACTATTAGTTGTTAGTTACACAAGGAGAGAAGAGTATATCATTTAGTACTCAACAATAACATTTGAATGGTGGAAGAGTATTTTGCTGTAAAGGTCAAGACAGATGGTATAGAAAACATTATAACCTCAACCTTGGACCAAGCCCTTAAGCCCTGAATTCACCAATAAAAATAGAATCCTCTTCTAGTCGAATATATTTTCTTTGGTCTATGGCCCATCACCTTGTGTGTACCCATCACAATAGACAACCAGACATGTGTATGCATGATCTATGCAGCGATTATGACATCCTTTGTACAGATTCCGTGTAGGATTCGTGTTAAAGATGATATATTAATTATTATCAATTTTACACGTGCATTTTTAATCACTAATTATCTGGCTTCCATCGCTAAATGATAAAGATGAGGCCAGTTTCAGATATCTGAGCTCTTTAACTCTAAATCGAGTGATTGTTCTAGGCGTTGCTTCTGATCGAGTGAAGACTGATTTTCATTTCAGGATGTTATGTTCAATTCATCGCTATATTCATTTGACTATCCTTAACTAACCTTAACTCTTAACTAAACTCAACCGGGAGACGGATCTGACACTTAGCAGCGCATCGAAGAGTCTTCGAGGGTCTTCGAAGATCTTCATCAAATATTCCTAATATAACGCATAGTCTTTCAAATTTTTGTAAAAAAGTATTTGGGTAGTGAATAGAACCAAGTTATTTGTCATTGCCCTTATAAGCAGACGAGCATACGGCCCACGTGATGGTGAATTATTACCGTTGGTCATGGACATCGGCAATGCCATGGGCAGATCCAAGCCGCTGCCTACCGTTGACACGCGTAGTACGTAGTAGTAGTAGTGTACGCCAGATACCCTTTTAGTTAAAATACAAAATTGGCCAACGCGAATGTCTATTCTAAATAAGTTATAAATATGTAAGTTACACTTTTCAATACGGTTAAGACTTGCGAATTTTTGACTCGGCAGTTATTCGGCTTATTAGATAAGGCTTACTATAGTATGTCAGAATATTTAGACGATAACTTTAGATAATTTAGATAATAAAATAGAATAGAGTTCAATAATTATAATTTTAAGTTTATTTTTATTTTTATGTAGATTATACTTACACCTAATATTTGTACGCTTTACTGGCAGGACATAGTGATACATTTATTAATATTAACCTATTAATCTTTGTTAACCTATGACCACAAATAATAAATAAATAAATAAATAGTTGCGTTAAGAAGTTCGTGGACTGACGAAGTTCCTGGTGTACTATGGTGCGACATATGCAGACATGAAAACGGATTCGGAATACGCTCCACCAGCAGTAAATGCCGATTGGCGAACCAGCATCTTCCCATAAGATATTGACAACACCGCTGCACGCTCTTAGTCACCTTTAAAGACACCAACAGTAAGAGAAGAGGTGGTGATGGTTAGTCTCGATCAAAATATTGCCCGAGTGCCCAAGATCACCATGAGACATGAGGTCAGGGTGCAACATGTAATATTAACCTTCAGATCGAACCAAACGAATGTGTCGGGATAGAATTAGCTGGAATATTATTAGTACCTATTCGTCCAAGCCAGTACTCCTATCACCAGTCAATCGATGCTTTTTGCATCTAGTTTCTAAGTGAATTTGACTTACCATCAATAGATCCTTGTTCATTTACGAATTGATACAAATAAGAAAATACTTACAAAATGTAATGGTTCCCAATTTAGGCGGAAAAGCATATATGAAACTCCAATAAAATCTAAAAATATGATAAAACCCAATCGTGAATGAAGCAGCCCATTTAATATATATATTTTATCAGACAAGCATTTTGTTCAGTTTCTCCAGCGTAATCGTCACATTCAGCGTATTGTCTCGTGCTCAATGATCGGAATTTAACTTAATATGAACAGTCGTGCGGATTAGGTTTTACTGTTTTTCTTGTTAATTTTTTAAACAACATAAATTTCTTGAACGCATACGTGCGTCTACCTTCGTTCGTCGGTCGTGCTATATGGCATTCTAAAAACTAAATAGCTTAACTGACATTCTGATTTAAAATGTGACTGAAATTTTATCACAATCCTTCTTGTAGTTTTTGCGTGAAACACTAACAAACATCCTATCCATGTCCATAACATTGTACTAGTGGTAGGACCTCTTGTGAGTCCGCGCGGGTAGATACCACCACCCTGCCTATTTCTGCCGTGAAGCAGTGATGCGTTTCGGTTTGAAGGGTGGGGCAGCCGTTGCAACTATACTTGAGACCTTAGAACTTATATCTCAAGGTGGGTGGCGCATTTACGTCGTAAATGTCTATAGGCTCCAGTAACCACTTAACAACAGGTGGGCTGTGGGCTCGTCCACCCATCGAAGCATTTAAAAAAAAAAAAAAACAAAAAAAACCACCCATCCTCATGAACTTTCATAAATTTATTAAAAAAAATTGTACACATTTGGGTCATTGCATTAATGGTCAGATCAGCTCTTGGTCCTCCAGGTGATAATTACCAAATTCAAGGTGGAAGATACAATTATACGAATCCATAGGTAGGATAGTGGTTCCAGTGCGAATTAATACATTGGGACCACGATGCGTACTTCTGATCTGAAGCTTTGATCCACCGGGTCAGATTCCTTCCTTACTGTGTAGACTGGCCGTGCTCATCATAGACCCAGGGGTTCCAACCATCAGTGAGAATGAAATTTGAATTGGAGGGTAGGATTTATTTGCATTAAGATCACAATAACATTACTGGGAAGGAACACGCCAGCGTATATTTTATGTATTAAGATAAAAACGTCTGGCAGAGAACACTGTACGAATTATCATCGTTATTCACACAAATTACTCCCAAAATACGATTTTTACAATAATTATTTAAAATGATACTCAAATATAATTGTGAAATTTATTGCCGATCAATCAGGATCACTTAAGATGTTTAAGGTCAAGCAGTCAATGTATAATGAAATTTAACGTATTCAATACGGGCTTTTTACTAAACAGATGTATAAAAATGCTTTCTTTTTGTGTTTATTGTATAAAGTAATTGTATCTATCTACCCATTTTTCAACCGCCCGCCATCGCCATTTTGCCACTGCGTTCATCCACAGTGCGTTTCCAGAGATATTTTTTGCCAGGTACCATCCGGCTTTGGAAGAGCTTCCCTCCTTCAAACGAGGCTTGTGGAGAGTACTTAACGGTTGGCAGCGGCTTGGCTCTACCCCTGGCATTGCTGAAGTCCATGGACGACGGTACCCACTCACCATCAGGTGGGCCATATGCTCGTCTGCCTACAAGGGCAATAAAACCCACATACGCATAGGCCTCCCCCAAGCTTCGCCACAACGGCCGGCCCAACGCTGCCTTTATCTGTGGTTTATTGTTGTTCTCCGTATTCGCGGGAAAATTTAACTCGTAAAGTAAAAAGGTTAAACACACTATTTCAATAATATTTATAATGATCAGATGTATGTGCAATATTAAAATATAAACAAAAAGGAGTAAACGACGCTAGGCACTAAACGATTCAAATTAAAACTAAAATTTCGATTTTATATTCAAGTCAAATCGGGTCGCAAATCTTGTTGTGATGACGTCACGGGACACCTGCGCGTTCGGGAATTCCGATCACGCCCGATGACACCCGAGTACGACCGAATGTTGCACACTATCCAACGGGTTCTCTTGGCCGCTACTGTAACCTCTAATAGTAGAGGTGCTGGTTTCCCTACCTAAGCTGATAGCCTTGAGAGGCTATGTCAGCGTAACCCTAACGTGTCGGTGAGCGGGACTCAAGGAGGCGTTGCTGACCCAAGCAAGAGCAGTGGTTCGCAGAATCTACCACCGGATCGGAAACACGACCCACTGAGAAGATCCGACGAGAAGCTCAGTAGGCTGTATCTATGGGTTAACTGCCAGAGACTGGGAGCCGATTTTTATTTGTGTAAGCCATGTTGGGAGGTGGATGGTGCCATAATCGCCACGCTTGATATCCGAGCTGACGATCGCAGTGTGCTGTTATGATACCCGGAGAAGGCTGCTGCTCATTCTCTCTTAATCGCCTCTTACAATAGCCACGAGAGAAGAAGAGGGGTTATTTCCGATATCTTCATCTAATCATCTCAAAAAGTACAAAGTGTACTTACTGCTTGTAACTTTACTATAATTTGACCTCAATATAAAAAAATAATATAAATCGATTATAGTTTGTTTTTTGTTCGAATCGCGCAATTATCGATAATGGTGTTTAATTATATTCAGTAAAAGATTCATAGTACCACAAGCGTGGATGCGCTCAGATAGTAAGGCCAGCGGTGCGTTTCAAGAATTAATTCAGCCACATTTTTTGGTTATATTTTTTATTATATGATTATATTTTACATAGACAGGTGAACGAACTCACGGCCCATAAGCGGTTACCAGAGCCCATAGACATCAACAACGTAAAGCCTCAATTTTATAGTAAATACCCCACCCTTCAAACCGAAACGCATTACTGCTTCATGGCAGAAATAGGCAGGGTGGCGGCACCTACGACCAGTTTGAGAAGTGAAGACCACTTTCTAACATTATGTAATTCTTTCTTTTATATTTATTTACTAAGTTTGCATTCTGAACCAGGTCGTCACGCTTTCATTGTATTCATTATAATGAAATGTCTTAAAATAACATCTCACTGGTACGTACTTATTTTTGACATGGTAATGCGGTATGGGTGTAGGTCATCATAATCGGTTGCTCTTGGCAGAGTAGTCGTGGTCATGTGGAATTCTTGCTCATTAAAGCCTTGACAGATGTTTTCCACAGTTTGCGAACCGAGGCCCGGCGCACACACTCGTTAAGTGGGGTTTCAGTAAGGTCTTTCACCTGATCAGTCCAACGCATGGAGATCTCTTGCCATTGACCCCACCCTGAACAACAAGTTTCTCGATAGACTCTGCTGGCCGACGCGATACGTGTCCAAAATATCGAAGAATCCTGGATTGCAATGTTGACGATAACCTGTGAGAGATATTTAGTTCTTTTAGGATCGAGGCGTTGGTGCGATGCTCAGTCCAAGATATACGGAGCATCCTTCTCCAGCACCACATTTCTAATGCATCGATCCTTCTTTTTTCTCTTTCTTTCACAGACCAGTTCTCAACCCCATATGTAGGTAGGGATAATAAACATGTTAGACAATCCCATAAAAACAATAAACCCGAGATTATGCCATTTATAGGGTACTAATTATGTCGACAACACACTGTAACTTGAGCCAATGCTACACGTTAACGTCTTAACCGTCTGAAAGCGAATCGTCGATAGATCGACTCTCTATTAATGCGTATAAAGTTCATTGCGTCGGAATACCGATTATTTGTGCAGTTTGATTAAAGGTATTAGGCATCGACCTGTATGCGTGCATGTTTTTAATAAGCTAATAGCATTTACAAATAATCATTTAAAATTATTTTGGTGTAAATTTAGCATTGTTTTATCTTGTTTTTTTTAAGTAAACATTTTTATAAGTTTCATTTTTTTTTAAATCTTTCATTAATTACTCAATTTTAATCCTTAATTTCATTAAAATAATAATACATAATCAATATACTATTCTTTATAATATGTATATAATATATACTTTTATATATTTTACTGGTGGTAGGACCTCATGAGAGTCCGTACGGATGGGTACCACCACCCCGTCTATTTCTGCCGTGAAGCAGTAATGCGTTTCGGTTTGAAGAGTGGGGCAGCCGTTGTAACTATACTGAGAACTTATATCTCAAGGTGGGTGGCGCATTTGCGTTGTAAATGTCTATGTAAATGGCTCCAGTAACCACTTAATACCAGGTGGGCTGTGAGCTTGTTCACCCATATAAGCAATAAAAAAACCCTTCCCTCGTAGATGTCAATGGGCTCCAGTAACCACTTAACTCGAACTTGAACTGTGAGCTCGTCCACCCATCTAAGCCATAAAAAAAATGTATAATGAAGTATGCGAACATTTATCTTGAGCAGTAAATAAAACAAGAAGTTAGTAAAACATTCCAGGCAGGGCAGCTGTCTTGAGTATTTAACATTAAAAATTGAAAATAATGAACTTTACATTGACCGGAAAACATCGCTCCTGCATATAATAATATACTCGTCATGAGACTTAACATGCGAAGACACAGGTTCAAATGTGGAACAGGGCCAATCAATTGTGGTCAAATCGTTTAGCCACTTAACCTTAACTGGGTTTTTTTTTATTGCTTCGATGGGTGGACGAGCTCACAGCCCACCTGGTGTTAAATGGTTACTCGAGCCCATAGACATCTTTAACGTAAATGCGCCACCCACCTTGAGATATGAGTTCTACTTATCTCAGTTTTTATAGTATAACGGCTACTTTACTCTTCAAGTCAACGGCATTTACACTGTCATCTTTATGAGACGATGCCTGCCGTCAATGAGTCATTTTAACGAATATTTTAGCTGATATATATAAATAAATAAATAAATATTTACTAACAATCACGCCACGTTAACTGGTCCCGTGATAAGTTCGTAAAGAACTTGCGTTACAGATACCAGATAACGGAAATAAATGTAAGTTTTTTATTATACACATACATACAATATATTTAATATACATCCATAACCCTGGAAAAGACATTTTATATTTATCATACAAATATCTTCCCTCGGCGGGATTCGAACCCGCGACCCCCTTGTGGAGTGACCATGTCACTTACCACTACACGAGACGGCCGTTATATGCTGGCTGAATTGACTTCGTAAACAACTAAAAAAAAACAGCTGCATTTGATTAAACACTGATAAATTA
This sequence comes from Bombyx mandarina, assembly GCF_003987935.1. The sequence goes on from NW_021011602.1 coordinate 811,737, forward strand.
CTAACAATAAGAGCGTTTACAACAAACTCATGGTGTACTGTATCCAAAAAGACAATAAGTCTTGGGGTTAAGGGTTTTAGGGAAAACGAGAACATAAAAAATGCATACCTAATTTTTTTCATAGAAAAATTTTTCATTCTTTTCTAGTTCCGTGGCGAGATCTCGTCTAGTATGTATAACACAGAAACATGAAGATTGGGATTCAAACCCGAATTGCCGTCGGCAAGGCTATGGCATTTATAACTTATCAACTATTGATCTAGTTATAATTAGGGTGTTGTTATGTTAACGAACATAGCGATTTTCGACACGACTGTAGTAACTTGGACAGACAAATTTACGGTCCAACTAATGTTGTAATTAGTATCGCCCGTCGACGTCATCGCCTCAAAATATACCTAAGACTCCATCGTCGAAATTTGTGTACTCAAAAATTTTTGCACTTGGCCCACGCCCGTTCGCTGTTAGACATAGGCATCCCTATAGAGTCTGTGCTTATATAGAGAGTATGTGATATTATGCGGGATGATAATTATTAACACTAAACGCCAGTTTGCAACCTGTTTATTAAGCGACGAATCGACACAGACTGAACTAAACTAAGCCCGCTACATCCCCAAGATTCGCCACAATAAGCGGTCTTGCGTAGCCTTCTTCCAAAGGGTTCCAAAAGGCTCTCGAGTGGCGACCGCGTACCGGAAAGCACAGCGAGGTGACGACCTACTGAAATTGAATAATTTACCATATAAAAATTTGTATATTAAGAAAAAAAATAACATAGAATAGCTAAAATCTATTACGCGTAGGATTTAAAAAAACGCTTCGCTTATAACTAAGCAATGATCTTAAACGAGCTCTTCTTGAAAGCAATAACGAGAACGCTTAGTAATCGGATAATTTAAATAATACTCTAATTTAATAAAGTATCGAGTTGCAATGATTCCGCAAGCGCTTAGGTCGCACGATGGTAAGCTAAAGGTCGACCGCTTCGCACATATAATACGGAACTCATGGCCCATAGATAAGTATAATTGAATGTTTAAAATGGTTAATTGTTAAAATATACGATTGAAGTCATCGTGATCTAAAGGATAAGACGTCCGGTGCATTGGTATTTAACGATACACCGGTATTGAAATCCTGCAGGCGGGTACCAATTTTTCTAATGAAATACGTATTTAACAAATGTTCACGATTGACTTCCACGATGAAGGAATAACATTGTCTAATAAAAATCAAAACCGCAAAATTATAATTTGCGTAATTACTGGTGGTAGGACCTCTTGTGAGTCCGCGCGGGTTGGTACGACCACCCTACCTATTTCTGCCGTGAAGCAGTAATGACTTTCGGTTTGAAACTGCAGCACTGAACTAACAAGGCGATATTATTACTGGGGAAAATAGGCACGTGCCCAATGGTCATATGTCACAAATAGGTAGATGAACACGTGCTAGCTGTTGGGCCACGAACGTTTTATATTTGATTGAATTGAATGATTTGAATGTGTCTCTGAATTTGGGGAGTCGTAGACATAATAAAAACTACTTTAACCATATAAACTCGAGCTTTTTCATTGTTGTTAAATTATTATGTGTCGTTTTGAAGTATTTACTGCATATTTTCATGGCCACGGATGGAAATAATTTGAGGAGTGACTTTTCAAAATGGCTTATTTCTGTATGATCATTTTTTTCAGGAACAAGAAAAATACGAAAACTTTTCATATATGAACATTTTTAGTAACAAACTTTTATGTACATAATCTAGGTAGGTTAATAGATCGTTTCACAGTATATATATTATTTTTTTAATACTCTGAATTATGAGTTATTATCATACGATTTAAGGAAATAAGCCATTTAGTCGCAAACTCCAAGAAATAAGATGTTTTGTTTCAGCACTCCTAAGAAATAAGCCATTTTGTTTTGGCACTCCTAGAAATAAACCATTTTGAAAAGTCACTCCTCATTTAATGGCGATAAAAACGCGAGATTATATCTTAAGTAGCTATTAGTATAATAATTTTATTACGAATCTGTGGTAAAATTTATCTTACCTATGTTTATTTTGTATCACTTAATTGCCATGCCAACTGCAGTGTTAATCTTAAAATTTGCATTGGTGACGAACCAAACGACCTTCGTATGGTCATAGATCAGTTGTTCTATAAATTTGTTCTCTGCTCAATTTTTGACTGAAGCTTTTATACAGATACTTTAAAAGTGGCTTTGTTCGATCGTCAGCAATGTCGGGCTAAAGCTGATCATCAATTAGAGACTGCTTTCAAACATCGTTTAATGAAGCAAGTGAGTTAGTTCCAGTACTAATACATGCTGATTTAAGTATTGTATGACGTCATCTGTCACGTTAAAAATTCGAGAGAAGTCGAACGCAAGAGACTTAAATTGCTTTTTTTATTGCTTAGATGGATGGACGAGCTCACGGCCCACCTGGTGTTAAGTGGTTACCAGAGCCCATAGACATCTACAACATAAATGCCGCCACCCACTTTGAGTTATAAGTTCTAAGGTCTCAGTATAGTTACAACGGCTGCCCCACCCTTCAATAGGCAGGGTGGTGGTACCTACCTGTGATTAAAAGCTTCAATGAGAGCCGTCGGATTTTATGTCGAAAGGCATCCAAATATGCATAAATTTATGTAGCTATATTATGAACGAACTCTGTTCCGATACGATAAGTCATTTACCTTGCTAAGCTAAAACAGCAGTCTGCCTTCTGTGATGCAAAACAAAATTAGGCAATAAAACTTCACACTGTGTGTTATATCTTCTTTGATCGACAGCGCCGAATGTGGACTTGTTATAATACAATAGAATTTTTCGTGAGATCTGTTATTGTGACATATTATCTCTCTCTACGATCAATGTCTGCTGTATGTATCAACAAATTAATTTATTTATAATTTTCGCTAGCATTGTCCACCATTTTCTTATACCATTCTCGTACTCTAAGGCACTAGTCGTTCCATTGAAGAACGAATGGAGTATTAAAAATCACCCTAATCATCTATACTAATATTATAAAGAGGAAAGATTTGTTTGTTTTGAATAGGCTCCGAAACTACTGAACCGCTTTGAAAAATTCTTTTACTGTTTGGAAGCTACACCATTTCCGAGTGACGTAGGCTATAAATCTATTTTGAAAAAAAATAGGGATCCTTACTAAAACTCCAATAATGTAACCCAAAGTGTAAAAAAATTACCTAAAATATTCTTTACATCGCGTGCCCTGCGAAAATTATTGATGATAGAATAAAATAATGTCCTACGACTTTGTAGAACACATTATACACATTATTTATAAAAAGTGTTGCGACAGCATAGGTCTAACTATTATAGTTATGCCGCAATAAGTGTTCTCTTATTTAAAAAAATGAAACAACGTCAAATATCGTTGAAATTTTTGTTAAAGACCCGAGCGGAGCCGGAGCGGGCCGCTAGTAGGTAATATACCACAATCTGTATCCTCCAGGTCTAGTTTACGTAAGTAATAACTTGAATGACATTTATCGCACAAATATTTATTTCCCCAAACCAAATTTAACACACGAGAGACCTAACAATTTTTTTTTATTGCTTAGATGTGTGGACGAGCTCACAGCCGACCTGGTGTTAGGTGGTTACTGGAACCCATAGACATCTAGAACGTAAATGCGCCACCCATCTTGAGATATAAGTTCTAAGGTCTCAGAATAGTATACAGCGACTGTCATTAGAAACCGAAACGCATTACTACTTCACGGCAGAAATAGACGGGGTGGTGGTACCTACGCGTGCGGACTCACAAGAGGTCCTACCACCAGTAATTACGCAAATTATAATTTTGCGGGTTTGATTTTTATTACACGATGTTATTCCTTCACCCTGGAAGTAAATCGTGTATATTTTGTTAAGTACGTATTTCATTACAAAAATTGGTACCCGCCTGCGGAATTCGAACACCTTTGCATCGCTCGATACGAATGCACCGGACGTCTTATCCTTTATTAATCATCCTTAATATTAATTAATGTAAACATTAGTTATAAAAATCCCATAAAATCCGCATCACCTTCGGAAGTCTGAAGAAACGCACCAAACGCGATGGCGTGGCAGCCTAATTGAGTTCGAAGAACTAAAAAACGGTCACGTGATGTCTGGCTGATGGCTGATGAAGATACACACACAACATAAACAATCGCCGACACCGCTCGGATATTGTCGGTTTGATGTACCAGCACAGCTTCTTACATTTCTGCAATAAGGGTGAAATATTGTAACATTCGCCGTATGTATAAGTTTGAAATTTGTTTTGATTTTTTGAGCCTTAAGTAACTTGTAATATGCTTACAATTTTGCTTGCTTGCCTGCATTATTGAGTGATTTATTGAACATAGCGGCAAAATGCTTACTTAATCTGATAATCGAATCTTAACCTAGTGGTATTGTGAGGCTATATAACTACCAAACCTACCAATTTATCAAATGTGTAAAGTTGTTGTATAGTTTTATGATTGGCAACATTAATATGCAAGCAGAATATCTTAACGCAGGAAATATGATTGAAACACGTTATTAATTATGTAACGCTCAATTTCATAGTATTAACAAATTATTAATGGCCTGTCAAGAATACACGAGCGATTTGATCTAACATTGGATGGGTTTGTACGTGATGGAACAAGTATCAGGAGAAGAAATAAATTAATGTTTTAATATAAATTGTGTAATTAAATTAATCATCTCTTACTTGATAGATCTAAAAACGAATTATTTTAAAAAAATATTTATAATATGTGGATTATAGTAGAAAATAATGCTTTTGTTTTACTATTTGAATGCAGGATACTAATTGTGCTTTTGTTTTACTATTTGAATGCAGGATACTAACTGAATGTGATGTATATTTGAGTCGTCTATTATCAAAGGTGGCAATCTGTGCATTTGGACAAAAAAAATTTATTGATATGTCAATACAGATTGATTTGAATATAATCGTCTCCTTCAAAGAATACGGTTCAAAACCTGCATTAAATAAAGGTTAATACTTAACCTGTTATTTATCTAAGATGTCGTTCAGAAGAGTTTTGTGACTGCCAATGGAATACAAAGTCAATAATTCGTTTTTCTGNCCGTTGTACCGCACAGGTTAAGGTAACCTTGTTCAAGGCGTTTTGCCAGTCCTTATATACCTGTACCCTGTGGGTTCGATATGCGCGGCGGGCATACAATGCTCTCCGAGTGCAATATAATAATGCTTTCAGGATGTTGTTGGGGCTCCCGCGGTACTGTAGCGCATCAGGTATGTTTGCGGATGCTCACGTGGATGACTTTTCATCAATCATCCGCAAACGAACGGCCTCACTGATGCGTGGGGTTCGTGCGAGTACTAATAATATCCTGATGGTTATAGGTAATAAACCCGAATGTGCTGTTTTGAGACACTGGGTTCATATACATACCCATATACCAGGTGCCTCAAAGCAGCGCAGATTTATGAATTAAATGTTTAAATGTTTTAATTGCTAATTTTAATTTTAATTTTACTAACATAGTTCTAAGTATTATTCAACTTACAACATATGGACTTAAGAGTGTCTGAATTAAATGAATTTTATTTTATTTTATTTTTATTTTATTTTATTTTTATTTTAATGATAACTTTTTTATATGAAATATGATATTATGAAACGAAATGAATTTGATTATTATGAAACATGGCATGAAATGAAATGAAAACGAAACGAAATGAAATGAGCTGATATGGGATGAAGTATAATTTCAGTAAAATGGTGGTCATTTACTGAAACTTTTTCAATGGACTTTTTGAAAGATCCCGAGAAGTTATGTTCTGCAACTTTGTTTCATTTTCCCACATTTATGCACTTTCTCAGATATTAAACGGTTAATAAACCACCGTTATTACACATTTAAGCCTGAAGAAACACTAATTAGACAAAATAAAACAAAATCAGTCAGACCAGCGGACATTGATCGTTTACGCAGAATTTTCTGGTGGCAACGTTTCAATGTTCGTATATGGTGGTAGTATACTGTCTATGACTCTAAAGAGTGCAGCACTACCGCCCTGCAAAGTTCTATTTTATTAGCCAGCTTCAGGTCATGTGAGCTAAAAACCTTGCGATCCAGGCTGCCGAATACAGCAGCTGCGGCACTGATCTGGCTGTTATTTTTAACATCAAAATCGTACTTTGATGTTATAGTGCTCCCCAAATAAGGGAATGATTTGCTTAAATATATCATTACCGAGTTGGGTGGTCAGTGTCATTTGGCGGTTGAAATCTAAGAATTTCACTTCCATCTTTTTGACACTAATCTTCAGACCAAAGCTACGACAGGACTCGTGAAATGTGGTCATAAGTTTCTGCAAGCCTTATGTGGAATCACAGCCCCTTCTACCGCTGAGCGAGGACAGCAGTGCCTCCCTGCATAGGGCTGCTTTTTCACATCGGTATTGCTGAATCGGCTCTGTCACTCTAATGCCGAATAGAAGTAATCACGATGTATAAACCTCCAGGGCCGGCTACATATATAGGGGTCAGACAAAGCCCAACGAGCATCACGTCAAGCCTCTCTACCTTCTAGACTCAGTGGAACGGGGACCGTTGCGATTTGAGAAAGACTCGGACAGATGAAACATTTTAATGCTGAAAAAGTTACACGAGGTCAATACTTTTTCACACTTCTTTAATCGATATTATGATACCAATGGGAAGATATTGGGTGGTGCTATTCCGCCAGCACCACACGGCGGAATAGATTTTTGTAAATAATAACTATACTTGAGACTTTAGAACTTATATCTCAAGATGGGTGGCGCATTTACGTTGTGGATGTCTATGAGCTCAAGTAACCACTTAACACCAGGTGGGCTGTGAGCTCGTCCACCCATCTAAGCAATAAAAAAATAAATAAATAAATTATGAACATAATAGTAAAAATTTCACGATTACCCACACCGAATTATTTTGTAAATTACCGGTTTTACCACAGATTTTGAATAAGCAGGTCTACCTGTGATCGTGGTGCTAAGAAACTAAACCAAATATGGTACTTGTATAATACGGTTCTGCTTTTCCTCTGCCGATCCTGACGTCTGTACGGACCGTCTTAAAGACGTGGTGCTTCATGGGATGGAGTTGTTTATTTCCTCCTCTGAGGTACCCGTTGGGGGTCGCGGCAGACTCCGGTATAACAATGCCAGTAGGGATGCTGCACACCTTAACCGGTCCGCATACGCGGCATGGGCTGACGCCAGGAGACGTCAGGACCCTAACGTCTCAGAGGAAAGGCGGAAATATAAATATATATATATATATATATATATATTATAATATATCTGGCCCGTGCGAAAGAGATGGTATAACCATCTGGTCAAACTCTTCGCCTCGAACTCAAGGGCGGATCCAGCTTTGGTGCCAGGAGGGGGTCACATAGTCATGGTCAAGTCAAGAACTTATAATTTAATTTTGATAACAATAGATACAAGTAAAAAGTAGGTACTTTATTAATGTACGTAAGTACTGTACTTAAAAATATTTATTCTTTATTGTACACTTGAAAAACTTAACACATAATAACTTGTACATATATACACGTACATATTGTCATCTTCTCTTGAAGAAATCCAGAAAAGCACTATCACGCGCGGAATGAGGCAGCTTATTTATATTCCATAACCGTGGTCCTAAAATCATTATGTTCAATATGTGGTCCACCTAGGTCCTGGAACCAGCTCAGGGGGGGGGGTGGTCATGACCTCCATGACCCCCCCTGGATCCGCCCTTGCTCGAGCTCGACTGTGGACAACGGGGGTGCCACACCACCGAACATCCCCCGGTGTGATAGTTCCCTGCCAGAGACCTTCACACAGTGTGCAGTCAGGCGGGAACTCCTGGACGTCCATAAGTCGAGTAGGCCAGCCGGCATCCCTGCAGTTGTTCTGAAAACGTGCGCCCCTGAGCTGACGCCTGCGCTAGCGCGTTTGTATCGCCTCTCTTATTGCGCTAACAGGGTTCCGTCTTCATGGAAGACCGCCCACGTCCACCCTATACCCAAGAAGGGTGACCGGTCGGACCCATCGAGCTATAGGCCTATCGCGATAACTTCCTTGCTTTTCAAGGTGATGGAGCGAATAATAAATATACAACTCCTGAAGTATCTTGAAGATCGCCAGCTGATCAGTGACCGTCAGTACGGTTTCCGTCACGGTCGCTCAGCTGGCGATCTTCTTGTATACCTTACTCACAAGTGGGCTGAAGCCTTGGAGAGCAAGGGCGAGGCTCTTGCTGTGAGCCTTGATGTCGCAAAGGCCTTCGACAAGGTCTGGCATAGGGCACTTCTGTCGAAGCTACCATCTTATGGAATCCCCGAGGGTCTCTGCAAGTGGATCGCTAGCTTTTTGGATGGGCGGAGCATCACGGTCGTTGTAGACGGTGACTGCTCTGATACCATGACCATAGGGTTAACGCTGGCGTTCCACAAGGTTCAGTGCTCTCCCCCACGCTTTTCATCCTGTATATCAATGACATACTGTCTATTGATGGCATGCATTGCTATGCGGATGACAGCACGGGGGATGCGCGATATATCGGCCATCAGAGTCTCTCTCGGAGCGTGGTGCAAGAGAGACGATCAAAACTTTTGTCTGAAGTGGAGAACTCTCTGGGGCGAGTCTCCGAAGGGGGGGGAATTGAACTTGGTTTAATTCAACCCGATAAAGACACAAGTTTGCGCATTCACTGCGAAGAAGGACCCCTTTGTCATGGCGCTGCAATTCCAAGGAGTATCCCTGCAACCTTCCGAGAGTATCGGGATACTTGGGGTCGACATTTCGAGCGATGTCCAGTTTCGGAGTCATTTGGAAGGCAAAGCCAAGTTGGCGTCAAAAATGCTGGGAGTCCTCGACAAAGCGAAGCGTTATTTCACGCCTGGACAAAGACTTGTGCTTTATAAAGCACAAGTCCGTCCTCGCGTGGAGTACTGCTCCCATCTCTGGACCGGGGCTCCCAAATACCAGCTTCTGCCATTTGACTCCATACAGAGGAGGGCCGTTCGGATTGTCGATAATTCCATTCTCACGGATCGTTTGGAACCTCTGGGTCTGCAGAGGAACTTCGGTTCCCTCTGTATTTTGTACCGTATGTTCCATGAGGAGTGCTCTGAGGAATTGTTCGAGATGATACCGGCATCTCGTTTTTACCATCGCACCGCCCGCCCCCGGAGTCGAGTTCATCCATACTACCTGAAGTCACTGCGGTCACCCACAGTGCGTTTCCAGAGGTCTTTTTTGCCACGTACCATCCGGCTATGGAATGAGCTCCCCTCCACGGTGTTTCCCGAGCGCTATGACATGTCCTTCTTCAAACGAGGCTTGTGGAGAGTATTAAACATTGGCATTGCTGAAGTCTATGGGCGACGGTAACCACTCACCATCAGGTGGGCCGTATGCTCGTCTGCCTACAAGGGCACTAAAAAAAAATTCAAAAAAAATTCAAGTATATGTATGTACCGTTACCGATTTATTCAGGTCAATGATCAAGTATTCGACATTGTGTACGGTGTGAAGACTAATTATTCATTTAAATTAATCAAAATGAGTATGTCTACTAATGGATTTAATGATCCCACTACGCATCATCTCCACCATGGAACTCCTTGTCGATTTATTGTTATTGTATCAAGAACTAAGCACTAATTGATAATTTTTTTAAATTTAAATTGAATAATGACGAGAGATATAAAAATAATAAAACAGGGAGAAGGCGATTTTCCGTTTTAACCGCTACAATAACCACTCATCATCAGGTGGGCCATATTATACTCGCCTGCCTATAAAAGCAATAAAAAGAGAACATGTTCTATGGGCGGCGTCGCGGGACACATTAACAAGATAAAAAAAATAATGTAGGCTAAAACACCGGAAAAAGTATTTTTGAGTGTATGTATGCCAGTGACTATAAACAACGTTCATAATTGTTATACGTATACACACATATGGATATTATTATTTGTTTTGTGTGAAACAATAGGCAACGAGTAAATAGCCTGTTATCAAAAACAGTCATTCGCCTTTCTGCTGCGGATAATTAAAGCTATTATTGTTCGTTGCGCTTGCGCAAATAGGCAAATAATACTTACGCTCTGTGACGTCACGTATTGTGTTTGTGCACTCATTAATGCGAATTGACAAATAAATTTATTGTTGTATGTAATGTTTTGTACTATTTTAACAACGGCGACAACCTCCGGATTGGTAGTCTTTGAATAAATAATAATTACTAAATTTTAAAAATTAAACAGCTACAAATATTTTGTGAAATTATAGATGTATAATTTCAATTCGCACAACAACAGCTGAGGTGTCCGAGTGGTTAAGGAGTTGGACTTGAAATCCAATGGGTTATACCCGCGCAGGTTCGAATCCTGTCCTCAGCGACTTTTTGTTCATGTTACGGTAATGACGTGTTCAAGTGTTCTGAAGTAAAGCGCCTCTGTACATACGGTGCATGTTTTAAACGGAATAAATTTGTTTTTATACATTTGTAAGGATTGAAAGAATCAATTTTAAATATAAAAAATCAAGTCCCTGTGCCAAGTCAAGTAAAGACTAACTACTTGGTCCGTGTTTTGAATTCGTCCCCTTTTCCTAGCACCTTCAGGTATAATTTTCTTAGAAGGTTCCTTTGTACGCCTTTTCAGAACCTTTTTTGTATTTTATTATTGCTTAGATAGATGAGTGAAGAGCTCACGGTCCACCTGGTGTTAAGTGGTTACCGGGACTCTTAGACATCTACAACGTAAAAGCTGCCACCCATCTGGGGACATGAATTCTAAGGTCTCCGTTTTTACAGTGCAATGACTGCCCCACCCTTCAAACCGAAACGTATTACTGTTTCACGGCAGAAATAGGTGGAGTGGTGATATCTACTCATGCAGAATCACAAGACGTCCTGCCACTAGTAATTGCGCAAATTATTATTAGAGATTCAGCACAAAACCCAGTATCTACACAATCTCTATAAAATGTTTTGTAGACATCTGCTACCCTCTCACAGATTTGTCACGTTAGCACGGGCGGCAAGTAGCAGCTATTCAATACGAATTACATAATAATAATGGAAATTTAATTAAATATAATAAAACTAATTCAATACTGGAAATTCTTCAGTCTGATACTCTTGAACGAGATTGAGATTTGAACTTTTAAATATTTTGCTATGAAATATTGTCAGGAGATTGCTCTACGCGCGATGCATTTTTTTCCCTACCTATTCTACTAGCCTCGAGGGGTCATACTAAATGCACAGAAGTAGTAGATGAGTTTACAGGGCTCGAATCTGATGACGTTTCTAGCACTGGTTCTAGTAAGAGCAGTGCTTCAATCGAAAACGTGACCTACTGAGAAGATCGCGCGAGCATGGTATCAGCTGAATGATATCGTAGTGCCAGGCCGCGTGTGTTACGTGAAGTTCTAACAATTTTTCTATTTTTCTATTCTGAAAATAAAGTTTAAATATACCGAAAGTCCAAAATTGTCCCAACCATTTTAGTGTTTAAATTTTTTAATATAGAAATAAATACTTCGCTAAAGTAAGTACATACATCGAGTTTGTTTATTTGAAAACGTCAAATAAACACACCCAATTGATTTTAACAAAATTATAAAGAATAATTTAGTTGAACAACGAAAACAGATGCTTTGTTTGTTTATACCTCTACAAAATATTATTATCTAAGTATACGATGGTATTTGCAATATTACTTACAATGAATTATTATTTAAATATAAATAATTAAATACATAAAGCAAAAATATATAATATATTTCAATTAAAACATAATCATTATATTATGTAGTTCTTCTACACAAATAGCAATGATGTTGATGTTACCCAAAATTTAAAGCGATCTTTTACCGAAAATCACTGAGCGAGACAAAAATCCACAATGTAAATGAATCTAAGTCGGTTGTCGTGTGCTGTAATTCATAATACACATTTCATATTAATCCGATACATATTTAGTGTTATATGTATTATGTAATATTTATCTAACACTGGTTACTCATCGGAAGGATCGATACATACAAATACAAAAGTTAAAATAAAAACAGAAAATAATATAAGAATTTTAACAGTAATGTGACAAGGATATTGTAAACGTAACACAATCGACTTTTATTCGAGTTCATAGTGACATGCAGAATATTTTTTGTTTTCTATATTAATCTAAGACTATCTGTTGCACTTGACTTCGTTAACGTACTTAGGAATTTTCTTCACCAGTGCTACTACTTTGATGTCTGACGTGTGCACTGAAGCACGATATGAGATGGCACCGAGGATAGTTAAGAGAACATTCGTATTGTTGGCGGCCAGATAAAGGTGATGTTTGTGAAGCAACTCCCCCATGTCCTCAGGCAGACTTGCGCCGCGTCGCGTCGTCATGACTCCCGCCGGAGCCGGATCGATACTCCGCTACCCTCTTTCAATACGACTTGAGTGATTACTCCTATATACTATTTTGTAGTGAAAGATCTTGAATCATCCCGCTCTATATAATGTAGTCATATAATTCTTTACTTTTTAGTGGTCATTGCACAGATGGGCGAACGTCTCATTCTGTGTGAAGCGAATACCAAAGTCCATGGACATCATAATGTGAATACCGTCAACTATTCAAATCTTTGCTTCACTTAACATGTCATTGTGTCTAAGATTGACTATACGGAAGAATTAAATTGCAGCTGCCGTTGAGTTGTTGGGTCTCCTTCAGAGGCGCTCGGGTAGCTGTTAGCAAATCCATCTATTCCGTGGCAAATCCCACCTCTCCTGGCTGAACCTTTGCTCGCCCACCTGTCCTGTTGAAACTGGAAAGGCCTCCGGGCCACCAATCATCTTTCAATCATAAAAAAAAAGAATTAAATTGTATAGTTTATTTTGTTTCGATTAAATATAAAAGTTACACAGGTTATAATATTATAAGTAGCATACAATATTAGAATACAGTATTAGAATTGTTGTAATCCATTGGCCTCAAAGAAGAAAATAAATCTAAAACGTGAAACATTTATGTCGATACATTGTCATCATTTCTACTAGGTAGCTACTACTATTTAGTGTTTGAAATATTAGGCTCTTTAAGTACGAAATGGCCGTTTAGTAAACAGACAGTGAAAGCCTTACTTATATTATTTTGAATTTCTATTGTTCATAATACGGACCCATGGCTTTTTTTTTTATTGCTTAATTGGGTGGACGAGCTCACAGCCCACCTGGTGTTAAGTGGTTACTGGAGCCCATAGACATCTACAACGTAAACGCCGCCGCCCACCTTGAGATATAAGTTTTAAGGTCTCAGTATAGTTACAACGGCTGCCTCACCCTTCAAACCGAAACGCATTCCTGCTTCACGGCAAAAATAGGCAGGGTGGTACTACCTACCCGTGCGGACTCACAACAGGTCCTACCACCAGCAATTACGCAAATTATGATTTTGAGGGTTTGATTTTTATTCCTTCACCGTGAAAGTCAATCGTGAACATTTGTTAAGTACGTTTTTCATTAGAAAAATGCGGGATTCGAACAGCGTGCATCGCTAGGTACGAATGCACCGGACGTCTTATCCTTTAGGCCACGACGATTTCAAATCTAGTGTGACCCCTTGAGGTCAGTAGAATAGGTAGGAAAAAAAGGCGCTAACTCAGCCAGATGTAGTATTGCTAGATTTAGTATCTGGCCATGCTTCTATCGGCTTTGCGACCGCGACGGAACTAATGTAGTGAAAACAAAATACCAATAAATAAGCAAATTACTGAATTTGCAAATAGAATTCCATAGTTTTTTTATAAAATTCATTTGAATTTACAATGTATTGGCAGCCATAAATAAATTACGTTTCAAATCAGTACTGTACGTGTATAACGGCAACTTCATAAGTCCAATTGAAAGACCTATTATTTGATGCTTTCCGTCTCGCTTTTTTATCAACTTGCACGAGTTGGATTGCTGCCTGTCCTAGTTTTTAGTCAAAGCAAGACTACGTTGAAGGAGTCGTATTTCACCAAGTCTGCAGTTCATGACAGCGTTAGCAACGCTTACGAGCCAACTCTGGATTAAAATGAAAATTATACATATCTAATTAAAAAGTGATTGCGAAAGAGACTTTAAATGGAATATGCCGATCCCAGACATTTGAGATATTTTCGCAAATTCAATGGTGTTTTAAAAAAGAAAATAATATATAACAGTGAGTATTTCTCATTAATACAGAGTACATTTTAATTCCTGTATAAAACACTCGTGGGCTTCCATTTTGAAGTAAGCCATGTATTAACGGGTAAATCGTAATGGAGATCTTGAATCGAGCTGATTTTACCGTTACGTAGGATCGTTCGAGAAAGCCATAAAGCGCTGCAAGTTTATGATGTAGCGGGATTTCGCTTGAAAAGGCTGAACACCCCTAAAGAATATTAATTAATTAAATTAAATTAATTAATCAAATAGACTGTTCAGTCTTATATTGACCATGATTTTATTATTTCGATTCGAATGTAGTGGAGTTATAGTGTTCAGGAAAACGCGTTTTTTATTTTATGAAATTATTATTTGCAATTTAGATAGCACATGTATGAAAATAAGACATATTGTTTGATTAAAGTGTAACTACAGGCATCCACTTAGCACTGGTGTCGATGTGCGTTGTAGGTATACCTACCAACACTAGCAGGGCTCGCTGTTGCCGACGAGGGCGCACCTGTACTGAACCACAAAGGGAAGGTCTTCCACTGAGCAGGTGTTGTTGGTCGGCGACCGACGGTCCGAATGTTCTTGTTCCGGAATGTTACGGACTATGTAATCTTGAAGATGTTATTAGTCCGATTCAGGTCTTTGCTGATTGTTTTGTATTCTACGATAGACTACCGTTTCACATGAAATATTATATCATAATCAACATTGCACAGCTATCGGGTACCATCATCAGGCTCGGCATATTCCCGCTGCCTTCAGCAAGTGGTAAGCCTATTCAGACCGCATCTTCCGGCGCGCGGTCGCCTCTCTAGACTTTATTTGGCGTCATGATAATCGCCTTATCGTTGCCGGCGCTGACTACTCCCCGAATCCTGATCACGCAGGAGCAAGACACCGTCGACGCCCTAGACACGTCCTTACGGATCCATCAGATCCAATAACCTTTGCATTAGACGCCTTTAGCTCTAACACTAGGAGCAGGCTTAGGGACCTCGGTAACCGTACTCGTCGAACTCGACAAAGAGTTCGCCGTGCAACCTAATCCATGAATCAGCTCGCTGAGTTTCTGGCCGGATCTTCTCAGCGGGTCGCGATTCCGATCCGGTAGTAGATTTATTCGCGAAGCAGCTACTCTTGAACTGTTAGGTCTTCTTCGGAGGCGCTCGGGTAGCTGTTAGCAAATCCCAGCCCTCCTGGCTGAGCATTTGCTCGCCCACCTGTCCTGGTAAAACTGGAAAGGCCTCCGGGCCACCAGTAATCCTTAAATCATAAAAAAATACTTTGTTTGGCCCTAGCGACCGTCTTTTCTATGTTGGGTGTAGTTGGGTAACTATATTATAATAATAATCGATAAGAAATTAAACGACAAGAGTATTTTTATTTTCATGCAAATAGTTTATTTAGAGTACTTCAAAGTACAACAGTACAATAGCCACGTTCGGTAAAGTGTTACAGATTCTATATTATTTAAACATTGGGCATACACATTGTGGAGTCCAGGCGACATATGTTCGTAAGCCCTTCGCAGTGCCCCTGACGGTTATTAGAACCCATAGAACCCAATACTAAATCCATGCTGCCATGCCATGGGCGAGAGAAATGAGGTTGGAGACTCAACTGTACTGCATAGTAACTGTATCATCCTTCTAATCGAAATTTAGAAAGCAAGCTAGCCCACAAACACTGCTCGCCGAATTTCTCGCTGGATCTTTTGACTAAGTCGCGGTTCCGATCAGGTGGTAAATTCAGCAGAGCACTGCTCTTGCTAGGGCCAGGGTTAGAACACTTTCAGGTTGTGTCCATGAACTCACTTACCAGCCAAAGCGTAGCTGGAATAACCCGGTAGGTTGCCAGCGAATAAGTAGGGAAAAAAGTTTCACGGCAGAAATACGCACAATGCGAGCTCACAATGCCACCAATAGGCTCTACCACCCATGCGAGTTCTGCGACTCTATGGAGTTAGTTGCTCTCACTATCTCGTATACTCTGCGGCAGGAGCTGTCGTAAATTTTATTATGATTGCATTCATAAAGCTACTTGTTACAATTTATGTGGCCGACATAAAGAGAAAACAATATAAATGTAAAGTGAACATTTGTACCGTATATTTGTATACAGTAATTATTTCTATGTCTGAAACAAGAGATAATTGTTGCTTTTTTGCCGTTTTTTTCCTTTTTGTGTACAATAAATTATTGATATTAAATAAAAATAATTACGAAGAGGCTGTGGACCATGGCAATACCTGACATTGAAAGGTCTTTCCACGTCCACGTGGTAATCCGGTAAGACACTGAGGGTTAGATTAACTCATTTGCTGAAGTATGCTAACAGGCTTAGAAGCTTGTGTGGACAGGTCATCTCACCCAAAAACCATACAAACACTTGGAAATTTGAAAGCTTATGTGACTGACACTAAATGTGCTTGTAGCTAATCAAAGCGGCTACAGTTGGTGACAAAATCCTTCAGAATGTCCGTTGACGCACGATGCAATGCACACAATAGGAGGATGTCAATGCAAAACAAATTTAATTATTTGTGACGTCACGCCACAACCTATCGTGACTTAAAGGTCCATTTTGTATTGATGCCAAACACTTGTGGCTGCAGATTGGCTTCAAAATGGAATAAATAATGTTGTTTTGTCAACAGGTCAGAGGTTTTTATAATGATAGGTTATCTGTCTATCTGAATATAGAAGGGGCATGCTATTCCGGTCACAAAAAGTTTCTACTACCTACTATTCCAATCACCCGTTTCTAAAACTAACACCCTCACCCTGTTTTCCGACATAATTGTAGGTGCTCCAGAATATTTTTATTTATATTTGCTCCATGAAAACGAAGTTTTAATTAGATGAAATTAGATGAACAGAATTAGATGAATCTGTTATTTAATGTGGGATGAAATGTAATGAACGGGTGGAATTAAAGAATTAAATTCCAAGTGAAACGATTTTGTTTCTAAAATGTAACAATTCAATAATTTGAAGAAGCGGTCTTCTTTCCTCGCGTTTCCGCCTAAAATTCTTGTCCAGAAGTATACAAGCCGATAGTACCAGTGTAATAATATTGACTTGTCATATTATTATTATGGGTTATATTCTCAATATTAAACGTCTTCTACGGTCAAGAGCTGAAACTTTCTATTATGGAAACCGGAACCGCAAATACATTAATGAGAAGAGCATAAGCTTACCGAGAACCGTATAGACGCGGGATAGCCCGGTTCCCGCAGTACAATAACCAGAGCCAATGTTTATTAAAACGAACTGAATATTTTCATAGAATACTCCGAAGTTCTCGGTACGGTGATCAAACTAACAAAATGAGGTATGGTTTACATTGCAGTTACCGAGAAGATGACGCACGTGACATGAGGATAACGGCTCTCCATTCTCAATATTGGTCATTAGTTTTCGTTTGGGTTATTAGAGTCTGCGTGTTTATGTACTTATTGGCTAGAACTGACCGCCTATCTACTACGGCTGTCTCGAGTTGCAGACATGACAATAAATTATTATTGCTTCAGTAATTTTGGCTTAGGAGCAAAACTGGGTAAAACTAATATTAATTTTGTTTAGCTAATACGGCCCGGAAAGGCTCGTCTGGTGATAATTTGGCATCGGAGTCCATAGAAATCACAACATGAATAATTGACACATGAGGTTGAAGTCTTAAATGTATTGTTATTCGTAGTTGCAGTATCTCCACCGTGTATTTCACGGTATCTTGAACCCCCAGAAACAATTTTGAGTCCCGACAAGTCCGTACCTCAGTTCTGATGTTTCCGCAACATATCAGTTTTACTGTTTGATGGAGCTTCAAGATTTTCATACCGACTTAATAATAAATAAAGTAGGTAGTAGTACTTTTGAAAAACGGAATAGATTGTAGAGGTTCCCAGTGTTAAAACTCGGATAACTTGATAGAGACAAGCGCGTGGTATGTTGTTGGGATGTCTTTGAACTAACAAAAACAGCAATCGAAAATAAAGTTAAATAAAATCTTAAAACAAATGTAATACAGCCCCCTGTCTACGCTACTGCCAGGCTTGAAGATACTTTTCGGCCAATTCATCACAAAAGTCGTATTCCGCTGAGCTAGGACCTACCGGCGCTGGTTGCTGACTCAGGAACGATCACGCCACACCTTATGCTATGTAATATGATCATGCCTTGCCAACTGTATTAAACGAAAGTGTTGCAACACAGTTGTTATTTTGCTAGACTAATAGCTGACAATTTGTTTTTAGCCGATTAAATCGAAGAAGAGCTATGTTCATTTATGTTGTAATAAAATGTAGGTAATATTTAGATTTCTAATATTAGTTCTCTATGAGCTTTTAAACGACTTATCGTATTTTGGTAATTAAAGCATCATTCACTCTGTATGCTGTTTTTGCCTTAATACCATTATTTCATGCGGCCACCGTCCTCGTCGAACCCGTCGCTTGCGACGAAGGGCTCGACGTGTGAATTAACCCATAGACACAGCCCACTAAGCTTCTCGCCGGATCTTCTCAGTGGGTCGTGTTTCAGATCTGGTGGTAGATTCTGCGAAGCACTGCTCTTGCTAGGATCAGTGTCAGCAACACTCCGGTTTGAGCCCCGTGAGCTCACCTACATGTTAGGGCGAAGCTGAAATAGTCTCTCAAGGCTATCAGCATAGGCAGGAAGAAAAAAAATATTTCATTGAATCAAATCCACGGGTGCTCATGATAGTGTATATTCATTTAACTATAATATCGTATCGCATATCGTCTTAGCAAAAATGTATTTATTTTAAAATTATCTACTAATGTCATTGTCGAATTATTACTAATTTAATGCATTCGAGATCGTTGGGGTTATTTGGGGTAAAAATAACTTCTTTGTTTTTTTTATTTATTGCCCTTGTAGGCAGACGAGCATACGGTCCACCTGATGGTGAGTGGTAACCGTCGCCCATGGACTTCAGCAATGCCAGGGGCAGAGCCAAGCCGCTGCCTACCGCGTATGTATGTAGTTTACCAATTTGTAAATAGATTAATTTAATCATCTATTTTAATTAAGATTGATGATGAACTTACTTCGCAATGCAAACTTAAAAAAAAACGGATTCGAAATATAATTCCTAAACTAAAAATAAACACATTACAATTACCTTTGAGTTCGGCTACTGTATAGTAGGTATGTAAAGCAGCACGATATTCACAAATGTAATATTTGCGTGTAACCTGATTGTACAATCAAATTAGCATATTATTATTCAATTAATTTCACTGTGAATATTAACGGAGTCAATAACCTGATTTTGTATATGACACACATTTTATGAATATGTAAAACAAAATGTTTGTGTATTTTCCTTCGGTCCTCGGGCAGATGCAATTTTTTTAAAGCAATTGCTTACCTGACCGTTGGTCATCGTCGACTTGTGTTGGAACAGTCATATCTCAAGGTGGGTTTCGGTTTTCACATTGTGATATCTATGGGCTCAAGTGATCACTTAACATTAGGTGTGTCGTATTGCCGTTTACAGATACATATGTACTAGTAAAAAAGGGTTTTAGTAACATTGGACTCCGACAAAGCGGATACAAACGCGTCGCTGGAGGTTTTTTTTTATTGCTTAGATAGGTGGACGAGCTCACAGCCCACCTGGTGTTAAGTCGTTACTGGAGTCCATAGACATCTACAACATAAATGCGCCACCCACCTTGAGATATAAGCTCTAAGGTCTCAAGTATAGTTACAGTATAATTATAGCTTCCCATAATCACTTAAAATCATTTAGACCCTGAACTCAGCTACTAGTCTACAACTTGAAAAATACACCAGCCCGTAAGAGTCGCTGCGCACCATGAGGCGTGAGGTCGAAATCTCCATGACATTCTGTCTCTAGTTAGTTTGTCTCCAATTATAGCAACGCAAGATTATGGTCATTGGCGAATTATATGGTGTACGTTATAATTAGCACACATGAAAGGCGGGTGTGCGTGTACTTATTATAGGAACACACTCATTGGACCGGATGGGATAGCATTACCCAGGGCTGGTTCCAACAGATACTTATTTCTTCATATTGAAATTTCTTTTTAGCGTAGACGTGTCGGATGCTACCCCTGCCGATAGCCACTTAAGTTAACAGTGATTTGGTAAGGGAAAAAAGCTGCAGAGACCACATTACCGTCCATCTTTAGAAGTTTGAAGTCTCCGTTTCACGTGAACAGTAGCTTTATTGCTTTTCAGATCAGAACGCATATTTGCTTCTTAAACCAAAATATCAGCCAAGTTGGTCAGTGGATCGAGGATAGAATGGTGAATATTTATGTTCTAATAATATTTTCTAAAAATATTTATATTGCTCTAAAGAATTCAGATAGATAAAAAACGACTGACATCACAAAGTCAATGCCATTTTAAAGTCGAGGTCGTGATGATGGGGATATATTAGCCATCTGAGGATGCTGGAGTTAACAAACTGATTAGGATCTAGACAGACTTCAGTTATGTAAAACCCCGTAAAAGTACTTACTGTGTATAAATTATTATTAAATACTGATCATATATGCAATCTAAGCGCAATCTCTATCCTTGCTATAAACTACGTAACCATAATGCATAATGCATATTAGATGCAATGCACTCGATACGTAATTATGAACACTCGTAAAAAAAAATTTAATATATTCGTATCTGTATCTCGCTTTAAGTGGTTTACGAGGTGTATAGAGAGCCTAAGGAATAATAGGAAATTCGTAGAATACCTTGATTCCCTCCCTGCAGCCCGACCCAGCGGGACCGGACCGTGAAACGAATATTCCTCTGAACCGGAATGATGCGCTTGATGCTCGAACGAAAATAACCACTTCAGTTTTACGACACGTCCCTGAAATTACTAGCAGCGAGCACGTAATTGGTACTAGTGCTCCATTAATTGGAGTAGGACGCGTTGCAGGGCTAGCACAGGTTGGTTACAAGGTCCTGCTTGTTTTTGCCACGAAGTCAAGATGTAGTTGATAAATAGAATAGTCATTGCTCTAATGCATGGTACCATTAGGTGAGCTGCACTAGTCAGTCGCGATATGTTTCGAGAAGTTTCTACCCTGGCATATATTTCATAGGAGCACAATATAATTCTATCTCTTTGGTAATTCTATTACTTTTGTGAATCGAAGTACGAGTATGGCATGATCTCAAATACTATGAACATTATAATATACCAAAGTAACCTGAGTGTTATAATGAAAATGTCTACCAGCCATTTTCTCTGTCTTCGACTTATTAACGAGGCTGCAGTAGAAAAGTAGGATTCATTCTGTTTATTAACTCTGCACTCACATGTCAAATCAATACTAACAAATCTGAGAACTTAAAGTAAACAATAAATTGTTAAACAGAAATAATAAAAAAAACACCAATTTATCGGTTTAACAAACAATGAAATGTAATTACGATAAAAACAATAGGAACGTGTGAATCACCTCTGTGGCACAGTGCCGGTTGAGTTGTCGCCGTCGGGCCACGGTCCGTTGATATTTTACATCTTGACTTTGAACGCGGCCTTAGCAGTACCGGGGAAAATCAATAATTGACCGCATCATTTTTAAAGCGATTTTGTACAAACTTTATCTAATAATGCCTAGTAGTTGTAAAACTCAGCCGCGCTAAGCTGCGTCTATCGCGAAATATTACATTGAGCCCGCAGGTCACGGAGCGACTAGAACGCCATCCTGTTATACCTAAATTTTATCCCAGTATCAATAATGGTTGTATAAAGTTCCGACTAAATGGGTTAAACTACGGTAGGGCGCTAAAATTCCTTGGGCCCGCGGTCTGCTCCCAACACCTTGCAGGTCGTCAAGTACCACATCCCCGAGCGCCCCCTAGGCGCGGGGACCTCTTGGAAGGTACAGCCCAGGCCCGAAAAAAAAACGCATGAATGAAATAAATATTAACTTTCGCGGCTTTCGACGTGGTTTTCGCAGTGAAGCCAGGTCACCTGACGTGAAGTGCTCACCGAAGCGAATAAAATACCGAGATTAACGAAACCCTCCTTGAAAGCTTCTTCTTGAAACATGATGAAGTATTGCATTAATATAATACAGACAAATAGCTATATAAAAGTCGTGGCCTAACGAATAAGACATTCGCTGTACTCATATCCAGTGATGCGACCATGAGGGCGGGGGGGAGGGGGTTCTAATCAAATACGTAGCAGCTAACTTATTTTCATGTCTTCCACGATGAATGAACAATATCGTGTCGTAAAAATCAAACTCGGTAAAATATATAATTTGCATAATCACTGCGGTCAGAGCGTCTCGTGAGCCCGCCCGGGTAGATTCCTCTATCCCGGTAAAGTTTCAGTTTAAAGGGTGGGACATACCTTATACTATATAACTGAGTCTTAAACATGATATCTTAATGCGGGTGGCGGCTATCACGCAGTAATGTTTGACTACTACTGAACTGAACTACCGAACATCAGATAGGCAGAGACCCCGGTTACCTGTCTAAGCGATCAAAAAATCTTTGTAAAATGACTGTCATCGGACTGGCAACGGATCACAACTATGTCTCCATTGAAATGTTTAAACCTTAAACTCCGATTGAAGAAGTTTCATAACGCCGAGTAACGCCGAGGGTTCATGGAGGAAAGTCGTACTCATGAATGTGATTTCTTCACAAGACCACTGTCAAGTTTTCATTTATTAAAAATTTTATTTGTCTGCGGCACGGCGTGACTGGTAGCTGGAGTCATTGAATTAACATTAAGCTCGATGTGATTGTGGTAATTGAGTCACGTTGACTCGACTGCGCATCGCATCCTCCGAAACCACATACCGGTGGTAGTTCGTGTAGTGGGCCTACGTTAGCCCGGCAAGACGCAATGTCGGCGATATTATAGTTATCTTATACCTTTAAACGAGCAATTCTTGTATATTAACATATATGTATACTTAGTCTGGCCATAAATACTGTTACAATTAAAAATAAAAAAACATCTATGGCAAATAACATTAATTACTTTTACAGTGTGTTAGTTTAATACATAAAAAGTATAAAAAGCTTATTCGAAGTGGTCTCCATTGGCTGCAATACAGTCATTTAAACGTTGATGCTAGTTATCAATAGAAGCACGCACTCTTTCCATGGGAAAATTTTTCACTGCCAGTCGTATAGATTGTTTTAGGGACTCCAAATTATCATGGCGTTTAGAGCAAGCCGTACTCTCTAAAACTGACCATAAATCATAATCCAGCGGATTAAGATCGGGCCTAGACTTCATAAAATTTAGTACATAGGAGATTTCGGGGGCGATAAATCGATCTAGCTACGATTTATTTTCAGAAAATGTTGTTTTATTCGTATTTTCAATAATCAATTCTTCCCGACATCTATTGGCGAATAATAATACTATTTTTCTTAATTGAGGGCAACTAACCGCTTTAAAGACACAACAAGATGGCCTTTTTAAAAAAAACCGAGTAAGGCTCGGTCTTCATCTCGTTACATTTATGAGCTCTAATGTCAGAGCCATGAGTACGTTTGCCTTTACATCCATAAACATATTTCAAAATGGAACACAAATGAAAACGACTTCGGCTACTCTACCATCAAGGAGATACGAAAGCATCGATGTCAGATCGTTTTTAGTTTTTTTCATAAATGGCTATATCTGTAATGAAAAACATCCTTTTTGAAATGAATGCATTAAGTATTGTTCTATCGTTTGTCAGCAAGAAATAAGAGACTGCAAGATTTAAATGTCTCGATGCTCTAATGATTAGGGGACGTGAATGCTGGACCACGGGAGGGGGCGTTGAGCCCTGGTCTGAGTGAGTTTGTTGAACGTATATATCAATCACCGCGGTATTGATTTTGTTCTAGCTACGCAGCTAATATTATTTTCATTTACAAAATCAGCGAAAAGTCCTAGATTGCTACACTTAAATGCTTAAAAAAACAACATTCTAGATTTTGGCTTAGATCAGTGGACTTGCTTACGTGTTGTCCATCTAGCAATGTTAAGTGATGATATTTATTAGCAACTAGCTGACCAGGCAGACTTCGTAGTGCCTCAATCGATAAATAAAAGACACATCAAGGGGACACGTTAAAGGAAAAACAAAATTGTTTGTTTTTATATAATTCCGAGCTTTTTTAAATTTTCCTTCCACGAATAATTCAAGACCAAAATTAGCCAAATCGGTCCAGCCGTTCTCGAGTTTTAGCGAGACTAACGAACAGAAATTCATTTTTATATAGGTATAGAGATTATAACTTTAATGCAATGCCTACTTATAGAAAAATAAGTGGGAAGGGGGTTATGAAGTTATGTGTATATAAAATACGGTAGAGACTTCGCCCTCATGTTTCAAATACCGGTGGGAAAATTCACGATGTGATGTCTATGAACCATTCAGATAATCTGTAGGCTGGGTTACCCATACATGCAACTATCTTTGTTTATTTGTGTGAAAGCTTCCAGATTGATTCAATGTTAATATAAAGTTTGTTAGGGCAAATCTCCGCGGAATAGGGCAGCGCGTTGCCAGTAGTCACCACTAAATCGTCAAGTGATGCACTGAAGGACGAAGCGAGTATGGCGGGTTGGAGGGCAGCTCCGCAGCCGCTGGTCCCACGGCGGTCTGCGGGCTGCGACACTCGCGTTCCACCCACCGCTGCGGACGCACGTTATGGCGGCCACGCGCTAACTGAAAATCGTGCAGTGCTGTGAATTGTACGCTCCAATCTCTTCGAATACCAATTCCATTACAAAACATCATGATAAGGTATGTATTATATTGTTCTGTTATTAAAATAACGACCGTGGCACAGACGGTCTAATTTTCCTCCGGGAAATCCGCCGCGTCCCGTGAATCCGTGGATTTTTGTAGGGTTAGCTTTATTGACCCGAAATCGCATGTTTGTCGTGTAAAACGGTATCTGTTACGGTATACGACGGGACGGGCCGCCTTCGACGCGTCTCGACGCTGGATATTTGCTTAATCTGAACAAACTGAATGAGAGGTCACGAAATGACATTAAGGTTGGTTGACTGTTGACTCAGTGGTCCATCGGAATCTGGTTTGTGCGGAAACCACAGCATTTCGGGTCACGGATAGGGCTTTTTCGCGAGAAATCTTCGTTCGGAAATAACCACAACGTCTTTACTTAAAAACAAGTTTAAAAAAGTCAACTTAAGGAAAATCGTCCACCTTTTATGAGTATGATACGTTTTATGAACACAATTCCATTTCATAAACCTACTGTAATATAAATAGCATACAAAACAGTGTGTAATTAGAACAATCAAATGCAAGTAACGGAACGTGTTTAATTGTTGCATTATTACGAATGGCGTTATAAAGATTGATGTACCGGTGTTATGATGAACGGAATCTAGCACGTCGATCGCCGTCTGAAGGCTGAACAGTAGATCTTCGGAGAATTTTAATTAGTGACGCAATGACCTCAACTCGCATCTTTTTGCATAACGTCGACAAAAAGGCAAAAACCAGTTGTATCATAATCGCAAAAACCGACAGCGTGAGTCAGTCTCTTGGTTCGCGCTAGTGGGTCGGTCACATCCTTGCATGCTTCTCATTTGAAGAGACGAAAGTCTTGGATGAGCAATATCCATTTTCATAAAAAAATAATTCGCGCAGCTGAGCACTTTACTGTTACTTTTAGTGGCAGTATAATTTAATTTATTGGTCCCGGTAATGTGGAGGCTAAGTTTGTCCATTTTTATTTAAATAATTACGTTGCGGTCCATTTGTCATATTATAGGCTGTTTTAAGAAATCTAAAAACTTTTGTTTATTATTTAACTGGCTTTTCGAATTTCATACTTAATTTCTATTTAATATCATTAAACTAGATTTTTTCCTTTATAATGCAACTTTTGAAACAAGTGCGAAAAGCTCTGCGCTCCTGAGCTTGACATTTTCTTGTTTTAGGTGCTGATAGGTGGCGAGCTTACGACTCAATTGACTTTAAATTATTGCGATATTACAACGTAAATGCAGCCATCCAATTGAGATATGAGGTCGAAATCTTAAATATGTTGCATAACAACTACCACGACCCTCAAACCGGTGCGCATTACTACACTACGGCCTAGTAATGGGCAGGAGGGTGGCGGCAGTCCGCTGAATGTTCTATTAACAGCATCTTGCTCCTTAGTAGGCAGTTTTTCAAGCGAATCACCGGGCTGTCACTGTCGTCTATGGGCACTGGCAATACCAGTGGCACATGCGTACCGCTACCTGCGGTGAATTGGTTTACATTGCCGGCCGGCCCCAATGATTGTTCTCAATAGCTCTGCGATTAGACCCGCGCAGTATCTAGGTCACAATACCGTGTAATCATTTACGACGCTAGAGACACACAGATGGACTCGCAATCTTTCGATTGTATGTAGATTTGCTTTCTGGCAGTAGACTTGGTTATAAACTAGCACGGATTGTTACCAAGCCTGATTTAGCTATAGGCATATTTGGGTTCGAAGGATATGATGAATTTCTGGTCGGAAGCCTGTCTACTTATCGTCTTTTTTTCTCCTACCTATGCTGATAGCCCTAACATGTAGGTGAGCTCTCGGGGCTCAAACTGCGACGTCGCTCGTCTTTTATGGAGAGATACTATAGGATTGGAGTTATGGTCGTCGAGCTCCACTACAGTACACGGGTCTTTCTTCGCTGGCAGTGTTGATTCTTTCTCTGGTTGCTCGGATTGTCGGTAATCCTGAGCACGCGGCTGTTTGAAGCCTCTGGATCTACGGATGGGCTTTAGTTCATTTTCTATATTGCACCATATGGTCTATAGGGAGTGCTTTGAGAAATTTGTGGGAACAGATCCGTTATTCCTTTTTACCATCGCACCGCGATAATCAAAGTTCATCTCTTCTTCCTGAAACTATTGGGTTCATGCACTTTGAATTTCTAGAGATTGTTGTCGTCACGTAGCGAAGGTTCTAGAATAAAATTACATTCCAGTGGAGCCCTTAGCAAGCAATGCTTGTAACCGCTTACGATTTGGTCGTAGGGTCGCAGGCTCGCCTGTTGGTGATGGCAATAAAAAAACGACCCTCGTTATGTAAGAAATAAAATTAACAATACTATAATAGTTATATACTAGTTGCTAAATGGTTGCTAAGTCGTCAGTATTTTGACATTGACGTAGTCCTGACATTGTTGACGTTCGTATTTAACTATCAACCAGTGAATATAGTTTTATTTTAAACTATATTCACATAATAATTGAAATTATAAGTTTGAACATTATTATGGTTCTATTGTCAAAAACTATTATACTTCTAATCACATATTTGGCCAAGATTACACTAGACAAATAATATTAAAGACAAACAATATTAACCTATTCTCAATTTGCCAACAGACTAACAAAAGAGTATAAATGCGTGTGTGTGTCAAACACATGGTAGTGTGTGTAATGTATTTTTCTTCATAATTTTAAAGAAATATTAGAATTCTGTACTCCGTTTCTATATTTTCTATAAGTGTGGGAAATTTCATACTCCTCCGTCCTCATTATTTTCGTAAAAAGGGGTAAAAAGTATTTTCTTCACGTATTAATATATAGATTATAGTTTTAAAGGAATATAAATGAAAAACTTGTTCGACATTTGATCGCCTGTTTTTTTTATTTCTTAGATGGGTGGACGAGTTCACAGCCCACCTGGTGTTAAGTGGTTACTGGAACCCATAGACATCTACAACATAAATGCGCCACCCACCTTGAGATATAAGCTCTAAGGTCTCCTGTATAGTTACAACGGCTGCCCCGCCCTTCAAACCGAAACGAATTACTTCTTCACGGTAGAAATAGGCAGGGTGGTGGTACCTATCCGTGCGGCCTCACTAGAGGTCTTACCACCAGTAATTACGCAAATTATAATTTTTCGGGTTTGATTTTTATTACACGATGTTATTCCTTCATCATGGAAGTCAATCGTGAATATTTGTTGAGTACGTATTTCATTAGAAAAATTGGTACCCGCCTGGGATTCGAAAACCGGTGCATCGCTCAACACGAATGCAACGGACGTCTTATTCTTTAAGCCACGACGACTTCAACTTTTCTCTGACGGAGTAATTTCCTAACATGAGATGTTACTTTATTAGCTTTGTAGGCTATCACGGGCGATGGGCAGGACGAATGAGGATAATATTAGCGGGAGAAATACGCATAATAGTGACAGTGTAACCGGAGCGCAGTATGACTCTAATAGTGTTTGACGCAAGACAACGCGGTAATATAAGCATTTTTGCAGCTTATGTAATTAAAAAAAATCGCGCACATGATATTAGTTTTGTAGTTGTATACGTGAGCGGATACTTGCGTAATCTAATTGTTGGAGCGTTGTTTGAATCGCGAATAAACCTCGTTACAATAAATCCGTGCGACGCGATGTCGCGTGGTGTCGCAAGAGCGCGGCGCTTGTCGCCCGGGACTTGCACGGTACGACCGCGCGGAATCGCAATGAGAAACGTGCGAATTCGATCGTGAGTAATTCGGATGGACAGCCATAGTCCGGTACAGTTGCCGTAGTCTGGCACAGTTGCGCAGAGAAGGGTTTTGTTCGATTGTTATTTAGTTACCAGGATTTATTGTATCATTAGGATCTGTCCGAGAGGGCTGGTGGTCGTGGCGCTGATTACCACTGGTCCGGCGTCCCCAGGGGGGAGGGTGATGGAAGAGATGTGCTCCGCACTAAACGCTTCACTTTCCCCCCTTTGCCTTTTCG
The DNA here is from genome assembly GCF_003987935.1 of Bombyx mandarina. Next base: position 840,772 of record NW_021011602.1, read on the forward strand.
TGAGTTATGTCTCATGCGAGGTTTGGACGTTGGTTGTTGAGCGACAGGAGGTTTTAGTCAGTTCGACTCCACCCCCATCCCCAGTGGAGGGCGAAAGTCCGGCGATTTCCTCCTGAACAAAAAAAATACAGTTCAGTAGTTCATCCGGGCTCGGCTGTCACTAAAGACCACACCGCTTCCAAAGGACGAGTGCTTAGACAGCGTTAGGAAAAAATCGTTGATAAGTATATTTCGAGATAAATTCTAAAATATACAGCGCTAGAAGCTACGTGCCTTATCAATATCAACAAAAGTGTTGCCACAAGACACAAGGACTGACAATGCGGTAATAAAGAAACTGCGCTTCAGCAATACTTGATTTTTGTATAAAGATTAAAAAATCTGATTCTTGCTACATTATTTTATTTTTGGAACAATGATAGATAACTAAAGGTAAAAGTTGTTTCCCAGTAGTCGTCAAAAGGCTTGCTTTAGTCGCCTCCTAGGTTCTCCACCAGCAAGACTGGTATTTTGAGCCCCTGAAAATCACAACGTGAATGCCGCCACCAACTCTAAGACATAAGGTCGAAGGATGTACTATATTTAGTTGTCTCGTCCTTCGTACAGGAACGTATAAATATTTGTCAGAAATAAAAATGTTAAGAAACACACCCTGTAGAAATAATCATGTTACATACATAGATGGTGCCTCTAAAAATAAAATAAAAGTTTTGCGAAAAATGTGGATGTCTATTTCCTATGAAATGTTATTTATATTATAATCCACGTATTTATCAATTGGAGGTGAAATTTAAGAAACCCCAGTTAAAATCCACTAAAAATCATTTCTCAAAAAAATCGCGTAGGTATGTACTTTATACGCACATAAGGACTTATACTTGTTTAGGGTAATTTAATTATGTTGTAATATTAGTATAAAAATTGAAATTCCCATAAAATATTTATTTAATCATTAATAATTTACTTACATAAATACAGCCTCAAATCTTGATACGCGGTTAACAAACTCTTGCAATGAAAATCACAACAACGTAACGAATCATGCGTTAGATCGACATGCGGCGGCTTATCGCGCGCTTAAATACAAGTTTCAAAATTTAACTTCAAAAATCTAGGTCTACAAGTGATGTGAATTATTTGTAATTCGTTCGCAATTTTTGTAGCTACACATTACTTTAAATTTTAGTTGGTATCACGTGCACTAAAGTGATTCACGTTTTCTCTCAGGTCTATTGTTTACTGAAATAAAACTATCCAATGCTTCAGCATACATTTATAATAATACAAGCTTTATACGAGGTTCCACTAGCGTTAATGATGAAGACTTATAGCATTTCGCTTGTGATCAATACTTTTTTGTGGGTAAAAGGTACCTTATGTTCTCACTGTGCCCCTGACGACGTGTAGACAAACTTTCGTGACGATGGGTTGAGCAGCTAGACGCGAAAGCCGAAAAAACAAACAAACATACTCATTTATGCCGTTAAATAAATAAATAATGGCGAATAAATTTCATACGGTTCATGTGCTACAAGTATACAGTGCAAAGAATGATATACATACATTGGTACATCTCAATATGATCATTTATGGCCACAAGAATGTTTGTGTAGTGGGAATCTCGGCCCAGAAGCGAGGTGTGCCAACTATCGTAACAAGCGGAGTATTAGTAAGCACTTTAAATATTTTTGTATGTCATTTTGTATGTCAGTGTAAGGTATAATTTATAATTGTAATATGTTTCACATTTAAACATATATATGGTTCCTCCATAAGGTCGTATATCCATATTTTTAAATTAATAATATATTGCCAATATATTTTACGCATGTAGACTAACAGTTTTTGTATTAATTGTAATTAATTGATCGAAATTATATTCTCGAGGGCGACACAATGAGAAAGAAGACGAAATAATTAAGCACGGATCTGTATGAAAGCCTTTTTTTGTTAAAAGAATACGTGAAAATATTGACAAAACAATATATGTACTGACAATATATGTTACGAGGTTATATTCAGTAATAATGTATTCGTATTGGGGACATCAGCCGTGCCGGCTTACGGTCACGGTTTCTGCGTTCCACGCCACCAATTATTGTAGCCAATTGTTGTAACACCGGAAATAAACAGTTTATCAACAGTATATTGAATTTTGGTAATGTTTGTCTGTAATATTGACGGCAATATAAATGCAAACTTTAATTCATTAACTCCCTTCCAGATGTACAAACAGACAGAAATTTTGTGTGCGCACTCAGTACCAACAATATAATAAGTAGTATGTACAATGTTTTCATGAAAACAAGAATACACAATGCTCATCGAATTAAGTAGTGTTTTAAATTGTAACTGTTCTCATAAACTTATCGGGGACATGACCCTTTATATGTTTAGGTTATTTAAATGCAGTTGATATATTGATCTCAATTTCTAATGTTTGCTGCGGTAGTACTGGCTCCAGTTACCAGTACGTCTATACCTGAGATCACGATTTGTTTTTTTTTGCACTCGCCCCCAGCCTCGTAATATCTATTTTAAATTAATCATATTTTTTATTCAACGCTTACTTACCTACTTGTTTAGTCAGAAATAACTTGATGTTTCATTGAAATTTTGAAAATCTTTACAACCGCGCCACGTCTAAATACTTTTCCAAATCCATTTGGTTCATATTATTATTTAATTTCGTCTTTTTTTTTTCCTACCTAGGCTGATAGCCTTGAGAGGCTATTCCAACGGAACCTTAACTAGTAGGTGAGCTCACGGGGCTCAAACCTGACGAAGTTGCTAACACGAACCCTAGCAAGAGCCGTGCTTCGCAGAATCTACCACCAGATCGGAAACGCGACCCACTGAGAAGATCCGGCGAGAAACTCAGTGGGCTGTGTCTGAGGGTTAATTTACTCGTCGAGCCCTTCGTCGCAAGCGACGGGATTCGACGAGAACGGTGACCGGTGCTTGAAGTACCTAAAAGCACCGTTAGTGGATCAGGAGGATCCGAAATGCTGCTGCTTTCCATTCTTTCCGCAGGATCGGGAATGTAGTTACCGGCGGCCACGATGAGAGGGTTCTCGTGTCGTGCCGCTTTATCGAAGTGGAATTTCGTCACTGTCTACATACAGCACTACCAGTCAGTTACGTAATTCCGTGACGTAGACCTAGGCAGAATGAAATACTACGTTTGTTCATTTGATGTGAGCTCATCTGCCCATCCAAGCAAATAATATTAGTACGACATATTCATTAGATTAAAAGTACTTTTACGAGATTAAACCAACTTCGCATTTATTTTTGTAATTTTACAGCTTCCAATATTAAGCCATAAAAGTAATTATAATTTTTTTCTACAACTCGTGAAATTAGAAGTAAATCTATACTAAGATTGTAAAGCTGAAGAGTTTGTTTGTTTGAATGCGCTAATCTCAGGAACTACTGGTCCGATTTGAAAAATTATTTCAGTGTTAGACAGATAATTTATTGAGAAAGGCTATACCTTTATATAACATCACGCTAAGATAAGAGCACCAAATAAAGAATATTTCCAAATCGGGTTTTTTCCCTTTTGAGAGCTTCCGCTGCGTGCGCTGCGGAAACGGTTAAAGTTTCGCTAAAATAATGTATGACAGAGTTGTTCCCCTTTAAAAGATCTAAAAAAAATCCGCGACAGCATATGTTTGACTCGCTACAACGTTTTTTTATGTTAAACAAATTTGTTTTAAAATAAAGCATTATTTGTGAAGGTGTTTTTATAAAGATGATATTAATCCTTATCCAAACAAATACGTTATTCATTACAACATTTAAACAGCCAAATCACTTCAAGATAAGCTTTGAAAATTATAGATTTTTCTAGATTTCTCCAGGATCTCATCATCAGATATGATTACAGGACCCTTCGGGAAGTCTACCCTTTCGAACAAAAAAAGAAAAAAAGAATTATCATACAAAAAAAATATGGTCGAATTGATAGCTTCCTGTTTTGAAGTTGGTAAAAAAGCGTGATTTTGGTACCTTAAATAGCTCCTAAACATTCTATTATTCAAAAATATATTCACTTTCTACGTAAATGAAGAGGCGGGTAAAATTTAGCCTTATGCTAAAGTAACTATTCCACGCGGACGAAGTCGCGGGTAAAAGCTAGTATTAAAATAATTTGTTACGTTTTGCCCTAAATATCTAAAATTCATTCATATTTTGTACTTTCTTCTAGCCAGCCGATATACATCTTCCGATCATTTTCCGATCCGGTGGTAGATTCTGCTAAGCACTGCTCTTACTAAGATTAGTGTTAGCAACGTCGTCAGGTTTGAGCCTCGTGAGCTCACCTACTCGCTTGGTTACGCTGGCATGTCCTACCTAACCTCCTAACCTAAGCTGGAAGCCTCGAGGCTTCAAAGCAAGCTTGGGTAGGAAAAAAACGGTCCACATGATTTGCGTAATAAACCATCTGCATGTTATATATATATGCCTCGTATAATACAAGAGAGATGGCACATAACGCGTGTGTAATATGAAACAATAGCGTTACTACAAACAAGTGTCACTGGCCACCGTCCATTGTTCCGGCCTGTTCAAACAGAATCATAAATGTTCATTATACACTATTCAGGAATGTATCGATACCGAATACATCGAGAAATCGCGATTATAATAATCTAGCGACCCGCCCTCGCTTCGCTTCGGAAACTGTAATTTATTATTAATTTCTCCGCTATTTAATGGATGTTATTATACATAATATAAACCTTCCTCTTCAATCACTCTACCTATTAAAAAAAACCGCATCAAAATCCGTTGCGTAGTTTTAAAGATTTAAGCATACATAGGGATATAGGGACAGAGAAAGCGATTTTGTTTTATAGGTACTTATTTTTTTTTCCTACCTAAGCTGATAGTCTTGAGAGGCTATATCAGCGGAACCTTAACTAGTAGGTGAGCTCACGGGTCTCAAACCTGACGACGTTGCTAACACGAACCCTAGCAAGAGCCGTGCTTCGCAGAATTTACCACCGGATCGGAAACGCGACCCACTGAGAAGATCTGGCGAGAAACTCAGTGGGCTGTGTCTGAGGGTTAATTTACTCGTCGAGCCCTTCGTCGCAAGCGACGGGTTCGACGAGGACGGTGACCGGTGCTTGAGGTACTTAAAAGCACCGTTAGTGGATCGGGAGGATCCGAAATGACGTGCTTGGGGCGAAGTCGACTGCTTTCCATTTATAGGTACTATGTAGTGATGTATATCTACCCAAACGAAACTCTTAGAAGCATATTACTTTTGTTATTTATTGATGAGCGAATCAAGACCCTGCTTCAGTGTATTACACGCGCGCCACCCTTACGAGCATCACCATATATGTAAATGTGGAAAAGTTCAAATCAATCTTATAAAAACCATGTGCAGCAATAGAACACAAACAAAGCCGTAATTACATTTCTACATACCGGAAGACTAATAGCGGATAGATAAGCGGTTGCATTTGTTGTCAACACTCAGTAACACATTTGAAGTTATGCTCAAAATATTTTATTTTGCAAAACCGCACTAAAAACTATTCTGACATAGGAAGTAGGGCGCTAAGGCAGATGCCAGCTAACACGAAGGCTTTGAAATAAATCGAGCAAGAAGTAATAATACGTTTTATGAATATTGTGAGAAGTATAGAAATCAGCTGAATCACTGGGTCAATGCTCTCGTATGGCGGTTATTCGTGATATCAACATTGTGGGTACATAAAATATTAGTTTGCTAAATGAAGCTAATAGATATTGTTTATAATCCAGTCTGGATAGTATTTTATAGCTTTTCAGTTTAGCGTAGCGTTTTATAGGCAATCAGGCATTAATTTGGTAACTAAAGCGAGCTTGCACCGTGTTTTGTCTCCTTTGATATTTGTATCAGAATCTAATAGTAGGTACTTTGTCAATTTTTTTTTTTTTTTTATTTCTTTCATAGGTGGAGGCTGGAGGTGCTCACGGCCCACCTAGTGTTAAGTGGTCACCGGAGCCTATAGACATCTACAACGTAAATGCCGCTTGAGACATGAGTTTTAAGGCTTCATACTTGTAACAGTACAACGGCTACCCGCCCTTCAAACCGAAACGCATTACTCCTTCACGTCAGAAATAGGCAGGGTCGTGATTCCTACCCGTGCGGACTCACAAGACGTCCTACCATCAGTAATATACCAGAAACCTACCAATTATAACAAGACCCAAGAAATTACTATTGTAAACACGATAAGTTTCGCCCCGTTCATCGTTTTATAGCTCACGTTAGTAGCAATCGACAACAGCAGCCGCCCATGTCATTAACAATGCCGCAGTACTCGAGAGCTGAATTATTGTTCGACACTTTCCGTACGTCTTCGCCTAAATATTGCGACCTTCACTCATCAGTGAGCGAACTACTCTGAGTGTAACGTAACTATAATTTAATTTTTAATTAGTAATTTTTGTAGGATTATTGTGTTATTTTTTTTCACGAGTTTTAGACATATTGTGAGTTTTCTGAACAAGAGATTAATTCATATTTGCGACCATAAGAACGGTTAGTGGTTTGAAGATATGTCTGTTAGTTAATGTTCCTTTAGTTAACGTTGTTAATAGAAAAAGTATTGTTTGGAATCTTGTTGGATAGAAACAAACCGTGCTAGTATTAATAAGCGGGCCCCGAAAAACATTGAAAGAATAAGAGTGTGGGAGAGTCTTGCGCTATTTTCCATATCTAGTGAAAGTGTCTGCGGAGCGGTAGACCGACGCTCTTACGTCATCAGTTTACATTCTACTTTATATGAGTTCGTTTGTTTTGTAACACGCGCTGTTTATTAGTATGCGGAATCTTGTTTTAACAATAAAACAATTTTTGTATTGAAATTGGACGATCGATCGATTGGTTTTTACATCAAAATGCAAGCAAAAAATATGTGTGCCAGTGTGTGATGTGTCAGAAGATTGACACTTTTGTAGATACCGAAATGAGCACATTCAAGGATCGTTTAATTTTTTTTTCATACCTATACTGATAGCTTTGAGAGGCTATTTCAGATTCTCCTTGACGTGTAGGTGAGGTCACGGGGCTTAAACCGGCTAACCTGCTAACACTGGCCCTAGCAAGGGCAGTGCTTCGCAGAATCTACCACAGGATCGAAAACGCGACCCACTGAGAAGATCCGGCGAGAGACTCAGTGCTGGCTGTGTCTATGGGTTAATTCACTCGCCGAGCCCGTCGTCTCAAGCGACGGGCTCGGCGAAGACGGTGACTGGTGCTTGTGGTGCCTAAAAGCACCGTTAATGGATCGAGAAGATCCGTAATGACGTGCTTTGGGCGACGTGGACTGTTTACCATTCGGTCCGCAGGATCGGGTATGTAATTCCCAGCGGCCACGACAAGAGGGTTCTCATGTCGTGCCGCCTTTTTGAAGTGGCGCAATGATGCCGACTGTAGATACATACTGCCTGAGTCAAGCTCTAGGTCATCATGGAGATCCACGTTCCTTAGGAACCATGGTGCTCCGACAGCTATCCTGCAAATCGTTTAATGTGGCAGTCGTATGCGAAGTATGTGAAGATCGAGAGAAAGAGACCTGGCGGGCGCAGTCCGACTAGGTGGTTCGACCAAATCCGCGCCACACTAGAGATCCCATTACACGAAGCCCTTCATGTGGTCAATAAGCGAAGGCGCTGGAGGGACATTACAAGGAGTAAAATCCTCAGCAGTGAGGAAACGACGCGAGGAGGACGTATGCGATAAACGATTAATTTTATAGCTTTGACGGGAGAACGAGTTTACAGCTCACCTAGAGTCAAGTAGTACCTACCTAATTGGAGCACATTGACATCGGCGCCATCCATATTTATACGTGAAGTTGGAGTATCAGTTGTATTGTATAATGGCTGCAAATGTATTCTTTAAGCACGATTGCATCCAATATAACGCCAGTTAATGCTCGTTAGCGATCACTGCACGCTGGCATCTGGCTCTTACGACATCCACGGGCAGAGATGGGATGAAGCTATTTAAGGTGGACCCCTCAGAGCCATCAGTTTTATTGAAACTTACCACCTCATGTACCAAGGTGGTCGCGTTTACTTAATGATTCATGTGACCTACGAATAAATAATAAGTATTTATTCGTAGCATGTGACAAACAAACTGCGATAGTGTGTTTGATCTTAAACTGAGGGGCGCACTTCTTGCAATAAGCGTTTAAGTACATACCATCACGGCTAGTTCTAATTCTCGGAAACAAGTGTCACTGTATGAGTGTAATGAGTGAAGTTCAACACATTACGCACGTGTGCACTTGTAGAAATATTGAAGTATGTATTTGTGGGTGTCTTGATTCATGCGTTCGCATGTAGATTATGGCATTAATGAGCCGCGTAAATCACCAATTTTTCTGTGATATCTCGTACATAATCTTAGGATACATTTGAGGTGATCCCGTCATTTTCAAAAAACCATTGCATCCTGACAAGAGCGAAATTAATTCCTAATTCTGATATTTCCTCGTGAAACATTCCTTTTGGTCTTAATTGGTCAGCAGCAACGTGTTCGTAGCATTGCTGATCTTGATCGAGCTGCAAAGGATAGATATTTTCAGAGCGATGGTCGATTTTCATACTATATAGTTTTTTTTTTTTTATAAGTTAGATGGGTGAACGATCTCACAGCCCACCTGGTGTTAAGTGGTTACTGGACACAACGGCTGCCCCACCCTTCAAACCGAAACGCATTACTGCTTCACGGCAGAAATAGGCAGGGTGGTGGTAGGCAGGCTTAGTCGTCGTGGCTTAACGGATAAAACGTCCGGTCCATTAGTGTTGAGCGATGCACCGGTGTTCGAATCTCAGACGGGTACCAATTTTTCTAATGAAATACGTACTCAACAAATGTTCACGATTGACTTCCACGGTGAAGGAATAACATTGTGTAGTAAAAATCAAACCCGCAAAATTATAATTTGCGTAATTACTGGTGGTAGGACCTCTTGTGAGGCCGCGCAGGTGGATACCACCACTCTGCCTATTTCTGCCGTGAAGCAGTAATGCGTTTCAGTTTGAAGAGTGGGGCAGCCGTTGTAACTATACTTGAGACCTTAGAACTTATATCTCCAGGTGGGTGGCGCATTTACGTTCTGGATGTCTATGGGCTCCAGTAACCACTTAACACCAGGTGGGCTGTGAGCTCGTCCACCCATCTAACCAAATAAAAAAAAACCTACCCGCGCGGACTCACATGAGGTCCTACCTGCAGTATAGTACTGTAACGAAAACTTTTGAAGCAAACAATGATAATGTACTATACAAATGTAAGTTGTCTTACGTCAGAAGTAGGCAGAAGGCAGGTGAGGTAACTGCCTGTATCAGTAAATACCGGCAGCGCCGTCACCAAAATTGTAGCTGAATTCCAAGCGCATAACTTATAAGGAATGCGATTTTCCTACAATTAATTCTATTTATAACGTGAATGCTTTCATTTATACCTCTACATACACTTTCGACTGACGCACGGTCCGAATGCTAAGCAGTCAGTTTATTACGAATGCGAACCCACGGCCCTGCGTCTCCTGAGCATATAAATGCTTAGGAATATGCATATGCATTAATATTTACTATTAAGAGATGCATCGGTGAACATTTCCTGTCGTACTTTTTTTTTATTGCCTTTGTAGGCAGACGAGCATACGGCCCACCTGATGGTTAGTGGTTACTGTCGCCCATAGACTTCAGCAATGCCAGGAGCAGAGCCAAGCCGCTGCCTACTGCTTAATACTCTCCACAAGCCTCGTTTGAAGAAGGACATGTCATAGCGCTCGGGAAACACCGTGGAGGGGAGCTTATTCCATAGCCGGATGGTACGTGGCATTTACTGGAATTCAATATGCTATAAATAAAATTAAGCGACGCGGCACATTTATTTATTTATTTATTTATTGCTTAGATGGGTGGACGAGCTTACAGCCCACCTGGTGTTAGATGGTTACTGGAGCCCATAGACATCTACAACGTAAATGCGCCACCCACCTTGAGATATAAGTTCTAAGATCTCAGTATAGTTACAACGGCTGCCCTACCCTTCAGACCGAAACGCATTGCTAATTCACGGCAGAAATAGGTAAGGCGGTGGTACCTACCCGTGCGGACTCACAAGAGGTCCTACCACATATTACGATTTAAGGGTGGTAAGGCGTTTTGTGAGACCTCGTGAGGACCAGTTACACTTTTGGTTCGAATGGGGTCTGGCAGCCTCTTATAATTAGATGAGATCGCCTGACCAAATACGGTAATAAAATATCCCACTACTGATTGTGTGCATGCCCTTAACTGACTTCTGTACTATTGTGGTAACAGAGTTTGTGAGGCCATGACTATTTGACGTCTCTAAAAAGTTCGCGGAGCTTTGTCCGGCTTTGTCGTTGTTTGGAAACCTAAAAAAATACAAGGAATAATTTTGCCAGATAAGATAACATACAGCAACAGATATTTTATTAATGCATAGTGGCAATAGATTTGTTTCGTTTTCGAAACAAACCACCGCGGAGAAAGAGACAATGTGATAACATGTTTGACACAATATACTTTAAACTTTTATTAATACACAAAATATTATTTTAATAACCTAAAAGTACATGTTATTATCCACAACACGCTTCGTCATGTTATAGAAACAGAGTTATCAGCAACATGCTTCGTCAAAAAGTACAATACTTCCTTTCAGCTACAAGCGTCGTCATTTTATTAATTTCATACAAACAAATTATATCTATCTCTCATCTGGTGATATTTCGGAGCGTCTGGAATCATGCCTTGTTATCTAATGGTAGAGTAGTCAACCTTCTCTCTATTCTCTACTATTTTAACAGAGCTACTAATGTCATATTCATTATATATACTGAGTCAGACGGTGGCCCCGTTACCATCTCAAGGGGTCGCAGGTCGGGAGCAGAATATAAATTTTGCACGACTCCGAAGAAGCTTTCCGTGTTTTATTAAACAAATTATCATTTGATTCCGTCTGCATAATTATAGTGTCTCGAGAATTTCAATTCTCAACAGATTTAGCACAGTGCATTATTTAATGTCTAGTTTTAATAACTTGCTAATAAACAAGCTTAATATTGTATATGCGGCGAAGTAGCGAACGCACCGGCAAGCCCAGTCAATAAACTTAATAATATCTAAGAATGGCTATGTTTTGCATAACATCATCCATACCTCTCTAATTGAAAATAAGAATCTGATATTATATATCCTGTTCAGTATTCTGCATGCCTAGGCCCAATTCTTTTTTATACCAACGACACTCAATTAATATTGTCCTTACTGAAAACGTGAGCAAGCCGCATACATTTCCAATATAATATCTTATTTACAGTATTGCTGTAGATATACAAAGAGATGTATTACATAAGGTGACGTAATTTAAAGAATACAATAAGGTTAAGAGCCAGTATGCGCGAGTATAATATTGTTAATGCTGGAGAACTGTTTCAGGACCCGTTTCTTCCGAATGTGTAAAATCAAATCATACTAGCCATTTATACGAGAGTCGTACATAAGTAGATAAGTTCACAATCCACCTAGTTTAAAGTAATTACCAGTACCCATCGATACTATATTAACCAATCCAGTGTGAAAGCCTCAATTGTATTGTAATAACTATTGTGATATGGTTCAAATCAAAACGCCCGACAATTTTTGCAGCGTATGGCAGGACGGTTATACTTATCCAGGTAGTCTTGCTATACGCATAACGAGCATTAGTGCGATCCGAAAATGAGTAACTACTGCAGATATTTTATTATTTAGTATCAAAATAGGATTGGGTAAATCAAACGTTTCATTCATTGGTCCCGGAAACTATGATTTTTTTTCATTTTATGAGATTTACCTATGTATAGTCTATATATTATTTATGTACCTATATACATATGTATGTTCGAATTCCCAATATCTTCAGTCAACCTTCTCCGACCGGAAATCGAACGATCACAATTTGTATGAAAACAAGTGAAGCTATATAAACACATTAAATTTAGTTCAAGACATTGAACCGTGTCCGTATTATAAATACAGTCTACGGGTAGCTGTCACAGAAAACGAAATGCTGAGAAAATACTCTTCTCTACACACACACACATAAATTTCCAAATAAAATATTATACTGAAATTCAACACAGACTCGTAATATTGTATTTTCTAGGAAGCCATCTTTCTCGTATTTTCCTTAAGTGACTCACTTTAAACAAATAAAATACATATTAGGAATTTCTTTGTCGCAACATCGACGCCGTCTTCAATTTGTGCCGTGTATACTCGTACAAGGCGAGGTCCTTGTTTGACCGCGAAAATAAACGTTAAACGAAGGCGGAAAACTTTTTATTGTCGCCATTAACATTAACAATGTCAGGGGCATAGCTGACGTTCCTAAACTTAAGCCGTTTGAAGGACATGTCAAGGTTCTACATTTTATTCACACCCTTTGAATTAGCTTCATATATTATGTATTTGTTGTCACAATACATACTCGTAAGCCCGAGATCATTTATTACTTGAAACATTTATAGAAAACTAATTTAGCTTAATGAAATGAAGTGAGACAGGAAATGTTTTCAATGTTTGAATGTCTGTCGACGGTGCTTGACATAAATTAATCAAAATCAACGTATCTATCAATATTTCCTCGATATAAGAGCTCGTCCACACATATAAGCAATAAAAAAAAAATCAGCCGAATTATATTTATGCTATTATTATACTCGTAAACAGCTGTGACGCATAATTAATTGGCCGCCTTAGAAATAAGATAGAGTCAACAGCACCCTGTGCCGCGGTAACCCCCCCGAATGTTACCTGAAGAATCTGAAGCGATAGAATGTAGAATGAATGGCTTACATAGCGATAGCGAGAATCATCGTGAGGTAAACACGATCTGTTAGTATAACAGCACTGAGTCATTGGTGATTCATCGAGTTAACATCGAGTTTAGTTCTGATGCTTATTTGATAACGAATACAATAGTTACCGACGTGTACAGGGTTTGTTATGATATTAGACAAGTTCTCATGCATGTTGTCACAAGTTCGAAGCTGGACGCGAGCCTCCACCTTTTCAGCATCGACGTACATATATGTATTGGTAGAATATATGTCAATGATTTTTAGTAAGTCAAACGAATGGTAGCTCACCGTGACAGTTCCGTTAGCGACTATCAGTTAGCAACTACAACCACATTGCATCAATGTCGGCGTTGCGCTATAATATTATAGCTAAAACGTCACTGAACCACCATGCTACTTGTACTCTTCCTAATTAAAAGTACTTTTACGTTTTAATTTCGTGCTTAATAGTTTCCGACATTTCGAACAATTTGCAGTTTTCACGTGGTGGTCACCCACGACTTAGAATGATTTTATCCGAGTCAGGCGACGGATCCAGTCTCGGTGTTTTTAGTCCCCTCGAGCATCGGTCACCGTCCTCGTGAAACTCGTCGACTATGACGAAGAGTTCGACGTGCAAACTAACTCATAGATACAACCCAATGAGTTTTTGGCCGCATCTTCTCATAGGGTCGCGATTCCGATCCGGTAGTAGATTCAGCGAAGCACTGCTCTTGCTAAGGCTAGTGTTAGAAAAATTTCTGAGGTTGAGCCCGTGACCCAACTTACCCGTCCGGGCGTATCTGGAATAGCCTCTTAACCTACCAGCAAATAGGCAGGGGAAAAAAATTGCCACTATTATTGTGAGAATAGAAAAGACGCCGTTGCTACTCCTATTCTCAATCTGTGCAGGCTGTACGACACGTGCCTTCCAGCGCTCGTCGCCAGCAGCTGTAAGCGAGCGACATAATTAGACGACGGATGCCCTCTAATCTGTGGTCGGATCAGAGACGTTACAATGTTATTTATGTTAATGCGAGAGTTATAATTTGCGAGTTGCGAGTTTTAAGCACGTGCGTTCCGTTTTAATACGATCAGTTTTCGCCGGCCTTCGACCAGCGCAGCTGTTTCAATTAGGTTCCGTCAAATGTTTTAGGATAATAAAATTTAGGCCATTATATATTTAATTGATAAAAATTATTTAAATATATGAATTTATGGAAGAACGTTCTAAATTTTGAACTGACTACAACATCTGTTACATGTAGGTACTAATTTAAATATATTGCTAGCGGACCGTCTGAGCGGATTGATCTGATCATATGTGGATATAGTACTTGATGTATACATAAATTATATTATTATATAGATCATAATCGAATGCAAGTATTGAAATCAACTTATTTGATGGATTTGATCAAGTTCGGTTTTAAAATAAAATAAAAACATTGCCATATTATATTTCTTCCTCAATCTCCTGATTCTAGTGCTAACATTGCCTCACCAGCCTAGTAATAGACGGTAGTAGCACGGCTATATGAGATTATAAAGTCGGCGCGCTGAATGCAAGGTCGAGTTTGAGTGCAACATTTTAGTGCAGCGCGGTCTGTCGTCATGAAAACGTATAATAACTCTCATCACTCTGAGTCTCTGCCCTCGAGGATCGGTTGAGTTACACGCCCTCCCACGCTTTTATTTCAAGAGTCCGGGTGGATATTGTTTTTTATTATCATCAGACTTTCCTGTCTTCCATGCATATGCGTTGAATTAGTATATTCGCCGGTTTTCCCGAGTCCTAGACATAATCAAAACCACTTTTACACTTTAAACTGTTATTTTACAGTTACCGTTTAAGTTAGCGAGGTCGACCGTGACCACAAAAACTGTGAAGTAACCTAATTCATGGCGCACCGTGGAACTCAATAGTGCCCATGTGTCTTCTACTTTCAGAATCACATCTCTACGTTAATTTACGAGTGAATTCATACGAATAAATGTTTTTTTGTTACAGGTAATAAAAACCAGGAAAGACAAGACGATTCATTTGCATACGATTTCAGAAGAAAAAAACCATTACACTGGTAATATAACTTTAATGTGTTACCAACACAAAAACACAATGCCTACTAAGTTAATTGCTAAAAATAGACATTGTTATAAGACTTAGGAAGTTGTCTAGTCTGCAATCTAGTGCATAACAATGAATCTTTTTACGTACAATTTAAGATTTTTGTCTCATTGCGATGTTTTACGTAGATTGAATTTAAAAAGCAGATTAAGATGCACGGAGATTAAAATTTAGTTTAATCGGTTACTGATTTTGATTACGGGTTGGAGACAACTTGAGCTCATATTTCCATCATTACATTAGATATTCATAAGAGCTTAGAGTTACATTCCATACGATCATCCTGCCCAAGCATCCGCTTATTGCTAAGTACTCCAACATCTCAATTTGAAGACTATGACAGCCGTGAAAAAATATGGTTGAGACTTCGACCTTGTCTCAAGGAGGCTGCGCTATTCGCTCTGTGATGTCTATGAGCTTCAACAGCCACTTAGAACCAGATGGAGTATGAGCTTGATTGCACATCTAGAAGCTATAAAAGCCATTTTTTTAGTGGGTCAATGACTGCATCGGTTCCTTGGTTTGACGAATTGAATGCATAGTTATCAATTATTTTTTAGTACAGTTCCCATGGGTGTTCTCTTGTATATTCGATTTGTGACTAAACTAATGCAACTTGCATATTTATGTCCAATTGCTGTGTGAAGCAGGGACAATGTACCAAACACCCATTTGCACTCTTGTTGTTATTATATTTCAGATATTATAAATCAGAAATATTATGAAGCTTACACAGTAACTTCTAAAAGCTTGCATTATATCGCTTTATTATATATTTACCAGAAGGTTTTTACGCTTTATTTTATATATTTTTTATTTTATTATTATTTTTTCTTAGATGGGTGGACGAGCCCACCTGGTATTAAGTGGTTACTGGAGCCCATAGACATCTACAACGTAAATGCTGCCACCCACCTTGAGGTATAAGTTTTAAGGTCTCAAGTATAGTTACAACGGCTGCCCCACCCTTCAAATCGAAACGCATTACTGCTTCACGGCAGAAATAGGTAGGGTGGTGATACCTACCCGCGCGGACTCATAAGAGGTCCCACTACCAGTAATTACGCAAATTATAATTTTGCGGGTTTGATTTTTATTACACGATTTTATTGCTTCACCGTGGAACTCAATTGTGAACATTTGTTGAGTTCGTATTTCATTAGGAAAAGTTGGTACACGCCTGCGGGATTCGAACACCGGTGCATCGCTCAACACGAATGCACCGGACGTCTTATCCTTTAGGCCACGACGACTTGAAATGTATTAATAAATTGAAATTGCAAGTAGCGGCACCATATTAATAAGTGTACATATGTACCGACACACAATTGCGCATGCGTCAACGGTAGCCGCAATTGAAGTCTCGGTGAAAGTATGAACTTTCGCACATCTATCATCTCTGTCATTTATTTTGAATTAGAAAAAGACAAATGGCATCGGTTCGAAATGATTATTTTTGGCAATATTTGGGTTACCTGGTCATTTCTTTTAGGTTTTTTTTTGTTATGGTTTGGTTGGTTGACTGGTATTGATGTTAAATGATGTTAGCGTCGCTCCCAATAGAGTAGCAACAGTAATTGGGTTATAAAAAATGCTTCGCATCGTTTTGCTAGTCATTTTGACCTGGATTTCTTTGATGTCAAGCTTGATGTTCCGTAAGCATTCCTATAACACAATCAAACTAGATTACTTTCAGATTCTATTAGTATGAATTATTTCCTAATGTCATTTATCATCGTGGTAATATATCGATGATCGTACCGGCCGCTACTACGTAGGGTTCAACCTTAAATAGTACATCAACACTGTGTTTTCAAATATATATTTTTTAACACACATCTTACGGAAACTCTCCTCCCTCATTCCTTTCTCCTTGGAATGAGTTCCTTTCCCTGTTTTTCATGAGAGCTATGACTTTATCCAAACAAAGTTTGAAAAGAGTCCTCACGGGAGTAGCCGCTAATGATAAGGTAGATTCGCTGCCTTTGAGGACAATAAAACACGACCTTCGTTATGTAAGAAATCGGAATTATCATTGTATCTATTGTAATAGTTATACAGTGCTTGCTAAATGGTTGCTAACTCGCCAGTATCGCGGCATTGATGCTTCGTTCGACTCCCGGCCAGGCAAGGTTATGTAACGTTTAGTCAAACTGTCATAAACAAATAAACAAATTGTGTTTTATAAACATGTGTTGGTCACGGAGGACTTTCAATTTACTTGAATTTACACATTGTCACATTAGCGGTGCGACGTCTGCTCCTGACTTGTTAGTGGAAGGTAGTATTAAGGGTTCATACGGGTGAGTACCACTATCCTGCCTATTTTAACTGCGAGGTAGTCATCGATTCCGGCTTAAAGAATAAGACATACAGTTCATTTATACATATTATTATATATTTCTTTAATATGTTAATTAATTATTCATTCAAAAATGAATGAAGAAACAGAATACTTAAAAATGAATATAATAATCTAATTCTTAAGTGATATTAGTTATATTCGTCCAGTATGCGAGCACGGGTATTTATATAAATAAAAATCGACTCGACAATTTGATCCACAAGACTTACTGGTGGTTGGTCGTGCCGCGAGTCAGCAGGCATTAGCGCCGCCGGCTCCGGTCGGTCTGCCGGGACAGCTAGGTCAGGCGCTCCAGTATTGCACGATGATGACTTCCACCACTATAGGCTTGACCGGTCACCGTCCTCGTCGAACCCGTCGTTTGCGACGAAGGGCTCGACAAGCGAATTAACCCACAGGCACAACCCACTGAATTTCTCGCCGGATCTTCTCAGTGGGTCGCGTTTCCGATCCGGTGATAGATTCTGCGAAGCACTGCTCTTGTTAGGGTCAGTGTTAGCACCACTCTGGTTTGAGCCCCGTGAGCTCACCTACATGTTAGGGCGAAGCTGAAATAGCCTTGAGAGGCTATCAGCATAGGTAGGAAAAAAATTAGCTTGGGTAACTGATAAACGTAAAATTTATTACCCATCTGTACTATAAAGTGTTTTAACGTCACAATATGACATCATCAAGTGACATCTTATTTGACTATATAGACCTGATTACTCAAGCGTTTTTAGTGCAAACTATTATAGATTAAAATATTACGGTCTCAATAGAAACGTATTGTATTAGGGACGGGCGGCGGGCGTTGTCTGTGACCTCCGCTGCCAACCCTCAACTCGGCAAGATGGATGAAGTCCGCGCACGCATCACATCAGATCGTTTCACATTTCGTACTCAATTAAAAGCAAAGTAATGCTTTGTCCTGTCTCGAACTCACGATCTGGGAGTCTTCGAGTGTAATAAAGTGACTGCGACCAACTGACCCACAACGTTGTGTCGGAAACAATCGTCATTACAAAATTTCGATGAAAAGCAACTATAATATATAAACGAATGATGTGTATAGTCTCGTGTTTCGAAACTTTTATTATTGTAAATAGTCTTATACGCAGGCTACCTACCGTTTGAAAGTAGACGTTAGTTGGTTAGTGCTGAAAAATAAATTTGTTTGATAAAAAAATACACTTACGTCTCTATGGTTCTGTTTGATTGTTCTACGCGCTCGCAGTTATTTAGGCGT
Organism: Bombyx mandarina; assembly: GCF_003987935.1. Next base: position 859,377 of record NW_021011602.1, read on the forward strand.
TTAAAGTTACGTTACTTAGGAATTCAATTGTTGTGTAAATTAATTAATTCAGTTGCGAACTTATTTGGCTGATTAAAAACTGTATTTAAGTATCGGCTGTACGTTTCGGAGGCCTCCGTGGCTCGGAGGGTGTGAAACTGGAAACATCACTACCGATTTATTCATAGTTCGGCTTCGTCGTCCTAACTGTTTCAGTCGAGAAGCAGCGGGATGACCCTTATTCAATGCAAGCCAGTCTCCGGTCTCTAGGTCGCGGGATAGGTGGCGACTATTCACGATGAGCAGACACCACTGGTGGTAGGACCTCTTCTTGTGAGTCCGCACGGGTAGGTACCACCATCCTGTCTATTTCTGCCGTGAAGCAGTATTGCGTTTCGGCTTGAAGGGTGGGGCAGCCGTTGTAATTATATTTGAGACCTTAGACCTTATACCTCAAGGTGGGTGGCGCATTTACGTTGTAGATGTCTATGGGCTCCAGTAACCACGTAACATCAGGTGGGCTGTGAGCTCTTCCAACCATCTGAGCAATAAAAAAAACACCAGTCTAGGCTGTCGTGACGGTTAATCAGCCGGCTGTGTGCTCATTCATCGACACAACAGAACAAATCAAGAACAAACTTTTTTCGAGTTCATTCGATGAAAACAAATCCTTATTAATTCTGATCTCGCACAATCGATACAGCTCCATCGTCTGTCCTCAAACGTAATTATATCGATACGTTCTCATCCCTGTATGTGCATCACGTAGTTAGGAAGCTGTGACTAAAGCAGGGTTTTCCTTCGACCTCATGAATCTTGCAACAGCCGATATTGTATGTGATTGCGGGCACTGATGACTCGTGTTTGTGCTGCGTTCAATCATCGCTTCCCCGTATCTGCTGATATGTAATCATGGATACTGGTTTGAGGTCTCTGAGCGAATATAACGTTTATTATACGGTAAATAAAAAAGAAAAAATTAAAGCTTTTTTTTATTGTAGTAGCTTTTAGAGACGCTTTTAAATAATCGTAGCTTACCACCGATTCGGAATGCAGCTTCGGAAAGCTCGGAATGCTTAAAGCTTTTTCTTTTTTAGTATATATGTATGTACTTTTTAAGTATATATAAATTAAAAAATATATATTCCAAATCCAATATTTCGTGTGTCTAATGTGTTTATTTGCATTTGTGTAATATTATCAGAGGATATCATATTATTATTATCATATGATCATACTGACTTCTAGTATTGATCACGTATACCTAAAAAAATTGTTTGCAAGAAGACATTAGAATTCGGTGTGTCTGTATATTGTCTGTCATTGAATAATAAACATATAATAAAATAGCGTAAAAGAATATAATCCTGCTATTTTTAGAAACCTTTTATTTTATTTTATTTGAGCACATCTCTCGAACTACTGAATGGATTTCAGTTTTTTGTTACCGACGCCGCGACGGAAGGAGATTAATTTAGAGGTTTAGTCAGTGGTCAGAGTAGCTTTGTGTTATTTAAATTGAAAGTTAAAAAAAAAATAGCTTGACAAAATTCCGCAAATACTTTGAAAAAAGACGGCACAATATTAAGGCATCTCATTTAGGTACTAAGTAATTAATAAATAATTTCCAAATTTCGTCCCACGTGTCACAGTCCCGTGTGATTCGGCTCGACCTAAATAGCAGTTAATCTGTGTGAGCGATAGTCACAGTGCCCTGGCGCCGGAATGTCTCGTGTAGCTAGACCCGTACACCCGCCTCCTGCCCTGCTCTGCAGCCTGGTCCCTTTAATTAGAAGAAGTAGAAAATTTCCCAAAATCTGCTACTGTAGATGTGTGCAGCATAATTTCACAATTGGAAACGAGCGTGTTGTATATGCCATTCTCGAACCTGCGACCTACAGCTGCAGCGTCATCATCATCATCAACAGCCCACAGTCGTCCACTGCTGGACATAGGCTTCTCCCAACCCACACCACTGAGTCCGGTCTACGGCTCTCCTCACCCACTTCTTGCCGGCCACCGTTCGGAGGTCATCGCAACACCTAGCCAGGGGGCGTCCCACGTTACGTCTTCCGCTGCGCGGTCTCCATTCGAGAACCCGTCTGCTCCAGCTATCGTCAGTTTTACGGCATGTATGGCCAGCCCAGAACTACAGCGTCACATTGATTTAATTCAGTTAAAGTCATTTTAAATTCAAATAATATTATTCGATTCACACCTCAATACCCTTCATTAAAAATGGAGATATTGTAGTCGAAAGCCTTATGTAAGATAGATTATTGGTTAGAATTTAAATATGTGTGTTTGTATGCCGGCCGGGTGTGCTGCGGCCATCGGTCAACAAGGCGTCGACGACGGCATTGTATCAAGTTTGTCATCGAAGACTTGGAACTACGTGGATTGAATGTGTCGAGCTATGGGGAAAACGGTCTATGGTATTGTTAGGAACATGTCATTAGTGTTTCCCACCGCAGAGAGGTACTTCGTTCGACGTGATTCAAGACACATATATTAAATTTATAGCCGGATCTACTCCTATGGCAAATTTCCCTTGTTTATTGTGTCTGTCGAATAAATTTAGTTATTTAAAATTAACAAAGATGATACTCACTTTATGCGGGATGTCATTGCATTGAACACAGCTGTGACTGTATGCGCAACTTCCTTAGAGATATTTAGGATATTTAAGGAGCTAGTTGATAGTTACAGTTTGATCTTGGGGGAACTCTTCGGTTCTCCTCCTAATTTGTACAGTTTATCGCTAAACGTCGCTGGGCTATAGTACTAAATGGGCTGTCGTTGAGAACTCTAAATATATTTATAGCATTAAATACATGCCGTTTTGAAATAAATCCGATAAAAAAATAAAAAGAGTTTAGCTTGTTTAGTATGTTAGGTGTTCAACTCGTTTAAATTTGGAATCAGTAATTTGAATGTAATTCAATGGAAGAAAATTTTCTCGTGATGAAAAATGTAGTATTATGATCTGAGCTTCCGTCATCATAGTCAAATAGCAAAAAGCGCGTTTGAGCTTTGTGAGCCCGTAATATGGAATACGTTCGCTCCTGGCTGGGCTCGGCTCTCTAGAGACATAGGACATAGCCCTTTAACTGACTTCCTCTTTTTATCCTACCTAAGCCTCAGAGGACTATGCCAGTGTGTGACTTCTAATTGTGTTCCATACGGTTAATGAAATGGCATTAGTATCGTTTTACGTTTTATTAGCAGTTTACGTCTCTGGAAACCTTTTTCAATATATTTGTAGGGCAATTACTGGAATAGGACGCACTGTGATCCTGCGTACGTACCACTATCCTGCTTATCTACCACTATCCTGCCTATCTACCGCGATGTAGTCACTTGTTCTGGTTTAAGGGGTGGGCAGCCCCTATCCAATACATTTGGTAACCACTAGACTTCAGGTGAACTATGAGATCGACCGTCCATCGAGAGATAAAAACAGCTTATGAAAAATAACTTATCAGTTAATGTTGTTTAAATGAACAAGCTATTAATAGGGAAAACATACTGACGACTTATTACAGTAAACTTATATATATACAAACTTTTAATGTCCGAAAACATCTTTTGTCATTATTTCAAACAGAATGATGAAGCATACAAAAAAAAACCCATTATAACGTTTTATAAAAACCCACAAACACTGAAACACACAATTTTATATTGTACGGAAAAACCATTTATTATTTTACTGGCTTTGACTGAAGTTGTCATCAAGAAAATTGCTTCGCGTTAATGTGACAATTGAAGTCATCTTTTGTCAAGTGCTCAGTGACCACATGTAGTCGATAAAAGAGGCTGTAAGATTTTCTTCTCTAGCTATTTCCTTCTGCACGAGTCAGAGTTGTCCTAGAATCGATATAATCTAATTTTATGTTTTCTCTGGCGTTTTCAAGATCTTAAATTTCCAACATTACAGGCGGTCGATGTGTCGTTATCAAATTCAAATATTTCGCTACCTATCATCTAATACACGTTCACGTTTATCCGCACTGGTTCCTTTCAAAGAGCCTTGAGGTCTGGCAGTTTGTTGATCTGTTTTAGATTTCGGATTCACGACAAAAGGAGCCCAGAATAAATAAGTAGTTTTAAATAAAATATCTGTGACTCTCTGCCTACATCTGCTTTGTTCTGACCCTGTTCACTGGGGCTCGGAATAGAGTTTAGGAGCTAATTTCTAAGCTGTTAGACCTTTCATGACCATAACTATCAAGTTAGATGAGCCGTGGTACCTTGATGTAAGCAAAAAGTATATTTTCTCAAGAGATATATATGTATTTAGACAGTGTTTCTGCTGCGAAGTTGAAATATTTCGCTTGTGATTACCATAAAGGGCTCGGTATGATAATTTTGCATTGCTAATTTACGAGGCAGTTGCTGTTGGTGGAATTATTCATAACGCCAAGTTGATGTATCGTTCCGGCATTCCCTTGAGAATATTTTGGGATTTGAAGGTAAAATTATAAAATTTATGGCTCCCATCTGCCAACCTTTGTCTTTTTCACATTGATGCTTTCTTTGGGCAAAATAAGAATACGTGGCTTGTAAAAGGTATCTGTTAACATTATATATTCTGGCCTGTCATGCAAGTTAAAATGAGTTTACTTTTTTGTGTAGATAGGCTAACAGCTTAAGTTCATAGTAATTCCGCGCTGATAATTTCTTCTGCTATAGTTCTACACAAGAGCATAGGAATGCTCAGATTTACTAGCAATATTTTTCCTATGATTTGTTTGCAGTAATGTTACTCTTACTTTAATATCCTTAACTCTTCCTCTAGATTGTTATCCTGAACAATGAATTGCATGGTTGGAGTTTCTATACGCTACATTCCCACCGTTGTGCCAATTATTGGTGTTAGGCAGTCGTGCGATCGATACGAAGTGTAGGGTATCTGTTAATTCATTGCAACTGAGATTTCAACGAAATATGCTAAGGCGACATTACGCCATGATCCTGACGTCAACACATAACAACAGGTGGACAAACTACGCCACTATAAACAGTATACTTGGACGGGTCATGCCGGCTTTATGCATATATTGGTATCAGTAAGGGATTTATGTTTGATGCAAAGCAGAGCGTTGGCCTTCTGAAGCGCGAGGTAGTCAATGCAACTGAATCTTCGTCCTCGTCTTATGTATTTATTTAATTATTTCTTACGCCACCGCTCACCTCGATACATGAGTGCTAAAGTCTCAGTTTTTACAGTACAGACTGCCCCACACTTTAAGCTATATTACTTCTTCAAGGCAGAAATAAGCGGGGCGGCGGTTCCTACCCGTGCTGACTCAGCACGTTATTACGGATTCTCCCGATCCATTAACGGTGCTTTTAGGCACCACAAGCACCGGTCACCGTCCTCGTCGAACCCGTCGCTTGCGACGAAGGGCTCGACGAGCGAATTAGCCCCTAGACACAGCCCACTGAGTTTCTCGCCGGATCTTATCAGTGGGTCGCGTTTCCGATCCGATGGTAGATTCTGCGAAGCACTGCTGTTGCTAGGGTCAGTGTTAGCAACTCTCCGGTTTGAACCCCGTGAGCTCACCTACACACGTTAGGGTGAAGCTGAAATAGCCTCTCAAGGCTATCAGCATAGGTAGGAAAAAAAAAAAGTGCTGACCCACAATACATCTTACCCCCTATTGCTTCACAAGCCATAACGCTGATGTGACTAGCATGAGCTCCGTACAACTGTCTAAATTACAACCTCGGATTTGACTTCAGTTTGGTCGTCTACAAAGTCACGTAATAACTCTTGTAATTTATATTAAAAAAAAATTGTATTATAATGAAATGCATTAACTACACGGAACTTACATGAACATCAATCCACAAAAACTGAATTACTAAAACAAATAGCATTTAAAAATATGTTAATTAACATTAAAATTAGTTAAATATGATTCATGTTTAATTAAGGAAACTGTAATAATTCTTTGTTTTATTTTGAAGACTTGAAACCATAATAAGTAGGAAATATGACGATACATCTGTGTTGTTGAAGTAAGATACTTTTGTTACGTGAATGAGCTCACGACTCGCTTAGTATGAAGTGGCTACAGCACGCATGGCGTCACTCATTTCGGGAAATAGACGACTCGATGGAGTTGTCCAACTACCGTCCCACCCTTCAAATCGAAACAAATGATTGCGTCGCGGCAGAAATAACATCATTGTACCCACCCGTGTAGGCCTACTGTTGTCGTTATCATTAATCTTAGGTTAGGCTTCATGTGGGTGAGGAGCATCGCGCAATATTCATATTAGCTCAGGTTCGCTAGATAACCTGTTGCTTCATTGTTGGTGATGGAAGATGAGCTCACGCTTCATCCGGCTTTAGATCAGAACAAATCCATCACAAGTAACTAAAACTTTAAATATGCAATATGTGCGGATCAGATTCCGCATTTTTATGAAGTACTGTGCACGATCCGAACATTGTAAGATATTGTTTTTGAGAGGTAGATTACAGTTTATATTCAATCTAAGGTTCGAAGGTTCAAGTTCGTATTTCGTTACATAGTGTAATTTCTGTGTCATATTAGTTGTTAATTGACACTAACGTAACGTGACGTAAATACCTAACAAGGTATTTACGAACAAATCGCAGTTGCCGCAGAATGTGTATCCCGGCATGGTCGCATCACTCGACACTTGTAATATCGTGTACATTTTTTTTTTTTATTGCTTTGATGTTTGGACGAGCTCACAGCCGACCTGGTGTTTTGGTGTGGTTGTTGGAGCCCATAGACATCTACAACGTAAATGCGCCACCCACCTTGAGATATAAGTTCTAAAGTCTCAAGTATAGTTACAACGGCTGCCCCACCCTTCAAACCGAAACGCATCACCGTTTCACGGCAGAAATAGGCGGGGCGGTGGTACCCACCCGTGCGGACTCACAAGAGGTTCTACCACCAGTAATAGAATCTACCACATTTCAATCAATCACTGAGGATTCAGGCAAGATTTTGGCTTCACTTAAAACGAGCAGGACACATGGGTTATATTTGAAAGCCTTATAACGAAGACAGATTTGGTGATTGATTCCTAACACGAAGGAAGATTTGTAGTGGGCGTGACAGTGAATGTTTAAGTAATGTATTGTTGCGCTGCACGTAATGTACGAGTAAGTAAAAATCAGCCGATGCGTGCGTGCTGTCTCGGGTGGTGTGTAGAGCAGCCGCCAGTTGCGTGGTCCAAAATGTGATCTTACCAAAAGGACACTTTTTGAGATTTAACTTAGCAAAATAATGTTGTTTTCCATTGCCGATAATAGTTTCAGAACATGACATTGTCTCTTCCTCCCATCTTATACAGCGTTACGGCAGAACAGTAAGATTAAAATGAATGTATCTTTGTCTGTTTGTCCTCAAAGCCTTCATAAGACATTCATCTGATTGTAGTGAGACTTGGTACAGTTGAATTCGGTACTTAGGGTGTATTTTTTTTTATTTCTTAGAAAAGAAAAAAAAACTTTGAAGTTCTTAGTGTGTCACGTTAAGATCGGAGTACGTCGAGCGATGCCCGTATTGTTTCAACAAATAGGTATATTTGATTGATATAAGGATGGCGCAACGTGGCCGGATTCCTCTATTTAACTATAAATAAAATTGAGCCGAGAACAATATACTAATTAATTCCAGACGATTAGATTTTATAAACGGTATAATCTTGATGTTAATGTCAAGACAGCTATTGCCTTGCAGTTGCTCTGTTGTTCTCGCTGTATTGAACACGCCGCGCTGTCTGTTCCAAGCGCGAATATTTATGAACAAAGACGTGATCACTTAGATGAGTAGGTACTTAGCGGTCACTACATATGTATATGTAGTACAAGGTATTTGAAAACGATCTGGTGAATTTAATCATTACATTTTTCGATATTAGAAAACATAACATTCATTGTGAACTTTACAAACTGAAAGCTTTTTGTATCGCTTTCGAAAGCAGACGGCCCGCCTGAGGTTAAGTGATCACCGATACTTATGGACATCAATGCCAGCATCGTAGTGGATCCGTTCACCACTGTTTCAAAATATAATCGATTCTAAGAACTAAAAAGACATAGAATCGATCTAGCAAGTCAAGACCCCAAGAAAATTATAAGAAAAAACACGCACTAATCCGCATCAAGAACGATATTTGGGATAAATAGATCCAACCGCATGATTTACAGGAGCGTCTTTATGTCTGCACTGAGTAGCGCACGACAATAGACCAAGGCAGGAATTCAAAAGAACGTTCAAATTTCAAGGTAACAAATACTTATATCAAACAACAAATGTATAATATAAGAAGATATACTGTAATAAATAAGTATGTAATATGAAGTGAATTTACTTTCCGCAGGTTGCTTGATTAAACATGCCGCTTGAGTCAAGCGGTTTGATCTTGTGCCAGTGCGAAATATTTTTCAGAAAACAAATACAATAATAATGAACAACAATCTTGAAGATTACCAATAATAAAATATTACAAGCGCTGTACGCAATCTAGCCACCATAAAAAAAGAATCGGCACCAACCTCGGAGTGCAAGGTTGGCTGTTATCTGCGCATGCGCCAAGTATGGATTACGCGACTGTCTTCAAACAAGTCTGACTAGTGAACTAAAAATAAAACTAAAAAAAGAGACAACCCGGTGTCTTCTTAGCAGGTTCGATACTCGGAGTATGAACTTTCTTAGACGCAATACTTAGAGGTAACAAATTCAAAACGTTGACTTGAGATGTGGCGTGACAGATAAAGTTTTTGTATCTTTGAAGTTTTCGTGAATCGCACACCAGAAACAATTCTTTGGATTAGCTGCTTTTAAAATTTTGTAGCAAATAAAATAAAAGGGAGCTTTTTGCTAGCGTATTAGGATCATCCGATGTTAAGCGGCTATGCGAGTCCAGAGATTCGAAGTCACGATGGCCGCCACCCGCCTCGTGATAACAGGGAAAAACTCGGTTGTTTTGAACAACTGGTGCCCAGCAGGATTGCTTCGCCCATTCGCTTCGTAAGGCATGCTGTGAGCCCATACATACATATGTGTGTGTGCAGCGGTCGAGACGAAGCAAATATGCATTCCGGTTTCAAATTTAGGACATCCGCTCCATTAATGAAACTGAGACGTCAGTCTAATGGAAGCGGGCAGCAGCGTGGTGGTTCGGCTCAAGTGACTGCTTCATATCAGATGGACTTCTATTATTTTACTAAAAAATTCGAAACATTTTTTTTAAATACTTTAAGAATCGTGAATATAGTGGCAGGATTTTATTTTATTTTAGAAAATGAGATACTGATACTCATTTTGTGAATATTCTCCACATTGTAACTATACTGAGACCTTAGAACTTATATCTCAAGATGGGTGGCGCATTTATGTTGTAGATGTCTATGGGCACCAGTAACCACTTAACACCAGGCGGACTGTGAGCTCGTCCATCCATTTAAGCAATAAAAAAAATGGCTCAGATAATCTCACTAGCTCACTCTCTTTACTGGTGGTAGGACCTCTTGAGAGCTCGCGCGGGTAGGTACCACCACCCTGCCTATTTCTGACATGAAGCAGTAATGCGTTTCGGTTTGAAGGGTGGGGCAGCCGTTGTAACTATGCTTAAGACCTTAGAACTTATATCTCAAGGTGGGTGGCGCATTTGTAGATGTCTATGGGCTCCAGTAACCATTTAACACCAGGTGGGCTGTGAGCTCGTCCACCCATCTAAACAATAAAAAAAAAATAGCACCATTCAGCATGACTCCCTTGCTGCTACATAGATAGATGCTGTACTAGAATGACGCAATCCAGTCTAGGAATGTTTCTGCTTGTGTATTATTACACGTACGTTTTTTAAATAAAAACCTGTTTCGCATGAATACCACACATCTCTCAGAGATGAGTTAATTGTTCTCTTGTATGTACGAAGATAATTTTTTACGACTTGTTTATTTTTCCAAAGAATATTGTATGGGTCTTATCATATCATATCAAACAGTGGATCCTTGGGATAGAGAGAGGGATCTAACTGGTGTATCAGTCGTATGTGACATGGGCATGTGCGGGCCTGGCTGCGTGCGTACTACCACGAAGCGGAGGTCCCGGAGTCTATATGTGTCTATATCTTATTGTGTGTGTTTCCGGTGTCTATATTGCAGGACAAAATTCTAGTTTGGGGTCATGAAAATATAATTATTATACAGCGGTGAATAGCTTAGGGCTAGTGGCCAAGCAGAATACCGGCATCTACCATTCTACCTACCTATTACTGCTATTACAGTAGGATAGGTTTATATTTCGACATCAAACTCTTATGTCAGTGTGTGCGTGAGCCCTATTTTTCAGCAATAACAGCTACAGGCTTTATTAAAATCCTTATCAAGACAAATGACACAACTAGTGATAGCTTTCCTAACACATTATTAATACAACAGATTAATAAGGCCGGAATAAATGCACAACCCAGCCCCTACAGTGAGAGTTCTACAACGCGGTCCTAAGCCCTGCGTGTAGTATCGCCATACATTAGAAATATATTGTAAAAAAGGTCTTAATAAAATAAATTTAACATTGTTATTAAGTATGTTAATCAATTAATCTCGCACACATAACAAACACTTGACATTTAGAGTGCTCCTTCCCATCAATGATCAATTGGGTGAAGCTCTTAACATCGATCTTACAGTTACTTACGTGTATGGATGTACATATTATATAGATAATAATATTTACAGTCGAATTGAGCGCAGCCAGTTTTCGTATATGTCTGGCGCTCACCAAGTGTCAATGTCAATAGGTTTATAAAGAAAATTGGCAAATAATTTGACAAAATATTTGGCAAAAATTTTACAATATTACTGGAATAATCAATTGTATGTTTCATAAATAAATTATAAAAAAAAAACTTCTTCCATGCAGTAATTGGTACAAAATGAAACCACCGTTATAATAAAAACTTCGACCATTTGCTCGAAATAACAAAAAAATGGGAACAATAATACATTTCACCGTAACACGTTTCTGTCAATCATAATACAGCCTTTATAGCCGTCGGTAATGGAATGTCATGACGCACAATAAACGGCGGCCCACATTAACGCTTATAATCAATTAGTCCAGCTACACGATGATAAATCGTTTACCGTGAAAGGGGTACACGCTTGAAGCATTCTGTTATGTTTGTTTTGATGAGATTGCTATTTTAAATTACTTTTCACTTAGCGTTAACTTGGTTTAATATGAGCTGTTTTATAAGTAGATAATATTAGAATGTGTGAAATAAAAAGAGAGAGAGAGAGAGAGAGAAAATAGTAAAAAGTTTTTACCCGTAACTCATATGTTTAATTTCTTTGTTTCCAAACTAAATTTAGTATAAAATAATGTATGTATTTACAAATCTAGGGGAGTCTTTTTTTTTTTTTCCTACCTATGCTGATAGCCTTGAGAGGCTCTTTCAGCTTCACCCTAACGTTTGTAGGTGAGCTCACGGTGCTTAACCGGAGAGCTGCTAACACTGGCCCTAGCAAGAGCAGTGCTTCGCAGAATCTACCACCGGATCGGAAACGCGATCCACTGAGAAGATCCGGCGAGAAACTCAGTGGGCTGGGGGGGAGTACGAATCAAAGCTAATATGGAGTTTTTTCTAATTACATACGCTCTCATATTATTGATTCCTTCAATGGATCTAATTCATATGTCTAACAATCACAAATCACTTTAATCGGTCATTAACTGCTTTCAGATATATTTTGCGTACTCATCTAATATTCAGATTCACTAGAAACTCTACATGAATGTACCAAATGCAGAAGTCACCAAATGTGGTGGTAGATATACTATAATTTTTATTTTTTTTATTGCTCAGATATGTGGAAGAGCTCACAGCCCACCTGGTGTTAAGTGGTTACTGGAGTCCATAGACATTTACAACGTAAATGCGCCACCCACCTTGAGCTATAAGTTCTAAGGTCTCAGTATAGTTACAACGGCTGCCCCACCCTTCAAACCGAAACGCATTACTGCTTCACGGCAGAAATAGGCAGGATGATGGTACCTACCCATGCGGACTCACATGAGGTCCTACCACCAGTAAGCCTGTCCACAGCGGATTATAATATTGCATTAAATACAAGTTCCCGCTAAAGAAAACAAGTTGATTCAACGTATTAAATTTAAGAATAACTAATACCTCTTGTCATGACGAGGAAGACCCAAGTCAAATAATCTGCCTGTCCCTGTAGGTTCTGTGAATTCATAGTGAGTGTACAGAAGCATATATGTCAATAAGTAATTATTATTTATTGTTAGCACAATTTTCAAATGATCACGAATAATGCTTCGTTCTCTTCTGTCTGTGACTGTAACGTAATATAAAAAATAATCAATGCGAGATTACGACGGTAAAAGTGATTTTAATAATGTATTGATTGTTAGTTTGAACCGAGAATCGAACACCGACTACCGTACCTAAAATGTCCTGATAAATGAAAATGTTCCGAAGTGTAAAAGTAAACAAGCTGAGCGAAAGGGAAAACAATTTTGGCACCTAGTATACTTATTGCCTTCGCAAGTTTCCATTAGAAAAACTTATAATGTAAACTAACCTGAAGATGGTGGGCAGACGTCCCCGAGCCCACGGGGTCACGGGGTCTTGACCTCGTGCGTCAGTAGATTTCATTGCGTGCTGTACAAAAAACAATCCTAAATATTTCGATCACATTTTTATCATTATTGTGAACCTGTTTTATTTTGCCGTAATAGTTCATTCTTCATCCAGTAAACTATAAATTAGATTTCACATTTTATTACAGGTTAAAAATTTGGATTTCGAACGATTCCCAATTTCTTAGGTGAACCAAAAAAGGCATCTTCGCGGCATCTACAGGACATAGCCATAGTTATTGAACGCATCAGAGATCTAGACAACAGTTAATGCAACCAAAAGTGGAGTTGAATGAACTGCAGAAAAACACGATGAAACTCATTCCTCTAATGTCATGTATTTAATGAGAATGCCAAAAAAACATGATCGGTTCTGCGGCGCCGGGTCTGTGGCGTTTAGCACGTCGCTAACTAGCGCTCGATTCATTTTATTTTTCATTCCTTAATGGGTCATTGACAGGGTCAATAACTTTCTTTATGCTTCTTTTATTGGCATAGCTGGGTAAAGGTTTGATGGATACGACTTTTGGTCTTGCGATTGAAATCCATTTGAGTCGAATATTCTAAAGCTTTCTTGCACATATAGCTTTAAGAATTGGTCTTTTAATCTTTTTAGAACACGGGCTAGTGTTGAACATTGGTTCTCTCTGTGTTGTGTATCGTACAAGGAGGGGTTTGCTTGAGTCGATTCCGCCACTTCATTTTTACCAACCATCGTACTGGCCAACACCGGCGCAGAGTTCGCTCGCGCCACCTGGAACACCTGCTTTGGTCGATGTTATGTCTGAGGGCATCCTGTTTACCATACTGGTTTTGAAATAAATTACCCTCTATAGTCCCTCTTCACATGAGGTTTGAAAGGACTTCTTAGTTTAGTGGCAGGTAGCGCACTAACTATGCCCCTGGGTGACGGTGATCACTCAACATTAGGCCAACCTTATATTTCTTTGGCTTTGGTGACAATATGTACGAATTTGCTACACCCGATTACTATTCATAGTCACAGAGCCTGGAACATACAACTTTAAAATAAGTAATTTGTAAAATGTGACCCAGTTTTTATTTATTATTGATTTACTTTCTGGTATCATTACACTAGGTAGGTAATTATAACATGAAGCAAGTTGTAATTACCATGTGAAGCATCTTTTACGGACCGAGGATAGGGAATGGAAGTATCGTAGCTCACCTATGTATGTGTATCTTGAAGTCGTGATAGTCTGAGATCCTCATAGAACGTGTACCTTACTGGCTGCTTCTTTTGAAGAACTCTAGCAAGGTAACGATCTGATAATAAATCATTGCACTTAAACATTCGGTGTAAAATTAAGCACACTGGACGCTAATTTAAAAAAGAATGAAAGATAAACACACATCTCAGATTACATTACGAAATTATTACATGTTTACGTATACATTTATATAATACTGCCGTCGTAGTATATTATTCTATTGACATGATCGCTATTGTTTAAATGATTTGTGTGTTACTAGCTTAACTTAATTAATAAGGAAATGGATTGATTTCATGATTTAAAATGGTAATAATCCAAGTCTCCATTACAAGTCATTAATTGTGGCATCTTTTGGCTGTCAAAAATCATAAGAAATTGTTTACTTGGTTCTGTTTTATCTTCAATTGAATTAAATGTTATAATCCCTTGTTTATCTCACAAACATAACACGATAAAATAAAGTTTTTAAAGAAGCCGAAGCGACTATGAACACTCACAATCAGATGGGCCGTAAACCTATTTGCCTGTCGAGGAAAAATAATTATGGTGATAATAGGTGTAAGGAGTTAATAAGCTTGGAATCTTATCTGAGAGCACTTTCACACGATGTCACTCTCTCTCTTGTCAGAAAGTCACTTATAGGACACGTAGGGTTGTCGAGTTTGATAAATTTATAAAGTTAGGGATTAGCCCAAAATCTTTTTTTTTTTATCATTGAAGGATTACTGGTGGCCCGGAGGCCTTTCCAGTTTCACCAGGACAGGTGGGCAAGCAAAGGCTCAGCCAGGAGGGGTGGGATTTGCTAACAGCTACCCGAGCGCCTCCGAAGGAGACCTAACAGCTCAAGAGTAGCTGCTTCGCGAATGAATCTACTACCGGATCGGAATCGCGACCCGCTGAGAAGATCCGGCGAGAAACTCAGCGAGCTGATTTATGGGTTAGGTTGCACGGCGAACTCTTTGTCGAGTTCGCCGAGTACGGTTACCGAGGTCCCTAAGCCTGCTCCTAGTGTTAGAGCTGAAGGCGTCTAATGCAAAGGTTATTGGATCTGATGGATCCGTAAGGACGTGTCTAGGGCGTCGACGGTGACTGGCTCCTGCGTGATTAGGATTCGGGGAGTAGTCAGCGGCGGCAACGATAAGGCGATTATCATGACGCATAGCCTTATCGAAGTACCGTTCCGACGCTGACTTCATGTATTTCTGATAGATTCGAGGAACAGGTCGTCGTGTAGGTCAACGTTCCTCACGAACCACGGAGCTCCGACGGCTAACCTGCAAAAGCGGGATTGTAGAGATTGGAGGGTGTCTATGTGTGTGCGAACACCACACTCGCGTAAGTCATGACGGGCCTTATGCAAGTTTTGTAAAGTGTCACCTTGTTCCGAATGGACATTTTACTCCGCTTACAGATCATGGGGTAGAGTCTACCGAGAATAAACGCGGCACGGTCACGGACTGATTTTATATGCGGGCGGAATGTCATCGATGCATCCAGGGTAACGCCCAGGTACTTGANATTTTATATGCGGGCGGAATGTCATCGATGCATCCAGGGTAACGCCCAGGTACTTGACCTTCCTGGCCCAGGGTATGGGTTGTCTAAAGAGAGTAATCGGGGGTGTGAGATTCCTCCTCCTAATCCGGGAGGAAATCCGTGTGGAGCTTCCCCTCTGAAATAGCACCGCAGTACTTTTCGCTGGGTTGATGTCTATGCGAGCCCAAAATCTATAACATAGCGTTGGCGATGAAAATGACCTTAATAAATAAATGGTAATACATTACCATGTCATGATAATTGCATTAAATGAATAAAGTCCTTTGGACCCTGAAATGCTGCGTTTAAAGCTGACGTTACTAGGGGGTGCAATAGATGCGCGGGTGCGGGTAGCGCGGGGTGGGTCGTCGCAGCACGGACCTGAGTCATATCCCCTTTGGCTACTGTTGCCCTGCGAAACGGAACGCTGCGTTACAACTCCAATTAAACTGAAATATGGACAAATGTTACATGTGCACACAACAGACTTCTACTACTACTGAGCTGGCGCTATGACCCCGAAGTGGGTCTTGGCCTCCGACAATAAACTTTGCCATTCATCCCGGCGCTGCGCAACACCTTGCCAGTCCGACACTTGGAGCTCCCGTAAATTTCCTTCTACAGCGTCACACCAGCGGTACTTGGGCCTCCCTACGGGGCGGCGTCCCTCCGGTACACCCGTGTACACCCGTTTCACAGCCCGATCCTGCTCCATACGTACTACATGTCCGAGCCATCCGAGCCTCCGTGCCTTCATCTCCCCCAGAATATTTGGCTCACCAAAAAGCCTCTCCACATCCTTATTTTTCCGGACGTGCCAAGAACCGTCTTCTTTCCGAACTGGTCCTAGTATTTTTCTCAATACCTTTCGCTCCGTCACGAGAAGTTTTGCCTCTTCTTTCTGTGTGAGCGTCCATGCTTCGCATCCATACAATAGGATCGGTCTGACTAGAGTCTTGTATATCCGAATCTTGGTGCGCCTGCTTAGTAGCTTCGAAGAGAGAACCGGGTGTAGGGCTGCACTGCATCGTAGGGTATTTTGTATACGAATTTCGATTTCATCTTCCCTGTCATTGGTGTCTGTTACAGTGCAGCCAAGGTACCGGAATTTAGCCACTCCTTTGAACCTCGTATTTCCCACCACTAGGTCTTCTCGCTTCCGTCTTACGTTTTTATATCGACGCATGTGAAGATATTCTGTCTTCTCGTGGCTCACGCGAAGGCCAATCCGAGAGGCTTCTTGTTGGAGGCAGTTGAGTGCGTCTATAACGTGCTGCTTTCTTTCTCCAAGTAGAGCGAGGTCATCGGCATATCCTATCACTCTATGCTGTCCATTGAGCCACACTCCGCCACTAAGTGTGTTCACTTTCCGTATGGCGTGTTCAAGTGCTAGGTTGAACAGCATTGGTGACAGAGTGAATGACGGTACGAGTTGGCGCTTCTCTCACTGATGAGTTTGACGTTGTGACTGGGCTCAGGCAGGGGGAACAGACTTCTAATACATTCAATTTTTTCTAAAGATATTGCTTTTAAGGTTCATTATTTTACTACAAAATAAACGTAGGATCAACCCTACCAGTGCCGATTATTCTATTGAGTGTATTACGGTTTTCTGATTGAAAAATGACTGCCGGTCGTCTGCCCCTACCGTTGAACCCTTATTGGGACACGTTTCATTGAACCCTATCGAGGACATGCGCTTATTGCTTCTGAGAAACAGGGTAACCAGGCTTTCAAAGTGTCTGTGGAGTAACAAGCACTCAGGATACTCACTGAGTTCATGTAATAGAATTCCATAATTTGGTGCAAGTCTTGTTTGTTTTGCTCAAATATTTTACCTAACGTCCACGAGTGATATACAGTACTAAGGAATATCAGTTTTGATTAAGGTTGAAGTCAAAGTCTACTCACGATCTGACGGCTACCTTTCAGGCAAGAACGAATTCAGGCGTGTTTTATTACTGTACGAAACCATATTCAGTTTGTTTAAGAATCGGCAATAAAATATTTTTCTTATGTATCACAATTTTTTGGATTATTTGTAAAATTTATAACTACTTAAAGAACATTGGAAAGAAAAACCCAAGGCCGCTTCCATTTGGGATTCACTTTTGAAGCTATTTAGAGATTCCATACTAGACTTTTCTCATGTGAAGAACATATAAGTACGTTGCAATCCCCATCAAGGACTGAAATAAAGTAATTATATGTATTTCAATACGCGGTTTCGCAAATTTCGGTTCAGGAGCGGTGGAAAACGAATGATCAGCCCTTTGTACAATTTAGAGTCAAAATAATGGCCTGTCTACAGTCGATCAGGACACGTTCTCGACTACACATCCCTTCATCAGTCATTGGGCACCGTTATTTGTCACGTACGAGATGTATGACAGTATTTATTGTTGCTCGTATATCAGGGTGCTCCGTAATACGGTCGGAGCGGATAATTGATGGGTCATTCATATACGTCGGTTCGCGTTTTGAAACAACAACGTTTTGATCAAACTTCTTTCTCATTTGTGAATAATAAATGATTATTTCGCGAGTTATTATGTCTCCTTTGATATAATTGAGGGAAAAACTAAGTTACGTTGATAGGCAGACGGCCGACAGTCCATTTAGTGGTAACTGATTTTCGGAGCCAAAATGTGGTTTGTTGCGCATTTGGTATTCTATCAGAAATTTAGGCCCTTTCACACTACTTATTATACTACATAGTATTTATACTTTCACACTACATAGTATAAAACAAAGTCGCTTTTTCTGTCCCTATGTATGCTTAAATATTTAAAACTCCGCAACGGATTTTGATGCGGTTTTTTTTAATAGATAGAACTATTGAAGAGGAAGGTTTATATGTATAATAATATCCATTAAATAGTGGAGACATTAATAATAAATTACAGTTTCCGAAGCGAAGCGAGGGCGGGTCGCTAGATGTAAATAAATTGAAGACATTTTGTTTTGGTTTCGAACCAGTACCGCCCGCCAAATGCTGACCACCAGTAGGCCACGTTACAAAGTAAATGCACTGTACTGTATAGTATTACGTGGGCAGTTAAGATTGCATCTTCGGACGTTGCTCCCGACTTACCCATGTACGAATAACGTTCGGTTTTTGCTATACGTTCTACAACATTGTAGTGTCCTTTGTATTTAGTTGTGTTATTGGGTTGCTGTAGACGTATTTTTCTGTGAAGAGTGAATTTTCTGTGGGGGTTTACGACAAAGGGAAGATCTTCTACCGAGCGGGTAATATTACGCGTAATATTGACCGACGGTCCAAATGTTGTTGTTCGGAACTTGTGTATATGATTGATGAGATTCAGGCATGTGTCAAATATCTTGTGTTCTATGATGGTTAGCGCCACATTATTGTTTATTTTGTTAGCAACACTATTTTTGTTTTAAGATATAATTGGCTTTACGCCTGAAGAATTTTTTTAAAGCTTGTCCAGTTGTGCCTATTTCTAACAATAAATTTCGTTGTTCCAGGTCAAAAGGCGACATGGCGTCGCCAAGATTTTCGACCGTTTTGCTGGCAGCATTCCATCTTTTTACCGTATGCTGGGGAGGTGAGTTAAGAAATAATTTTCTACCTTTAAGATATTGACGTTACCGATGTCTAAGAAGGCAACGAGCATTATCAATCAGCACAAATTCATAAAACGTTACAAAATAACGTGATCAGTACTCGAAACAATAAAGATCATTTCCTTGAAAATTCTTTGTATTTTGAAGTTAAATATATCCTTGACTTTAATTTATTGAGCACAACTGCCAGTCCAACTGAATTCTTCTCTTGCTTCTGTCACGGCGGATGCGTTAGCGCCAGAGCGACTAAAATGATATTATTTATACCAAAAAAAATAACTCAAAACTCAGTAATCGGTGGCCAAGTCTTTTTTCCGCATATTATGATGAATCACGATGTGAAGGTTATGAAATATTGCGTCAGATTCGGAGACGCAAAGTTTATGACAAAATTGTTTTTTTTTTGTATTTCAAATGATGGCGTTAAATACTTAACGAGTAATTAAAGCGATATATGAGAAATTAAAGTAATTTGCAAATCATAAGTTAGTAAACTAGTCAATCGTCAAGATGTTAACTCGATAAGAATATCGTCGTAGGCTATTTCGATAAAAGTGACATAAGAAAATGTACGTGTTATGCGCGTATATTCCAGATCAGTAATGAATTCCTTAGACATTCCATCTCCATAGCGATAGTGAGATGAGCGCGCTCATTCCGACCGCTTGCTGGTATGTAGCTGTCACAATTATAAAATATTTATGTAATGTATATAACTGTCATTTAAATTAAGATGACAACAAAAGAACTGAAAAAGACGTGTATTGTGTGTAAAGAATTATGTTATGTAATATTCAGCTGTGAAAGATGCTTTATTATTTTATTGCACCAACTCCGACTATTCGCTTAGGGAGTCCATAAATCGCAGAATTACAGTATCACGGGTAGAAATGAAACTTAATACGGCTTTACTTAGGAAGACAAATATATATTATATATACATTATATACTCGCTGGGCTAGATTACTGTGAAGATAGCGTAGTTACGAAGCAAGTGACTTCGGAAGGTACATGTATTTCCAAGGACAAATTGTTTTTTTTGAGTTTAAGGGGTGAACGTAATCCCATCACTAAAGAACTGACACATAAATGTCTTAAAACTCTCTAAGCTAACTAAAGAAATGTACATAAGTACATCGACGAATAAGTGAGTAAAATTGGAAATGGGTAAAATTAATTAGAGATAACTCCGAAAAACTTTCTTAAAGAAATAAAAGAAAATCTTTGAACATGGAAACGACTTGCGAAAAAAATGAACATTAAATCAGCTGTCAATAAAATTGGTCGCAGTAACTTACCTCAGCGCGTCCGTTGAGTCACGCGAGGAATGCCGTTTGACCGCCGCCCCCCTCCCCTGACCCGTGTCTAGTCCATGGGAATTGCATGGCTGTCCTCATCTAGTCATTAGTAAGGCTAAAAATAAAACTGCCCGGCGTCCTGTGGGTGTTCAGCGCCTCAACAACGTTAAAGGAACCTTTGTTCTTACGTGCCTTTTTAATCACGTTTTATGACGAGACCTTA
This sequence comes from Bombyx mandarina, assembly GCF_003987935.1. Next base: position 879,910 of record NW_021011602.1, read on the forward strand.
TATTTGTAGTATGTTTTGGTGATTTTAATTTGGTGTAGTTTTAAAATATAGATATTAAATTGCTTTTTCATAATTTACCTAATTATTTGTTTAGATTGATAGAACTAGTTCATTAATGCGTGTAAATGCAAATGGTGGGGTTATGTTCTAAATTCGCACGGGTCGGTAGCACTGTCCTATCTATAATACAACTGAAATGTCGACTGTGGGTCGCAAGCCCGTCCGCAATACACAAAGCATCTGTTTAATTTAACACAAAGTAAAGTTCAAAGAAAAGCTCACAGCGAAAGTATCAAACGCGGTAAGCTCGTCAAAGTAAAATCACTGAAACAGAGGTATGTATTTCAAACGAAACACGTCTTCTTTGACTCGCTTAAGATCTTTGAGTACTTTAACGTTATTTCGGTTTTTACATTTTATTTCCAAGTGGTTGTGTATTGCCGACTCTGAATATTGTCGAGAAGAATATTCTGAGGACATTTCTCCCGTTGCGTTGGTCGTCATTTTTATCCTAATCTTAAAATCATCATAATATGTATTTAATTTACTAAACAGCAGTTTAATAAAGAATTCTTAGAAGTCTTTGAAACATTAATTACGGATTTCGCTTGTAAGTTTGATCATATCGTATGTATTGTTGAATGTCTGAGGAATTTTCAATCTGGTCGCGGTATTAGCAGATGAAGTAGATTGATTGATTTTAAATTATAATTATGCTTACCTAACTTCATATTGTGGTTAAAACGATTCGTTGCAGAAGTACTGATTAATTCATTAGTACCTACATCTCCAAACTTCATTTCTTTGTGGAATTTAATTAAAATTTCTTCATAGCAATATCCTTTTCTTCTGAAACAAATTGTCATACAAGTTTTATATTAAAGTACTAAGTTTCTATTTTATATTAAGTTTTATATTGTTATTTTTCTTAGCATTTATTGTATTAAAGAATAAGTAGATATCGTGTCTATTGGCATAATAACATTAATATAATATCTGGCTTGTCCCTGTGTCCAAGTTGCTTTATAGTTTCGATCCGTGATGGGAAAAATGCGTATTCCATATCTTTACATTCTCTAAATTATGTAAATATTTATACTCTTGTGGAGTACCTTTTATGTTTCTTCGTTGATATTTCTACTTAAGCCAAATGATCAACCTGATCTCGAGTGGTCAGTGATCAAATAGACCGATAGTACTAGTGGTAACCCACAGTTGTTAAGGCCAGAGGTTAACTCATCAAGCAATTTAAATTAGGGAACCGAGCGGCTTGTGTCCAACTTCATTCAACTTCAACTTCATAGTCCGAAGAGAATTTGTATTCCAAATCGGACTGGGCGAAGTATCGACTTGATAAAATTGCGTACAGTAAAAATTTAACCTTCAAAACTATCGGAACATTACACACTAACAAAAAGTACATACATTCCAATTTAAGTTCAGAATACGAACCTGTTTCACATTTATAAGGTACTGTCTTTAATACTCATTGCGGTCCAAGCAATAAAAAACATTACGCTGTGATAAAAAGGTTCATTTAAGTTCATATAGCTTATTTGGATGGATTTGAAAGGGCTTTTTAATTAAGATACACAACAACACAGCATTAATTATCTGGCGCGATAGCGTTGACCGCTCCAATATAACACAGAACTTATAGGGCAATAATTTGGTTTATATGAGTATTAAATGAAATACATAACAAACTTTGTTTCGTGGCGGACAGGTGATTTTAAGTTTAATCGGTAATAGTTCGCTAGACATAGCTATTGCCAGATGGCAAAGAACAAGAAAACGTTTTTGTTGCATAGAAATAATTAGATCGCGGCCCATGTGTTGTTAAATGGTTACTGAAGCCCGTGGACATTAATTACAATGTGAATGCCGTCGTTCATCTTAAAACATGAGGTCTAAGTCCCAATCGTGTCAGATTCAGATCTGAATCAGAACATATGACTTATTCGCGACCGATATACGTACCATCACCACCAGCCACACTTGCAATCGTACCACCAGTAAAAATAATTTAAAAGTAAAAATGCAAAATTATGTTCACATAATTGTAAGTAACTTAAATTGATAGAGCTTCAATTTTGTCGCTTAACAATATTGCTATGTAATATTGACGCATCACGTGACAAACATTGCAATAATGATGTGTCCGCTTACGTTTCTACGTCACGGAATAAGTTTTTGCAGTTGAATTAATAGTTGATAGATTAGTGTTGATGACGTCATCAACATCAGGCTGTGTGTTACTCGTATTTTGTGTTGTCGTGCGTGGCCCCGTCGTGTAGAATCGGGCAAGCGTGTGCAGCAACACGCGGCGTGAAGAGTTCCGTAGATCGCAGTCGTCCGTCGGATTTAATATAAATTTCATAACACCAAGTCGAAATTTTCAGGATCTTAAAAAATAAAATGAAAACTACATGTCGTAATTGCATTGTTTTATGACCGAATTCGCCTTTTATGTTCAATTGTATATATGTTACTTTATGCACACTTATTGCTGTCAATTTAAATGAAAGATTACTTTGGTTAGTAGTAAATAGACCAAATAGCATTATGTCATTTAAAGAATTCGGGTTGTTTATAAAACATAACATGTATACGATATCTCCACACTCAAATTTCATATCTAAATAATAATATAACAAATCGACTTCAATAATTACGAGCATCGAATAGATACTCTCGCACAAATTTAGAACAGACCATTTCCTCTCATTCACATAAGATGTTAATTTTTCAATTTTTTGTTTTACTTTTTTATTTTAGTTTTAAAGTTTTCACTTTAGGTTAGATTTAACTTCAATGTCGTTCTCGTCGAGCCCTTCGTCGAGAGAACGACATTAACCCTCAGACACAGCCCAGATCTGGTGGTAGATGCTGCGAAGCACGGCTCTTGCTAGGGTTCGTGTTAGCAACGTCGTCAGGTTTGAGCCCCGTGAGCTCACCTACTAGTTAAGGTTCCGCTGATATAGCCTCTCAACGCTATCAGCTTAGCTAGAAAAACAAACTTCCATGAAAAGAGAAGAGAAGCTAGAAAAACAAACTCCAACAATTTAAAAAAAAACTCTACTTTCATTATCAGAATTTACTATGACGGAAGGCAAGATCACGCCTTCGCTAGAGTCCACAGGATATCAAATTTGGTTGCCACCATCCTCCACAACCACTTTGGAATATAGGGTCTACTTTCACTGCGAAGTGCGGTGTCTCAAGAACTGAGTGCTACTGACTGCTGTACGGGGTTCTTCATGAATTTAGTCGGGCGATTAGGACTGTGAAGGCCTACATAGAGCGGACGGTCAAATCTTGTTGCTTGGAGCTTGTATAAATAGGAATGTAAGCGTGTCGACGTCCTTAGCGCGATTTAGGATTCTGTCAAATATTTACTATTCTTTGATGGCTGCCGCTAGATTACAGGGTACATTTACCCAATGCTAAATATTTCAATTATCAAAATCATTATTTCAGTTTCTAGATTTTAATACATTATCCGAGTCAGTGCCAAGTGAATATACTAAAAGGAATCGGAAGGGCTGAAACATTTAAGCTGTAGAGTCTAAAAAGGATTTTAGATGCGTCATGTTGCTCTTACTCCAGGACCAGCCCTGACACAGCACTAGCCGCTAACAAAATCTTATTAGGTTTGAACAGTCCCTCTCGTCGCGACAAGGCAGTTAACACAAAAAACCATGATCGTGTATAACAAATACGGCACACCAATAAATATTTGGTTGTGACAAGTTTTGTGACGTCATTGTTACATATTTGCTCAGCATATTTGCCTTGTAACACGTGTGTCTGCCGAATCTAATATTTTTGTAGTCGATATTTTAGTGGGAAAGCAAATAATGTTTATTCATTTTGTAATTTGCTGTGTGATTTTTAGGATTCCGCAGCTGAATACTATGGAATGAACCTTTAAAATGTACCATTTTATCCAGATTCTTTATCCAGATCCTTTGTCCCGTGGCCCCACACAGTGTTCCCTAGGTAGATTGACCGAACTCAAAAAGTTTGTAATTAATAAAAGATAGTTCAATAACACGAAGGCATACATTATGACGTAAAAGATTGAAGGTGTGAAGATTAGAAAATATTATTAGGTTTTAGAGGTTACGAGAAAAAATAACATTCAGAGACATCTTTATATTCCAAAGGCAGTCAAATCAGAGAAGCTCAAACCAAATTAACTCTAGTTCAAGCGCCCTAAAATACAAAGAGGAAAAGAAAAAGAAATTTAAGCGCTCAAATAAATCAACGGAGCCTCGCTCTGTCAGTGATTGCCGACTTAAATCAAAAGTTTTGTAAGGGATTCTGTCAGAAGCGGGGGGTGAGAAGGGGGTAGAAGTGCGGAAAAGGGTAAAAGACTTCTGTTCATGATGTGATAGCGCTGTTTAATTTTTGTCGCAAAATATCTGTTTTGTTAATCTCGAACGATTTTAATTATTTTAACGTATTAATTTAACGTGAAGGAGTGCATTGTAGAAATTATTGACACAGCCAGGCATAGTGGAAGTATCGAAAAGTTCTAAATGGATTGTGTTAACAAATCGTATGCTTACTTATCTCATGCCAAATAAGAAGCTATAAAAACATAGATTAAATGTTCAGCTCCAAGGACGAACCGCAACCAGTCGAATCATGAATGGTCTGCCTTCCTTTTATATTCCGAGGGGAGGGTGCGCTCCATCCGTCATCCCAATCTGTCGCAAGGAGCAGGGTTTGTCTGAATGAGCTTTGCTGAGTGGAAATTAGTTGGTCATTCTGTTCTCGAGAGGGACTCGATGAGAGGCGAGTCGTTGGATAACCTACATTAAAAAAAATCGGTTGTCTGTAAAGTCGGTTTACTGACGATAGTTGAACGTGACAACGTCATAAGATAATACTGATGGAATGGTTTCATTTTTCAAAAGAAAATTTTAATTTTATTTGTTTGATAGATAGTTTGTATGGAAATAGAGAAGGAGGTAAATGGAAATCACTATTGAATTGATCGTGACGCTTTAACTTCTCTCATGACGTTTTCAATGTTCTAATTAGACTGGAATTGACCACGGCGTTCCATGACGCGATCTTTGTTGTCATCAAATAATTGGAGAAATTTATTGCCAGCTTAGCCACGTGATCGTGGAACGCCTCAAAGCGAGGGCGAGGTAACGCCGCATGAGTCATGTTTTTTCGTGCGTGCAGCCGGCTCCATCGAATTATAAGACGTTGTCACGTCAAATAATAACTGATTGTGGTTCAATCTATATGTTAATACGTGAAGCAAAAACTTTGTATCCCTTTTTACGAAAATTGCGCGGACGGAGCAGTATGAAATTTTCCACACTTATAGAGAATATAGAGAAGAAGCGCACAATGCTAATGTTTTTTTAAAATAATGCAATACAGATACATTAAATCAATAAAGAAAACATTACACACACTACATACCATGTATTTGACGCACACACGCATGCATACTATTTACTGTCAAACTTTTGTTCTTGGCGTCTGTTGTCAAATTGAGAATAGATTAAATATTGTTTGCCTTTGTTAATATTTTTTATAGTGTAGTCTTGGCGAAATTTGTGATTATGAAGTATAAAATACAATCATAATAGTGTACAAACTTATAATTCCAATTAATTATAGTCGAATTTCGACTACTGCGGGACCTCTAGTATCGATAATTGTGCGAACACAAACTATAATTTGACATTGAATGCAATTTAGCAGCAAAAATATTTGAAATTTGTATATATTGTGAGTGTGTGTGTGCATGTTTAATAGTGCTTTAAATTAGCCTATAAATTTATAACTTGACGTTGATATATGATTACATCTCACTTCCCTTGTTGCCAGGTCCGGTGGGTCCGCTACCGAATGTAACGAGCGTCGATTTGGGACTTAAGGAAGGTTTGTATAATAAAGGATTTGAAATATTTATTTTATTTTATGATTCACTGGAAAGCTTACTTTTCATATTATTTGCTTATAATAATAGCTGGATAGTGTAATTTTCACCGAGTGATCGATGCTATTATTTGGCCAAAACAGAGAGAATCTGGCTGACTGATAATGTTTGATGCTTGAATGAAAAGAGGTGGTAAACATTCCTGGTACTGAATGCTAGCTACTATTTTTGCTTTAACAACAGTCGTTCTTACATCCCTATCTTATTTACTAACTTTTTAAATATTATATTTATAATATTATAATATTTTAAATATTTAATATACATATTATTATAAACTTTTTAGTCTTCATTTCATAACCCTTTACAAAATATTTTTGTAAATCAAATCAACTGATATCCTTTACATTTTCATCCAGCCTAGTCTTACCTTTTCTAAAAAAAAATCGCCAAATTTTCCTTTCATGTGTTATTTTCCAATTCTTATCCTCTTATTATCGAATCTATTATTTTCTGTTCTATGCGTTCTGATCCATCACAAATTCGGTCTGCGCATTTCCTCTTTAATAGTTTGACCCTTCTCACAATTAGCTATTGAAGTATTGACAGACATGGCTCCTATTTTCTTGTTTCTTCTTTTGTCAATGAAGAACACATTATAGCTATTTTATTTATTAATGCTTATATACTCTAATAGTTCACGCTGTGTGATTTCTTTCTTAATTCGTGTTGCTCCGTTAGGACTTCACTGCTAATAATTAACATTTTATTACTTTTACCAATACAAACCATACAACGCGAATTCTGATTCATCTTTTGGCCTTGTTGTAGTTAGGTGTAACCACATTAGGTTCTTGGGCTCAACCAACTGTCTACTCCCACGTATAGGGCTGCAACCATGCTATAGAGTATTCATTATAATTGTAAGTCATTTTAGCGTTAACACTAAAATATATAGTTAAATACTAAATTTCTAGAGCGATAGTACATAACATTATCGCGTGTTACATAAATTGGTTATAGAAGCACGTTGTAGCGCACGTGTGTTTGTGTGTATGTGCAATTATAAATAATTGGATTTTGTTCCGTTTCCTCGGACCTAGCTATCGACGGTTTTGTTTTATGCAAAATTCTAAGTCTGAACTACATGAAACTAGAATTGATTTGATTGAAATAAGCAGGTCACCGACTTGCAACCTAATTTCCTTACCTATTCGCTGGTGGCCTAATGGGCTATCCCAGTTTCTCGCTGACGACGGGACGTGCAACCTAGCTCACAGACCCTGGTAGCTTACTGATGGTAGGACCTCTTGTGAGTCCGCACGGGCAGGTACCACCACCCTGCCTATTTCTGCCGTGAAGCAGTAATGCGTTTCGTTTTGAAGGGTGGGGCAGCCGTTGTAACTATACTTGAGACCTTAGAACTTATATCTCAAGGTGGGTGGCGCATTTACGTTGTGGATGTCTATTGGCTCCAGTAACCACTAAACACCAAGTGGGCTGTGAGCTCGTCCACCCATCTAACCAATAAATAAACAAAAAAGCCCACTGAGTTTCACGCCGATTCTTCTCAATGGGTCGCGACTCCGATCCGGTAGAGTCATCTAAACACTGTTTTTGCTACGGCTAGTGTTAGCAAATACTCTCAGGTTGAGCCTGGGAACTCAACTACCAGTCCGCCCGTTGTTGGAATAGGTTACCAAAGATTAGGTAGAGGGAAAAAAACAAAGGTGAATCGGAACACACGATTAGCTTTCTTCTAGTAGTAGATAATGATAAGACGACAGTAACAACTGTACTGGTTTCCAGCGCGATCTAAATCCAGGAAAATGTGGCTTGAAGCATCCACCAACTAGCATCAATTAACTGCACATTACCCAGTGCAATTTGAAACTGAGGAGTAGTAAATAATTGAAATATTTATTGAATTAGGAAGGTCCTTTTTCCCTTCATCGGCACAAAGTAGTCCACAGATTAGCATAAGCGTCACTTAATCCTTAACACTGAGTTAAACTAAGAAGAAAGTCAAGTTTTGTGTAGCATAATACAATCCACATATTGCATCAATTTATTATATATTCTTAAAAATATTCTATAGCATATCTATTTCCTGATTTTCCAGGTAGTTGCGCGCTAGGAGACGTGGTATATCTACCCGGAGACGAATTCCCAGGTTCAGACCCCTGCGAGAAGTGCAAGTGCTCCGATGGAGGAGGAGTCCAATGTGAGAAGCAGCAATGCGAATCCAGGCCTGGCTGCAAGGCTGTGCATCGACCCGACCATTGCTGTCCAACGTATCAGTGTGGTACGTAGCCGATGAGCATATAAAACCTAACCGTTGCGCATACTGTTGACGCTTTGACGACATCCTAACACGACTACATCCTAACACTACATGTACGTCTTTAAATTGAATAAAATAAACGGCAGGTTAGTAGGGTGCGGCCACGTGTGTCCTGTGAAAAGTGCCAACGCATAGAAATATTAAAAAATAGATTATATTTCTTATTTTGACGTTCGCGTTACAAACGTTTTGAAACATTCCGGTCCGGCGTGGTTAATCAATTTGCGCCCGCACTTAATCAAGCACACATCACCTGAAAAAAAAATTACAATAATATTTCTGTCGTGGTCCTACAAGGACGATAATCACTTGTTGACTTTTGGGAAGACATTTGAGATTACCTTTTGCTTTCCGAATAATGACAATATAGTCGTATTATCCTTCAGGCCACTACAACTTCACAATATCCTGGAATATCGGTGACTTTAAACAATCAGGTAGATTCATCGTCTTCGTAAGCTATTCAAACACGCTTACCATATTGTTGTCATGCCACGGTCTAGGCTTTTTAAGTCATCAAAAGCTAAGTGAAATAAATATGAAAAATATATTTTAAAATACACCTTTTAGCTGCATATTTTGAGGGAGGATTTGTAGATAAGAAAGGAAGTTTTATGGTTGAGTCTCGGGCTAAATATACATATTTATTTGTTGTTTCGATTACCATTGTTTTGAATACGCGCACTTGTCGTGGTCATTTCGTTTTTGATTTATTGCAAAGAATCGAATGTCAACTTATTTATCGAAATTTGATAGCTTAATAGTTTGTATGCAAACGATTTCACAATTAAATAGTTCAAATTAATTACTCACTTCTTCAATATATAGGCATAAAATAAATCATCGAATATTCTAATAGTTCTGAAGATTATAAGTTCAATTTAATACCATTCATTCCTTTTCATTCCAGATTGCGAGCAAGAAGGCCGTGTCTACGACAACGGTGAAAAGTTGGTCGATCCTGCAGATCCCTGCCGCGTGTGCTACTGCCAGGGGGGAGAGGTAGTCTGCAGACGGATCGCTTGCTTCGTCAGAGATGACTGCACTCCTCGGCTTGTGCCCGGTAGATGTTGTCCTGAATACGACAACTGTCCTGTCAGAGGTGAGTTTCTCGTTTCTCTTATAAAAGATATCATATAAAACCTGACAGTTACACAACTAGTTATGAAGAGTGAAATGCATAGACTTGGTCAGCTAAAGTGGCAGTTACTTATAACTAAGGTATTTACAATGAAGACCATAATACATGCACAGTATGATGCGAGAAATGAAATGGATAGATTAAGCTCTAAGGTTAAAAATGCAAGTAGACTCTGCAGGCAAAAGACTTAAAACCAATCTATTTGAGGAAAGGCTTGAACTTTTTACATCTGGGTATATGGCTAATTCCTTCTTCTTCTTTGGAAATCTCTTTAACCGTTGTACCATCAATCCCATCGCTGATGGATAATAAAAACAAATTATTTTGTGTCATCCTACTTAATTTAACTCGTATATAAATAAGTAAGTAATTAAAAGAGAGTAGTAGTTGTAGTACTTAGGTTGGTAGTACTTAAACCTGGATATTGTGGTATAATATGATCAACGTCACCCATCCTTAAAAACGTGGGCTACTAAAAAAGAAGAAACAAAGAGATAATTCTCAAATTCTAAAATCTAATTTTTCCCGCTATAAGGCTGTTGCGTTGCTTAGCGTTAGAATTAGACAGCGGCACTAACTCCTCAGACTCTCAGACTTAAGTAGTAGAAGCCATCACGTAACCTACTAACTTACAGTCTAATAAACTAAAATTTACCATTTTGAGATTTCAAAATCTGTAGCATTTTTTTTTTTTTTTTTTTATTGCCCTTGTAGGCGGACGAGCATACGGCCCACCTGATGGTGAGTGGTTATCGTCGCCCATGGACTTCAGCAATGCCAGGGGCAGAGCCAAGCCATACAAGCATGTTTGTACGTACCGAATTCTTGATGGAAGTGGGGCGGAAGTAGGCTAAAACCGCAATGGTAGTAAAATTTTGATTACGTGATTTATTTACAGGGGTAACCATGCTTCCTGGCGTCTCTTCCTTGCCGCCCAACCTTTCACCTACAGAAGATATCAAGGGTAGTGCTGCACCAACTGCTCCTAAAGAAAATCTTAAACAAGAATTCACTATTAAGGAAATAACACCAGTATCTGAGATTCCTATAATGAATGATGTGAAAATTAAAAAGATCTTACCGTTTCCAAGTATCGACGTTGCCGAGTATTCGTCGTCGAAGTCTCCTCCTATCACAAGAGAAGCTACTTCTGAGATATCCGTTAAAACAGAATCTGAAATCGTCAAAACAGACGCTCCTACGATCACTGAAGTCCATCAGAAAGAGAGTGACAAGAAGCCAGATGATACACAGCCCTCTAAAATAAGTTTTTCTACTCAAGATTCTATTAACAGTGATATTTATTCGTCGAATGAATCAACTGTCACAAATGGATTACCTACAGCTCCATCTGTGACTACAACTAAAGCACCGATCATTGAAGAAGAAGACACATCACTTTTTGATCATAACCCAGCATTCCCACCTATTCCAGACGATTTAGCAGTCTTGAGCAACCACGGAGATGAAATCGTACCCGAGCCATCTGCAGAGGGCGACCACATGACTGTGCACGACACCGTTCCCAGCTTGCCTTCAATAGAGCCAAAGCTTGAAGAACCTATTGAACCTAAAGAAATCTCTGACATTATACTGACAACTGAAAAGCCATCGGTCACTTCAATCGAAACTAGTACAACAGCTAAACAAGAAAGCACTACAGTTGTAGAACAGCTCAAAGAAAGCCCAATGCTTAATTTGAGGTCCGCTATACCAACTGAGATACTCAACGCTCCATCTCTTGTACCAGCAGACACCGGGGAGCCGTTAGATGATGGCATAACTACTGATGTACCAGAAATATCCTCAACCACAGAGGAAACCGAAACGTCTAAAGAAAGCTCTAACCACACTATCGAAGTTTCTGAAACTCCTGTTATCGAATCTTTTGCTACAACTACAGGTGCAGAATTAGACACAACCACACCTAAAGTATCCACTGAACATGAAATTGAAGTCACCACTAAAGACCTGGAACAAACGACCAGTTCGATAGCAAAATCAAATAGCGCAACGGAAGTGACGTCTCATACTGAAATTAGTTCTTTACCGATTGAAACGAGTGATCAAAATCCACACGAGTCTGAAGCTGTGGTGAAAGATAAAATCGTAGACTCTACTATCGACCCTTTTGCAACTAGCGCTAAGGTTTCACCGTCTGAAGTAATAACCGTTTCAAAGGCGGTGTCAAATGAAGATAACGTATTTGAAAACGTTGAAACTACTGAATTTATTTTAACATCGTTTGGCTCTTCCGAAACTGCCACCGATTCTGTCGAATTGATCAAAATATCTGGTGATCCTGAGAAAAGTGCTCAGATAGTTGTAGAGCCTGAAGAGAAGAGGAATAGTGTACTCGCTGATTTAATTAATCTAGTTNCCGTTTCAAGGGCGGTGTCAAATGAAGATAACGTATTTGAAAACGTTGAAACTACTGAATTTATTTTAACATCGTTTGGCTCTTCCGAAACTGCCACCGATTCTGTCGAATTGATCAAAATATCTGGTGATCCTGAGAAAAGTGCTCAGATAGTTGTAGAGCCTGAAGAGAAGAGGAATAGTGTACTCGCTGATTTAATTAATCTAGTTAGCGACGTAGCCACGATTAACGACCACACTGAAAACCCTAATAAGGAACAAGCACCGAAACCAACTAGTATATCTGATTCTGAAGAACTCATACCAGTCAACGCTGGGTACAAAAGCAAGAACAGTAATTATAATCAAAACTCTATAACTGAAATTCCTTACAAATCAAAAAATACTCCAGGAAACCGTCAAAAAGTAGTCGAAATAGAAGACGACGAATCTGAGAGTATTACTGATCTTCCGGCACCACACGACAAGGTGGAACCTACCACACGCCGACCGATTATCGATAATGTGTCGGACAAAAAGATGGAGAACAAAACTCAGGAAAAAGATACCGAAATCATAACGCAGTCTTACGTCCCGACGATCAACAGACGGCCGATAAAGGTCATCATGAAGAAAAATAACGACAGGCCGGTTACTGAGTCACCCGAAGGCTCACTGGTATCTGTCTCGAGTGAGGCCTTTACTGATGACATAACCGACACCACAGAGAATAGCGTGGCTGCAGAGGAGAAGAAACGTACAGAAGATTCCACGGAAACCGTGCTGGTCACAGAGGCTCAATGAGGGTCTCCTGACTACTTCCGAAACCTCAGCTTTCAGCATTTCATAGAAAATAAGTTTCGTTCTTGAAACTGTAAGTTAAACTTAGAGACAATTAGTTAGTGACCCTTCCGGGACTTGATTGTATCCATTGTCAATTGAAGTCCGTGTCAGCGGGAGCTTTAGTATAATAATCGTAGATGGTCGAAATATTCGATCGACTTAAGTGAAATTTGGACAAACTATAGTTAAGATAGGCAACAAGGCGCATCGCGTCACATGTGTCAAATTATGAGTTAAGCTGGAGTTCCAATCCTTTTTACCACACGACGTTGCCAGTCGTCGCTGTCGGGATTCCGCCATGGGTTTCCCTATGTAGTAAGTAAGTTATTTATTTTAGTGAGAGATTCTCGAGTGATAGGTGAGCAATCTAGCTAGTCATGGAGTGAGAGCGCAGCCTCTGCGCTCCTAGAAGCCACGTTGCCATACTGCTATCTTATAAAGAACATGACAAACACATACTCTGAAATTTCATAGCACGAAACGATCTTATGATAATTTAATGAAGAAATAAACTTTATTTCGTACGTTATAAGAATAATTGTTGTATGTTAACGTTTTGCGTTGTATGTGTACTGACATTCCATAGATGTAGTTCCTTTATATCGATGTAACACAGTGAGTGATCCAGTTCATCAAAACTGGGTTGAGTGCCGCGGAGACAACAACATTGGGTACAAAAATGAATTTNCAGTTACTGAGTCACCCGAAGGCTCACTGGTATCTGTCTCGAGTGAGGCCTTTACTGATGACATAACCGACACCACAGAGAATAGCGTGGCTGCAGAGGAGAAGAAACGTACAGAAGATTCCACGGAAACCGTGCTGGTCACAGAGGCTCAATGAGGGTCTCCTGACTACTTCCGAAACCTCAGCTTTCAGCATTTCATAGAAAATAAGTTTCGTTCTTGAAACTGTAAGTTAAACTTAGAGACAATTAGTTAGTGACCCTTCCGGGACTTGATTGTATCCATTGTCAATTGAAGTCCGTGTCAGCGGGAGCTTTAGTATAATAATCGTAGATGGTCGAAATATTCGATCGACTTAAGTGAAATTTGGACAAACTATAGTTAAGATAGGCAACAAGGCGCATCGCGTCACATGTGTCAAATTATGAGTTAAGCTGGAGTTCCAATCCTTTTTACCACACGACGTTGCCAGTCGTCGCTGTCGGGATTCCGCCATGGGTTTCCCTATGTAGTAAGTAAGTTATTTATTTTAGTGAGAGATTCTCGAGTGATAGGTGAGCAATCTAGCTAGTCATGGAGTGAGAGCGCAGCCTCTGCGCTCCTAGAAGCCACGTTGCCATACTGCTATCTTATAAAGAACATGACAAACACATACTCTGAAATTTCATAGCACGAAACGATCTTATGATAATTTAATGAAGAAATAAACTTTATTTCGTACGTTATAAGAATAATTGTTGTATGTTAACGTTTTGCGTTGTATGTGTACTGACATTCCATAGATGTAGTTCCTTTATATCGATGTAACACAGTGAGTGATCCAGTTCATCAAAACTGGGTTGAGTGCCGCGGAGACAACAACATTGGGTACAAAAATGAATTTTAAAATTGAAACAACCTTATGAAATATCTCTAGTGTATCTCTAGTTTAGAGTGTAAATGTGAACGCACATATTCGTAGTTTATATATTGCACCAATTCGGACGATCGCTATCAATCAATAAGTCCATACACAAAATAATTGTCAAGTGTTTCCGGTACTTTACCATATCATATTAGATATTTTCTTGAAAACGCTTTCTGCAGTTGTCAAATTTGATAGCGATCATTTATTATTATGAAGCATTCTTTGACGAGGCTCAGTGGTAGAGTTGAAGTTATGTGTTATCGATTTTTTCGTATGAACATTACGTTGTGTTGTCTGCAGCCGGTCGCAGCACGTGCCAGCATGTTGCCCCGGAAGACCTTTTCTTTTCCCGGGTAATAAGCGCACGTGTTCACTGTTTTATTTAAATATTTGTTTTTTTTTATAATCAATTAAAGAAACCTAGACTGATTATTGGTTTTATTATTTCATCACCCTATTTATTTTAAGACATTACGAGACTATGCGATACACCCGTTAAAAAAATAATCTCTGCTTGTTACTGAAAAATAAATTACGCCTAGTTGAGTGAAATCCACGTGATGGTCTATGATTCTAATGATGACTTCACGCATACCTACATACATAATTATGAAATTAGCAAAACTTCGGGTTCCAGTCCAGCTCAGGTATGGACAGTTTTTTTCTTCTCCAATAAAAAACCAATAAAAAAACCCACATCTGCTTCAGGATCCCAAGCGCGTAATCGTAGGACCAAAATTACTATATAAATGACATATAGATCATATAAGTCTTGATCTTGAGACGTTGTTTATGTTTATGACTCCGGTAATCACTTAACGACATGTGGGCCGAGGGCTCGTTTTGCCATCTAAGCAATAAAAAACCACGAGCGCCTGTTTTTTATGTAACATGATTGAGAGAAACACTTATTCTGTTGACAACACTAACAAGTGACTATCAACACACGCAGCAATATATGCCTACTTTTTTGCGGTTACAAAGCGGCTGCTGGGGCGTGAGAGGCAAACGCGAATTCATCTATCCAGTTGCGAAGTAGCTTAAAAAGAAAGAAGTTGGATACTTTTTTTTTTTTATTGCTTAGATGGATGGATGAGCTCACGGCCCACATGGTGTTAAGTAGTTACCGGAGCCTATAGACATCTATCTACAACGTAAATGCCGCCACCCACCTTGAGACATGAGTTGTAAGGTCTCACTTTTAACAGTACAACGGCTGCCCCGCCCTTCAAACCGAAACGCATTATTGCTTCACGGCAGAAATAGGCAGGGTGGTGGTACCTACCCGTGTGAACTCTCAAGACATCTTACCACCAGCCTTGCTACCGTGAGGACTCACAGTGTCGAACACACTGACCGTATGTATTCTATTGGTAACATCACCACTGTCAGAGAATGTCATGTTGCAACGTGCTTTCAACCCGTATCTTCGGTTCTTCTTTTTCATAATCATTTCGGTTAAGGTTAATTGCTGAATCTATAAAATATGTCATTTATTATTTATTGCCAGTGAGAGATTGGCCTAGTTTTGAGTGAAACCCGAAACATCACGATGTGAATTGTAGCCTGAAATTTCTAAAGTTTCCATTTAATAGCGCCTGTCTGTAATAAGTACTTTTCAAACCACGTCGCATGATTTCCATGCCGTCGGAGGTCATGACGATGGTACCCGGCTCTTCGGTTCACATGATCTGAGTAAACAATGATAACTGTATTAATTTTGACTCGGTGGTGCAGTAATTAGTGCCCTTGATTGCGGGACCGAAGATGGTGGGTGGTATCCCACATCGGCAAATATTCTTGTGATGAACAGGTTTGTTTGTTATTTGGTTATGTATGTATAAGTATTACATCAATCTCCGGTTCTTATAATCCAGGGGGAGACTAGTTGGGAACCGGATGAGCGTGCGTGACTTGTTTTCGATTATTATTATTTCTGTTTAATTTCCTACATTTTGTTAAATGAGCATAGATTTCGTGGTCACCGACGACTAATGTATCGATTAATTTTTAACAATCCGCTAACTGTCATCTAATAATTTAAAATGTTTCGTTATTGTCAGTTTGTTTGTTGGGCTCGACGATGCGGCTTGTTTGTTGGGCTTTTCCTGTATTCAAATATGGACTATCTCATCCTTCAAATTAGGATATAAAATGCCCGACAGAAGTAAGCAGCTGTAGGCATATAGCTACTTACAATAACGATGCCCCATAATTTGCTAAACCGGTCCCCAAAAGCTCACTCCTATTATGCATGCAAAAAGCCAACTTGTCTAGGTTGGAAACTAGGACGCATTCCTAGCGAGGAGCCCGCATGGTGCGACGACCTCGCTACCCATGTAGGGACAACTTGCGTAAATATATGCGCTGCATTACGTAAGGTTGAGATTACACTCAAATTGTAGTACCTACATTAGCCTACGGAGTGTGTAAAATAAAATGTATCGGAAATTGTGTGATAAAAGTACGCATGCAAGTTTTTTTTTTATTGCCTAGACGGGTGGACGAGCTCACAGCCCACCTGGTGTTAAGTAGTTACTGGAGCCCATAGACATCCACAACGTAAATGCGCCACCCACCTTGAGATATAAGTTCTAAAGTCTCAAGCACAGTTACAATAGCTGCCCCACCCTTGAAACTGAAACGCGTTACTGCTTCACGGCAGAAATAGGCAGGGTGGTGGTACCTACCCGCGCGGACTCACAAGAGGTCCTACCACCAGTAGTCGTAGGCTTGTCGTATTAAGCTAATGCTAGTTTCAATTGACGAAGAAAAGAGAGACTGAATTACACTGATTGACTTAGACACTGATCTTAAAGGTGATCCGCGACCGTATACGTTGATGCACGTCAATGAAAACTTTAAGGACTGATCCCAAACAAATTATGATAAAAGCCAGAAAGTTGACCTATTTAATGTAAAAAAAAAACATCAAAAATATCGTACCTTTTATTGAGAATATCCGTAGCACACGCCAAAATGATTGCAATTGTTTCGATTCCTCCCGCACTCCTGCCAGTGACGTTAAATACAGTATCAACAAAGAAGAATATTTAAAACTTTCTAACAATATCCTGTTGTCAGTAAAATCAAATGGATTCGTAAATGTTTTTTTGAATATTGATTGATTTCCTTTCTGAGATTTTTTCACACAAAGACGAACGAACGGTTACATAAATGCGAGTTATTCACGCGTCACAGAATTTATCTTTATTCATACTGCATTTATATTTCTTACGTGATTAACTTTACATTATTTATTCATGAAAATTTTGAGACATTTGTGATTTTTTTCATTTACATAATCTGAGGCTTTTACCTGTCAGACATTATCAATAGTTTGACCTTTAAACCTCGTATCTATTTGACTCACATTATGGTGACTGGTTTTTGATGAGGGTACAGGACTATGAGTATACGTCGTTTGATGGGTGAACATCACATCTTCCCGCACGTATACAATAGTAGTGTTTGTAATGTAGATACACAGAAGCTTACAACAATTTTTAGATCCGGTCAGACGAGTGAAGGATCTTTTAGCGCACTTACAAGTCCGATTGCCTAACTTACACTTTACGTGGTAAAAGCTCTGCTCATAAAAGTACATTCCGTTATATGAAAAGTACGGAAGCGATTACCCATTATGACGTGCAGTTGAATATCATCATATATAAATCCTCAGTAATGCAATAGTCCACGACTGTTGCGTTGCATCGGTTACATCAGTGCTGCATCGCGGCGTACAATGATGAACATTATGTTTGGGTCAGTCAAGGAAATTTTGTATTGTTTCGAACTTTTAAGATTTTATGACGCTTAAGAAGTTTCGGCGCACTTTGACCTTACGTTACAAAACGGATTCACGTTAATTTATGTTTTTTGCATGCTTCATTTGATTACACGCCGACAAAGGATACATATGTTACTACCGCGGCCCCGGAATCAAATATCTACAACAATAAATCGTGGAACAGCATAACGGGAGACGCAGGACTAAGTCGATTCGTATTTACAAGTTCAGCACACGACTGCCGCGCGGCTGGGTGGTGTGAAGTCGCGGTCACGGCCGAGGGTCCCGTTATGGTTGATCGTGTGGTCGACTCGCGCAGTTTGATTACCAGGCGCCATCACATTAAGCAAATGCGTGATGTGGCCGCGTCAAACTGTACTCCTTACGTTAGTTAATTTGTTAGTGAGCTTTGTAAAATAGGAATAAGAGGTGGTAAGGGCAGACTTCATTCTCACGACGGGTGGTCGCGGTCAACATCAGGTGGGCGGTGGGCTCGTGTAATCATCTACGCAATAAAAATAGTAATTTTTAAAACTTTTTATTTTCCCTACCTATATTGATAGCCCTGAGAGGCAATATCAGCGTTATCCTAGCATGTAGGTGAGCTCTTGGGGCTCAAAAAGGAAATGTTGATAACACTGGCCCTAGCAAGAGCAGTGCTTCGCAGAATCTACCACCGGATTGGAAACGTGACCCACTGAGAAGCGGAGATACGGCGAGGACGGTGGCCGGATAAAACAAAGAAAGACTTTCTTAGTACTGTAGCTTTGAGGCATTAGGGCATCATCGGACACACGTGGAGAGTCAAATAATGCTATTGAGAAGCAGGCAGACACCACGAATATGCTATCTTTTAATACGGACTCCTCTAACTTCTAGACTTGACCAATATGTGGCAGAGACTCTTTGTCGCAAATACATTTAAAATTTTCCCATGTTCTCGCGTATATGATTCAAAACTGCCCTTATGTACACTTATGCGTTTGTTTATTATTAACAAAAAGTCAAATCAAAATAATTTAACATACATCAACCCACACAGTAGAACAGATCTCCCAATGCGCTTGAAGGAGGCACAGTTCTCAAGATACTGGCTACGTTGCCTCGTTGGACAGCCAGACTCACTCTCTGTGCAAAGTTGCAAAGTACCAGCCAGCCTTAGCATCACGTGTAACCTCCTTCAAGCGTTTGAAGATTTCTGTTAAATGCGTTTGTTAATTTTTATTAATTGTCTTTTTATTTTATGGTTTATCGATTGCGATTATTTTGTATTGAAGCTAGTCAATTTCTGAACATCGCTAAAAAACCATCTATCTTCTTTATTAACTCTGTTGATCAAATGTAATATCTATTATTCCGTTTGATGACTAAGCACACACACATTTGTGTGACGACAAATACAACTGTGTGCTTAAAATATTTGACTGTTGTTTTTGCGTCGACTATGTTTGTATTGTCAATAATAGTCACGAGTATACCTACCATACGATTATGGCCCCAAGCCGTCACTTATTAGTATAGCTTTATCTACGAAAAGAAAAATATCAGAAAATCAGAGACCGTAAATTGCTAGCGGACATGTTGGTGTGAGCCCGCTGAGTTTGTTTCGCTGGTTCTTCTCAAGACTGTGGCTTTTTTTGGAACCGATGGTAGAGTTAACATTGTTATTTATATTTTGACATTCAACAAGTGTGTTATACTGACATCTAAGTTGAAATAAATGATTTTGAATTTGAATTTGAATTTGCCCTCACGGAGCGACACCACCGTCCTGAATTAATCCTGCATTGCGTTTTGGACATTGCGTTTTGCGTTTTACACAGGAAAACCCAGGAAAAAAAACATAGGAAAAAAAAAAGCAAATTAATCTATCTTATTTTAAATAAATCTTATTTTTAATAAATCTTATTTTTCAAGATGTGTCAGGGCACTGACGTTTAGAATCATTCAAAGTGAGATCTGACCCGAACCGAAAATCCTAGCTTCCAGTTCGAAGGGTCGGTAAGCGAATACCTGTAGCCCGAATACGGATAGCCCTTGGACTTCAGGCTCCAAAGTCTCAATTATGTTGTGTCACGCAATGACGTTGTATCTCGTAGCTCCCGTTAGCTTAACACGAAAGCTCGCTGGCGTATTATACATTGTCTCTTATACACGGAGCGACTTCAAATGGCATATGGTCCCGCTCACTAGCCGTCACCTATACTTGAAAATGTAATATTATAACGAACGGGGAATTGGCTTCACGCATGAGTTTTTTACTTTGATAAATCGAGTCTATTATTTAGAATAATTCAACTCCAACTATTCGAATAAGAAGATATCGTTCATGCACCTTCTATGGTAGGCAGCGGCTTGGCATTGCTGAAGTCCATGAGCAACGGTAACCGATTACCATCAGGTGGGCCGTATGCTCGTCTGCCTAAAAGGGCAATAAATAAAAAAAACCATAGTAAACTTCAGATCGCGACTACCAAATTAGGATAGTGGTTCCGAAAGTGACGCTTCGGCATCAGCCCCACGGAAAGCAGAGCTGTGCTCTTCAAAAGGGATCGCCCTTCCAACACCATAGCTAGTAAGTAGCTCGTCCGTCCCGGATTAGGCACGGTTACTCCATTCCCGCTATCAAAACCTTGCCGTCACCCTCGATAGAGGGATGATATTGAGGCCCTATATTAGTACAGTACGCGACCGAGTTGTACCTACTCGATCGACTCTATCCGATGATTTGCAAGCGAAGTAAATTGTTCTTTCGTAACAACTTTGACACTCTACAAAACTTGCATTTAAGGTCCATCATGAACTATGCAAGTGTATGCGACGGGTCCTTACGCGACCCGCAATCACATCAATTCTCTCCTGGTCATCCATTCCCGTTTCTGCAGGATAGCCGTCTGAGCAACGTAGTACGCAAGGAAGTTAATCTTAACGAAGACCTAAATCCATAATCGATACGTAAGTATCTTAAGGAAGTGTGAGAACGTTACTTTGATAAATCTGCGCGACACGAAAACTTTCATAACGTGGCTGATGCCCCGGATTTATTCTCGGTTCCTTTAGGCATCGATCACCGTCCTCGTTGAAATCGTCGATTAGAATTCGAGGAGCGCACGAACCAATAGACACACGCTACTGCGTTTCTCGATGGATCTACTCAATGGGTCGCGATTCCAACCTGGTGGTTGATTCTTCGAAGTATTGCTCTTGCTAGGACCAGTGCTACCACATTCTCTCAGGCAGAGCCCCATGAGCTTAGATACTAGTCTGTGAATAGCTGGGATAGTCCCTTAGGCTACCAACGATTAGGACGAGTTTTGTGCGAAAGAAAATTATTGGAACGTCCACGGGAAAATATGTCACAACTAGAAAGTAGTCATAACGGAGCGTGACTGGGCCCCTCAAGTTCTCCAACCAGGAGTATAATGTAGTTTTGGTTTAGCGGATGAATTTCGCTATTGGATATAGAATATCCCTCGACATTCTAATGGGTATAGAAGCTGTTCATTTTATATCCTATTTATCCTCTCCGGTTTTGGACTTAAGTAATTGCGTCATAGATTTGAAAAATCTCAAATAATATTTATTTACTCGTTTTACAAAGAAACATGGCTTTGGCGCCTAAGGGGCTATTCCTACTACGCGGACCGATAGGTGAGTTCACGGGTTCAATCTGAGAGAATTGCTAACACTAGCCCTAGCAAGAGCAGTGCTTCACTGAATCTACTACGGGATTGGAATCGTGACTCACTTGGAAGATCCGACGTGCGAACTAGCCCATAGACACAACTCAGTGGGTTGTGTCTATGGGCTAGTTCGCACGTCGAGCTCTTCGTGGGAGTCGACCCAATTAGGCTGTCTTCAGACTACCTGGCCGTGAGCTCGGCACACTCGCACTACACGGGTTTCAGAAGGCACACAGTCTAGTGCGGCGAGTGCAGGTGATGCGAGCGAGACTACGAGCTAATGCGAGCAGCATTCAATTGTGACCTAATACCAATTACTCTGACTTTCGTAAACTTACATTCTAAAATTTACAGTCACCATCGCTTAGAGTCACTTCACATTAACCTTTTAATAAAACTACATTTAATCATATGTATATATAATACATTTTCGCAGTCTCATAGTCATGTAACTATGGTCTTGGGTGACATCTAGACAGAGTATACCATAATTTAGACGGTCGGTCTTCTCGTTAAAATAACCTCTTTCAGGCAAAACCGGTTGCTTATCGGTCAAAGAACTGATTGGTAAGACTAATTATGTGAGTAAAAAACCCATTAATTTTCTTGATATGAAGTAGTTAGTTATTGGAGTCCATGGAGATCATAACGTGAATGCCACCACTTACCTAGAATTTTAGCTGTATTTTACAGCGGCTGTCCAGGCTAATCGGAATGCCCAACTGCTTCGCACGAGAAATACCGTCGCCTCTCATCATTATCTGGAACCCTTTAACTCATGTCGCGAGCTCAGGTGAGTTCGGATGGAGAAGAAAACATGATTACTTCTCAAAAAAAATCGAAGTTGTTTTTTAATAAAATCACTTTCATATGTATCGAAAGCCAAAACTTTTATTTGTTTTGTAGTAAGTAATACGGATGCGGACTGTGTGCTCTGCTGATAACTTGTAATTGTGTGTCGATGTTCCTTCTGGTCCTATGTGAACGTACGGCCACGAAGTGAGAGAGTACCGAAGCGGCAGCGGGTTTTATTTATCGAATTACTACAACTCCACGCGTCACTTGACATTTAATGTGTGCGGTGTAATGTCTGAGCTAAAATATTGGTTGGATTGTGATTTCATTTAATTAAATCTTAACCCACATCCGTTTTCAGAACAGTTTACTTAATATAAGTATTGTGTGTGTAACAATACACATCGCTAGATTGCAAATAGGACATTTTTTTTGTGGTTTAATCAAACGTTTATTATATAAATTAAAAAAATTCCTACACGTAGAATACTTGTCAGCTTTTGAAGCTATGGGCGACTGAAGATTCGAGCAGCAAAGGTGAGATTAAGCTGTTAAATACTGTTCACCATTGCTATTTTCCAAATTTAGTAAATACCAAACCAACGCCGCGGTTACCCCTCGTTAAATTTTCATGAAATTCGTCGTTCATTCAATTTCATGAAAAAATCGGCGTACGTAAATTTGTAATGAAAAAAGTGATATTTTTTTAGGTATTTTAGGTATCTTTACCTACCTATTCTAGTAGCCTCGAGGTATTATACTAGATTCGCAGATTAGTAGATTAGCTCTCAGGGCTCAAACTTGACGCCGTTCCAAACACTAACCCTAGCAAGAACAGTACTTCGCAGAATCTAACACTGAATCGGAAACGCGACCCACTGAGGAGATCCGGTGAGAAACTCTGTGGGCTGTATCTGTGGGTTAATTTGCTCGCCGAGTCCTTCGTCACAAGCGACGGGTTCGACGAAAATAATAACTAGATGGTGTCTTTGTTTGGTGCATAAACTACTAATCGTTAAGATCTATTAGTACGTATAGTAACGAATCAGCGAACACACTCTGATAATCAATCCAGTAGACATACCAAGCTGTATCTGGGTAATTAGTGCAAATTTAGTCCAAATTTGTCCAACAAGTTTTCCGTGATTGAGTAATAAACATCTAAACGTGTATTGAGATTGACGACTTAAACAATAACCAGACCACAGCAAGAAATCCCATTGATTGCGAGCTGACCATCAATAGATCGTTAACACAGTATAGATCAATGCGCATTTCGTGAACACAACAAAGTGTATTACGAAATAACACAATTAGTAGGATGAGTCTTGTGGCCCCGCCGCCGCGGCGGTTGCGAAGGCGATCGAGGTGAAAGTACCGCGGGAGGGGAGGGGAGGTATATGAGTGCCCCATGGGTACGCGCGCTTCACTACTCCGAAGCTACACAGGTGAGACCCCATATAAATGGCTATCACACACAAAACTAGCATTCTGTAACTCATTTTTGATAAAACGGTACGTTGTAGGTGTATTTTTGATTATTGTGTAAATATTTTGTTTCATTTATAAATTTCAATTCAAAGTTTTGTTACTGAATGTCTTTTTGTGTGCTTCGAAAATGTGTGATTATTGTTTAATTTGTTTAGTGTCCAAGTGCTTCCGAATATAATTTATTTTAACTTGAACGTGAAAACGCTAGCAAAAACATTACAATAAAATAAATTTACAAACAATGTCATATTATGTAAACGCATGAAGTTTTATTAACATTAAACAGTGTAATAGTCAAATTGTCTAGTTCTCTCAAAAAACAAACACATATTTTGAAGTAATCGGCATTTGAAATCTTTTTAATATAATATATCAACAATCTCTCTCAAAGTGAAACTGCTTTGTAATGGCAGAGCTCATATCTGATTATCGTAAGTCCGTGAATGATACCGCGTGCTTTACATAACGGCCACAGGAAGACCACACTTTCATTGATATTATGTAACTAATTCTGATTCTGAATATCTCGCGGCTACGACAGTTACTTTTGGACTTTATCGCGCCAAAGACTTTATTAAAAAATTCTGTTCGTCCATGATAGTAGACAATTGAGATGAAACATCGAAGAAAAAATCTACAAGAACAATTATTATTAAAGTTTAGATTAAATGAAATTTGCCGTCTTATACCCATACCTCCGACTTACAGTGAAGATCGGCAATGAGCTCTTCCTCGGTGTGTTATCTGCTACATTTTTATTTTCGTTCACAGATATTTGACACAACAAACAATGCAGTCCTACGTGTTCTGCCTCCTGGTCGTGGTGGCGGTCGCCGCTGCCGCCCCACAGCGCGAGGGTGCTGTCTTCTCAAACGAAGCCATTAAGCAGGCCCAGAACACTCAGCTTATTCCTAAGGATGCCGTGATCCAGAAGGTAATAATCGACCATTTCCGGCCAGTAGATTTACGTTTTTACGACATCGAAGCCAGCTGAAATGTAACCCACAATTCAGACCGTTTGTCCAAATGTCACGTGCGTGGTTGGCGTTGGTTTAGGCAGGTTTGTATAAGCCCGGCCGTAACCGTAGATCAACAATACTTTAAAATAATAAGTGTGTTTATTGTACTCGTAATTAACTAAGAGATTATATAAAAGCACGGGTTGGTGCTTGGTGGGTGCTTGAGACACACTTGGCTCGCAAAATACGTCCACTAGTTCTCGTCTATCTCCTTATATCAAAGAACAAATAGTTGTGAAATTTATGGGAAACCTTAAATAATAGTGTACATATAAAAACAAAATTTAAATGCAAATTTTATAGTTCTCAAATAATTTTGAGCGTGTTTATATTAATACGAAATTGAAGATTTTTAATTTGATAACTCGTTAGAACAGTTTCCGGTCTTCTGACGATAGCTCGTAAACTGTTTTGGCATTCCGATGTGAAGGTTCGTAAGATCGTTGTCACTGTATATACATACGTGTATAGACAACAGAATAAGTGTTTTCTCCGGTTTTTAGACATAATTAAAACTATTTTTTCGGTTTATTTATTACGGTATATTATTTCTGAGATTTCGGATCCTTTCCAGTTGTCGTGGTATAACGTCAATAATAAAAGCGAGATTAAACCGTAAATTTAACTTAGCTAGGGTTTCATTTAAACTAGCTTATTATGTTCTCGTATATTAAGCACAGCCGCACGCAATAGTGCCCAGAGGCAGCTTGTTAACAGAGTGTTGAGACTGTTGTCATAGATGCCGCGGCCCAGTCTCGGCAAAGGTAAGCCCGTTGTAGCCGCGAAGACTTGAAAGCTACACAATGTATCGTGTCCGGTGGAATTACCGATGTATAAATAAATAATAATCAGGAATCATTGTGTCAATTTAAATCGAGAATTTGAAGTACTCTGACACTAAGCTTATCACAAATCTATCTTTATGCATTTAAATCAATATTAAAATTTATTTCAGAATTCTATTAAGTTCATGCTACTATTTGCTTTCTTTTTTACATAAGTATTTTTTGGTTATTATATGGATGGATGTGGATGAAATATCAATTTCCTCACATCAAAAATACAACGTTACGAGCCAGGTTAATCGTATTGTATCGTATAAAGTATTGATCGTGCGCTTTGAAAGCATTTGAAAGCAAGATCTGCGTTTATGTTGTATAGTATAGTCGATAACTGTCGAAACCTTAGCGTTCACTCTCTTGTAAAGTTCACGTTACAAAACACAGAGAACCACGCTGACATGGACGCATTCGTTATTTGGCTTTGAAAGTGCTGAAAGAAAACTCGCGCATGCATTAGACAATATCCGACAATCTGCGTCGAGACCATTCATTGCAAATAACGCAATCATCTTTATCACATATCATGCACTTTAGTGTTAGTGCAAATTGATATGTTTCATCATTTTTCTATTGATTTCATTGCGATATCGGACACCCTTGAAATGAACGATGTCGTAAAATATGATTGCATGACATTGTGGTTAAGTACATATGTTTGGATTTCGGAAACTGTTTCGACAGAAGCGCGTTGTTCAATTATGATGATTTATTATAAACATAATCTTCATCTTTCTTCATATCTAGTTATTAATTCTTATCGTAGGATGGTAGTACGATATGAATTAATAGCATTGGCACTAGTAATGGGACACGCTGTAGGCTCACACGTGTGAATACTAATTTGAAGGGTAGGTCTGCCGTTGCACTAATTCAATTTGATACTTTAATGACAACACAACGTGAACGACACCACACATCTTGAGACATGAGGTCCAAGTTTTAACTGTATTGTTTAATGACTGTCCCACCCTTCAAAACGGAACGCTTGACTCCTTCGAAGCGTAAATAGGTATAGGTAGTTAATCAGGTAGACACCAGCTCTTAAAAGTGAATACATTTTGTGCTTACTTTAACAATAAGGGGAGGATACATAATTAAATTTCGCAATTTCTGGCACAGGTGCAGGAGGGTATTGAACTCGCGGCCTACCAGTCAATCCCTGGCAACCAGAGGATCAACCTGTACGAGATCCTAGGAGACCAGGTGCCTTCTGAAGTCATCAACAATCTGCAGAGCCAGATCGACCAAGTCGGCAGGAACTGAGCTAATTAATATAAGAAGAAACATGTTTTGAGGAGACTGTTATGATGACAAGAAACCCTGCTTAAAAATTTAATTGAACTAAAAATCTTTGAGAGAGCTTCCAACTCAAGTCGCAAGCTTACGTCATATACATAGTTTGTGTGAGCTACAGTTATTTCTTAACAAAAATTTAATGAGAGTTTATCATTTCCACTTAATCCAGCAACTGACGATCTCAACCAGTAGAAGATACTATAAAAATCACAAATTCATCAAAATAATATTACCGAAACACTTAGTCGATTCTGGTTATTAAAAAAATCCGACTTCAACACATTATCTACATTCTATCATCTACAGTATTCTACTTCACGTATACAAGTATGTAAACAAGAATTGGAAATATGAAAATAAGTTTGACACATTTTGTAATGAACATCATAACTGTCTCTGATAGCAGCCATGTCAACAAATTAGATATTAATTTATTCGTGTCGAACCAGCGGAAGGTGCGTAACGGTATTTTGTATGTTTGTATATAAAAGAAAAATGTTATTTAAAAATAAAAATGATCGTGTTTTAAATACTTGTTTCTCTTATTGTCTCAAATTTATGGGTTTATTATTATCAAATATAGTATTGCCGAACTCTACACGTTGATATTCGGCATGCCAAATACTAAAAATACACATAACAAAAATAAGGCAGGGAACCTAACTCAGACTATAGGTTCGTACCCGGCCTGTCTGATAGTCAGTTTGTTTTCTTTCAACTAAAAAACAGTACTTCAGCATATTTAGTTGTAAAAAATATTCGAGATAAGAGCCAACAGAGATTAAAAAACTCAGTGACTTGTTTAACAAAAAATAGAAAGCCTTGGGGGAATTGAATAAACCATCACGCATCGATTGTGGACTTTATTACGATAAGCACGTATCGAATGAATAAGTGTTCCGAACCTCCGCGGCTCGTGTCCTGTGTGGTATACTGTATGGCCATGCCATCCGTCTCTGTGATGGAGTACTCCTGCTTCCAATGAGAAATTCAGAATACCCATTATTATAACAGTGATGAGAGATCACGTCAGAAGGTAGGATGTCGTGGTTTTCCATGGAAAGGAGCTAATTCGGCTACTCATCGAATATTTAGGCATCAGCATTTAAAACGGTTCAGTTATGTTTTTATGATATATAATTTATATTCTATTAATTAACATAACGAGTTGAAAACCAGATTACCTACTATTTAACATCTCAGTTGTATGAAAGTAGATATTTAATTAATTTATTGTTATTTAATGTATTATGTCATTAGTTTGGTAATAATATCATAAGTGTTTATTTTATCGTATGTTCTCTTTGGGTTCTAGAAGTTTTCAGTAAACTGAATCGAAGCTTACAGCTGTCTCGGTCTTAAAACAATTCAAATGCATCAGTCAGCCATAAAAGTAGTAAGAATGTTAATGTTGATTTTAACGAAGCTATCTATCAAAAAAGTGGACGAGTGCGAGTAGAATACGTTTGGAGTACCGTTAGCTTATTCACACATGTACATATGTAGATAAATTGTTAGCTTTGCCTGTTTTTGATGCTGAGAATTTCGAAACATTTGAAAATCTTTAAGTTACTTTTTTTTAAATTAAATAGTTATTTTCCGTAGTTTAACTCAGTAGGTGTTCATGTACCTGCGGAATAAACGTATGAGTTCTTAGTGTCGTATACATGGACAGACAGATAAACAAGAAAATTATATACATATTTGTATTTGTTTGGAGTTACAGAGCCACAA
Organism: Bombyx mandarina; assembly: GCF_003987935.1. The sequence continues at coordinate 908,750 of NW_021011602.1, forward strand.
ATACGATACGAATTTAATAATATTAAACTATTTAGGCGAATCTGATTTCCCAAATGGGTATTACATTCTGTGCGTTACTTTATGTTGGTATTATGCAACTGATTACTGATGTGATGAAAAGCTTCAGGCCAACCGCACAGATTATTTATAAATATGGTTCTTATTCATTGCCAATGTGTCGCGGCCAGCTCTGTTGTCGTCATTCATGTTGTAACGAAGATGTTAAATTACTTTGCTTATTTACCGTGAGTTTGAGAATCTTGGAATGTACTGGACTGATTCTAAAAAATATTTCATTCTCATATTGTTTCAAGTTTATTTACAAGTGTAGTCAGCTGTAGGAAACGATTTGATTATTTTCTTAGCATTGGTGGAACTCAGACAGGTGGGCGAGCAAAGGCTCAGCCAGGAGGGGTGGAATTTGCTAACAGCTGCCCGAGCGCCTCCGAAGGAGACCTAACAACTCAAGAGCAATTGCTTCTCGAATGAATCTACTACCGGATCGGAATCGCGACCCGCTGAGAAGATCCGGCGAGAAACTCAGCGAGCTGATGCATGGGTTAGGTTGCACGGCGAACTCTTTGTCGAGTTCGACGAGTACGGTTACCGGGGTCCCTAAGCCTGCTCCTAGTGTTAGAGCTGAAGGCGTTTAATGCAAAGGTTATTGGATCTGATGGATCCGTCAGGACGTGTCTAGGGCGTCGACGATGACTGGTTTCTGCATGATCAGGATTCGGGGAGTAGTCAGTGGCGGCAACGATAAGGCGATTATCATGACGCATAGCCTTATCGAACTCATGAGCTATGAGCCCATGCGATCGTTTAACGTGAGATGTTAGCTTCAAGGCAGTTAACCTAACCTAAAAAAGAACATTAATCAGTAAAGTTGTGAAAAATTGTTATGAATAATAAAATTCAAGAGAATGTGTCGAGAATGGGCACACAGTACAATTGCAATGTTGCGAAAATCATTACGAGACCATTTCGCAGAAACACATTAGACGCTACTATCTGCCGAATATGTTTATTTACCTACTGAACTTTTAGCATTTTATAAAATGTATTTTGAAAAATAAGCGTTTTAAGCTATTTGTTAACAGATTTAATTGTGAATTTATAGTATTATATTTGAATTGAAACAATTTAACCGCTTCTACCGTCGCAAGTAGGTAAATATGAGAGTGGTAAAGTTTATCTGAGACATTTTCAGCAGCACATCCTATGACTTATTGTATACGTAGTCCTGTGAGATGCTCTGTGATCAGTACGGGAACATGGAGACATTATCATTCTATTCTAGTTACGATGATGAGTTACCCAAGCTACTCGCAAATGTTGTACTTTTTTTCTTTTTTTCTCAGTCATTTGCACTCTCGGCAGAGTGGCCGTGACAATTATTTCGAGTGGTGATGTGTTGTACATATGTATCAGATTAATATTCTTCTCCCTTCCTGGACCAGCCCTTGAGTTCGCTCATCGGTCCTAGCCAGGCGACGAGCTCTCTAGACCAGCCATAATCCTTCTAACCCAAAAAGAGTATTCTGTAAAAGTATCTCGACGTACTCGTTGCGAGTACGCCGGAAATACATGTGACTAGGAGATGTATGGAAATGATAGTGCTAGGTAGAGGGGGAAGAGGTCGATCGAAGAAGACATGGATGGAATGTGTGAATGACGATATGAGGGAGAGAGGAGTGAGTGTTGAGCTGACGGCTGATAGAAGAGAATGGAAAAGAAAAATTAGTTGTGCCGACCCCACCTAGTGGGATAAGGTGAAGAAAAAGAAGAAGAGTAGGTACACCGGTGTTCAAAACTCTCATTATTCTCGAATAATTAAGTGAGTATCACGTGTTCACAAACGACGTTCGTGATGGAATGAAACCCGTACAGTTAATAAAATGGCTGCTGGTATTACGGTGGTGGTACGCGCGTAATAAGATTCTCAATGCCGACATTTGCATACATCTCAATATGTCGAGTTGTAACTGTTATCGTCTGCATTATATTTGATTAGCGCCGCTGTTGGTTCAATCGTTATTCAGGATCGTGTGCTCCTTGGGTGAGTTGCGATGAGGTTTCCCAGTCAGTTATTACAGCATCGTTACGACACGTCGCGACACCGGCATGATAATCAATTTATTAAATGTATGGGCCTGGAGAAAGTTTGCTGATATGTGGGCTCGTGGCCGCGGTATACTGGCCACAGGTGACGTTAGGGAACGATTATATTGGTTTCGTGATTAAAATTTTAAAACTATTGGATAGACGCCGAATTAATTAGTTTTTTTTTTTAATATTTATCATTTACATGGGTGAACGAGTTCACCAGGCCCATCTTATATTAAGTGGTTACGAGAGCTTATGGACATCATAAATTCATTGCGGTCACAGTTTTAATCTATGTAATCTGTAGAAAATCAATGAGAATACGTATTCAAGTATTCCATAAAATAGCATAAAGATTTATTAAAAGCATTTCATAGAAGTATTTCTCGGGTTATTATGCGTTAATCATAGAAGATATAGATATAGGCGTGCATACAGCTTAGTATATTATTTTGGAAAGAATAATGATGTACTATTACAATTAATATTATTATAATTTTATACAATTATACAGACGGTGCACGCCAGCAAGCTACCAGTCGCCATGATCTTTAACGAATATCGACACATGTCAGTCAATTTGAATAAAATTTAATCCACTAGGAGTTTGTTTTATAGTATAAGGGTTATAGTATGTAAGGGATTTGTTTTATAATTGATGTTATATAAATATAATATACGTGACAGTGCCGGCTACAATCATATTAGAATTGTGTTCATCGCCGGGACGGCGCGGCGCGGCGGCGATGAGAGCTAGTCGCAGGGCGTCACGTAGGAACAGTATGTTCAGACTTTCGGGTTTGTCAAGGTTCTTAATCCGTTCTTAATGTTAAGTAGCTCGCGTGATCGTTGTGTATGCAGCCCTTATACTACGTTCACAAGACAATTAATTACACGACGCTTATACTCCTTACATCCTTTTTTTGTTCCGATTAACAGTCAATCAGCTTAGCTGTGATTTAGATATTTTTTGTAAATCTAGGAGTTTTAAAGCAATCTTGTACGGCGTGAAATTGAAGAAATACTATAGTGTTTTCAATTGACGGGGAAATACTATGTATCCATTATGAATAACAATATCATGTACCTAGTGGTAAATCAAAATGAAGCTCGCATGGCTAGTTACCGCCATCTTAACAATTTCTGCCGCGAAACACGAACGCTTTCCGGTATTGAAGGGAGGAACAGCTGACATTAAGTACTATTGAGATTTCGAGCTCATGTTTTAAGGTGAACGGCGGCGCGGTATTCGTGTTGTGATATCCATTCCGGTAATCGCTTAACGCTAAGTGGGCCGTGAGTTCGTTCACGCATCTGTACCGTGAATAAAATACTAAAAAAATATCAGGAATGCAAGATTAGACGACATCTAAAAATACCTAATATTGAAATAACACATTTGTATGTACAAACTACAAAGCCCGTATAATGCGTTTCCAGATGCATTCGTTTCATTTTTGTGATACAGCGACATCTCGTGGTCAGTATTAGAACCATTTGATATTTTGAAAACCTTATACAGAAAGTGCTTATGATAATTATTGCTAGATGGTACTAAAATATAAATTTGGTATTCTAAAAAAAGTCTTAATTAAAACTTTATTGATTTTATCGCGTAAATAACAATTTAACATTATTCTTTGAAAGTTCTTATGAAAATTTTATAATTTTGGTATTTGGTTTTCTTATCTATCGATGCGGACGCACGATACGTCCTACCCTAAAATTTCACGGCCATATTAAAATGATATTTTGACAAAAGCCAGTTCGCCTTTAATTTAAAGGCAGACATGTCAACTGCGCCGGTTACTACTTGACTAAAGCAACTAGAGCATTACGAGTATAACTACGAGGCACCGACCACTCGTAGTCTACTTGAGCTGTCCATTAAGTCCGCGGTCACCGTCATCGCTGAACCCATCGCTTGCGACGAAGGGCTCGGCGAGTAAATCAACCCACAGACACAGCCCACTTAGTTTCTCGCTGGATCTTTTTAGGCCGGTTCAGGCGTTTCCGATCCGGTGGTAGATTCTGCGAAGCACTGCTCTTGCTAGGGCCAGTGTTAGCAACACTCCCGGTTTGATCCCCGAGAGCTCACCTACACGATAGGATAACGCTGATATAGCCTCTCAAGGCTATCAGCATAGGCAGGGGAAAAAACTAAATCAATCTTCCTCTTGGCGGCTTGTTTGTATGATGTTGTACGATTATTTTATTGAACCTTGTGTATATAAGCCTTCGCCTACCTGGTTTTAAGTGGTTACCGGGCCCAATGATATTAAAACTTCAATGCGCGTGTCGCCGGATCCTGGGTGTAGAGTTGCCTCGCTGTGGCACGTATCTCTTCACTGCAATATCGTTTTCTACTTGCACTTGTCAAAAACATGACAAGAAGGGTCGTTAGAGATTAAACTTACTCCGACAGGGTGTCGAGCCTGGATCTCGGGTTCAGTGGCCGGGGTCACAACTACTGGACCAACGGGGCGATAGAATTCTCTATTGTCATGCTTACGTTTTCATTTTCCTCTTTTAACGCCTCCAAAAATTAGCCTCTATTAGAGCCAATTAGTGTTCATAAAACTTAATCATTTCTCTCTAGCCATTCCGCCGTAAATTGTATTTCCATGAAAAATGTTTTAGAGCAGGGATGCCAAAGTCTCGAGCATCTACCAGCGGATACTTTCACAGAAACGATCAACGTGACAGATTACTAAAACTACTGTATCTTACTTATACGCAATATAAGACCATTCATAGCTACATTCGCGCGCCCGAGTACCGAGGCGCTAGAATCATCAACTACCCTCGCCATCGCCGTCGACTGCGATTTACTAATATGAAACTCTTTATGTTTAGATAATTAATGCATTTTTCTGCCTATGATAAGTGTATTTTAATACTGTTACGCCGGTAAGAGCAACGCTATCTATCGTCGAATAGCAGAAACGAATATCAAAAGACCTAGTGAGACCGAGAACGCTCGAGAAGTATAACGCCATCTGTTGTCAAATGGCGGAAACGCATATCGAAAATACTCGACTTGTGAGGGATGTTCTCGATAATTCTAGGGATGTCGTATCGACTATAAAAGCGTTGCGGGGATGTCACGAAGGCAGTCAATAATCGGAACTACTCAAAGCGAAACAGCGAACGGATTACTAAAAGCGAAGCGGAATGTAGTTCTAATTGTAATGCAGTTCTAATTTGCACAACGGTAGAATTTTTATTTATCTCGAACCCCAGACAGCGTAACAATACCTTATTCGCTTTTTAAGCAATCCTATTAGTGAATGATTTTTGTATAAAAGTTTATTGAATAATAAATTAGTTTCGTATCATAACAAAGTTCTGGTACATATAATTTATCAGCCATCCCTGAGGGGGAGCGCCTTGTGCCTTGTGATGTTCCCAGAGTTTTTACATTTATACCAGAGTCGTTTAGCTGTCCACCATCATTCGATTACGGTTAATTACGCTGGTCGGCGCGGCAAGGAGACACCGCGACTTTTTGCTGCTTCATTTAATAGTTTAATTGTCATCTAGAATGTCATTTCGCGCGTCAAAGAGTGTGTCTGAGAAGTAACGGTGGACTAATTGTGGTGTTAGGATTTGGATAGACAGAACACGATGGAACATCAGTTTTATTTAAAAGAAAAACATTGATTGGATCATTCGGCTTCTACAGACAGATAACAAATTTCAAAAAATGTACACTTTTTTAATGATAAGTTGGCTTAGTTAGTTCTCTTGCAATCGAATTTGGGGGGGTCGTTGGTAGACTTTCAATAAGAATTACTTTTTTTTTATTGCTTAAATGGGAGGACGAGCTCACAGCCCACCTGGTGTTAAGTGGTTACTGGAGCCCATAGACATCTACAACGTAAATGCGCCACCCACCTTGAGATATAAGTTCTAAGATTTCAGTATATTACAACGGCTGCCCTACCCTTCAAACCGAAACGCATTACTGCTTCACGGCAGAAATAGGCGTGGTGGTGGTACCTACCCGCGCGGACTCACAACAGGGCCTACCACCAGTACATTAAAATGTCTTTCAAGTTGAAATCAATTTTGATTTATTAACTTTTGTTTAACGTACTTTAACGTATCTAATAATTTAAACATTTTTATAGTACAGAGATAATGGCTTATTTACTTATACTAGAGGTCCCGCAGTAGTCGAAATTCGAGTATAATTAATTGGAATTGTAAGTTTGTACACTATTATGATTGTATTTTATACTTCTATAATCACAAATTTCGCCAAGACTACACTATAAAAATATTATCAAAGACAAACAATATTTAATCTATTCTCAATTTGACAACAGACGTCAAGAACAAAAGTTTGACAATAAATAGTATGTATGCGTGTGTGCGTCAAATACATGGTACGTAGTGTGTGTAATGTTTTCTTTATCGATTTAATGTATCTTTTATGCATTATTTAAAAAAATATTAGCGTTGTGCACTTCTTCTCTATATTCTCTATAAGTGTGGAAAATTTCATACTCCTCCGTCCGCAATTTTCGTAAAAAAGGAAACAAAGTTTTTGCTTCACGTATTAATATATAGATTGTATTTAATATCATCGTCTCGCTCGTAGTTGCAGACACGCAATCTTGCATTTTTTTTAAACTTAAGAAATTTTGACACATTTGAAATCATACGAAGGCATTGGGGAAGGCCTATGTCCAGCAGTGGGCAGATAAAGGCTGATGATGATGATGATGAGTATGTCTGGAGGCTTGTTGTGTTTGTACTGCGGTTCATCTCGTGAGGCGTAAGTGGGATGTGAGTTCTGGCACATACATAGACGGTAAAATGTACAAAAACAATCCTAAATCACTAAGTCGGTGTCGTTCTAGAAGCGCCTTAACAAACCTGAATGTTAATTATAATAATACAAAAAGCATCGTGTAATGGTATCGTCTCGTTGTGGCACCGCTGGCACGTAACGCTTAGTGTTGAACGATCCTGTTTGCGGAGAAACCTGACAACAGATGTAAGAATGCGTGTGAAGTATTATTTATAATTGTGTAGTGTAAAGTTCTATGCGAGCTTTCCGCGAGTCAGAGCCGCAGTTAAAAGCAAAAATCTATATATTAATACGTCAAGCAAAAACTTTGTTTCCTTTTTTACGAAAATTGCGCTGACGGAAGAGTATGAAATTTTCCACACTTATAGAGAATATAGAGAAGAAGTGCACAATGCTAATATTTTTTTAAATAATCCATAAAAGATACATTAAATCAATAAAGAAAACATTACACACACTACATACCATGTATTTGACGCACACACGCATGCATACTATTTATTGTCAAACTTTTGTTCTTGGCGTCTGTTGTCAAATTGAGAATAGATTAAATATTGTTTGTCTTTGTTAATATTTTTTATAGTGTAGTCTTGGCGAAATAAAATACAATCATAATAGTGTACAAACTTACAATTCCAATTAATTATAGTCGAATTTCGACTACTGCGGGACCTCTAGTATTGTTTAATCTCGGACCCAGTAAACACTGAAATAGTAAATTTGTCGTTAAACAGTGTCGTGATCTATCAAAATCCCCGTATTCTGCAACAGAAATGAAAATTCACCACGGATCTAAGGGCTTAGATATTCCAAATCTGTTAAAAGCTTCGAAGTCATGTCATGAACAGCAGGATCGGCGCTCTATATACATTTCTATCTCCTGCCTATCTAAGAATAAAACACAGTTGATTGTGTTGTTTTCCCTAGTCGAGTACGTTTTGGTTAATTGCGGAGTGAAAGTCGGCGCGCACTGATAGTGATGCACATCAGACAGGATGTCACCCCATGCGGGTCTTTTCTAAATCAAAACAGACTTGTTAATATTATAGTGTAGTAATAATCCAAGTATTTTTATTTTAGTAGAACCATTAGTGGGGTGACACCGTCGACTCGGTCTGTAGTGATGGGACAATCTCCAATCTGAACAAAACAAAGAGAGTGAGAGGCAAAACGGCTAGAGAGATTCCTCATGAATATAGTATATTATGTGACTTGCATATCCGCGCGTCAGTAATAAGCCTTATGGAGGCAACTACCCGTGTGGTCTATCAAGACGCGCTGAAATAAAATAACTTCAAAAAAATTTGATCCATAGTTGTAGATGGTTAAGATTAATACGTTCCCTCTCAATGCGACTCAACTTCCAGCGCAATATTTTTTCCTCAAACGTTTAATGTATTGCAGCAACAATGTAGCGACGTATCTGAGGTTCTAGTTGTTAAATCTTGAAATGTACAAGTACAACAATACACACAAGTACAACAAGTATTAAAGAGATACGCTATAAATTATGTAATACAGTTCTGTCACTCGCTTGTATTTTAAGCACGCTACATTGTAGGGTGTACGACAGCGAATGGAAGTTACGTGGGGACACATAAATCATCTGGACCTCTATCAGGGCCTGTATCTATCTGACTAACGACGTTTTCAAGGAATCTTTTTTTTTGCCCTTGTGGGCAGACGAGAGCATACAGCCCAACTGATGGTGAGTGGTTACCGTCGCCCATGGACTTCAGCAATGCCAGGAGCAGAGCCAAGCCGCTGCCTACCGAGTGACGAGGTCGAGGTGATGTCGAGGTCGCTCGGTGACAAATAACGGTTGGCTGGTGTTCGCGCGTTCGGCACTCAGCACTCTCTGGAGCCTTATGGCGGATAACCTCTGGTCCAGTTTCAGTTTATTCAGGATGGATATACGGAAGGCCCTCTCTAGAATCTGTAGTATACGCGACCAGCGCCATATCTCAGAAGCATGAATGTGTCAGCTGCTTCTCTGGTCCAGGTCTCGGTGCCATACAAAAAGGAAATCTGGAATATCAGGTTTCTGGCAATTCTAATGTTCATCTTCTTTAGTTCATTTAGATCTGTATTATATAATATAGTATGTAGTAGGGTGCAGTACAGTTGTTTCACGAGTAACTACCCATAATTTAATATATTTCATTTTGTTGTCCTTTTCGTAACATTTTTTTTAATTCGTGTTTTTTTTAAATTTTACATTGTTGTGTACTTGTGTTTGTTTAAATCTAGCTATCTTATCAAAGTATAGCGTGTTAAAAATAAAAGAAATAATTTGCTGAACTCAAACTCAAGTGCATAACGATTGATCGGTCTGATGCTGGTGTGCGCGTCACTCCGCAGGTGCCGGCGGAAGATCAGCGCCGCAGTACCGATTGTTTCGTTACTGTTAGGCATTGCTGAGCCGGTAACCGTTTCCAAGCCTCGTTATTTTTCTTATCCTTGTTTTTATTTTTTTGTACCTAATGTTTGGAATAAATGTTTATTATTATTATTATTATTATTAATTTGTAACCGTAGAGCGATGTCAAACTGCCCGTCGGCTCCATTAGTGGAAGGCTCGGTTTTTGTCCAGAAGGATAGTGCGAGCGGTAGCTGCCAGTCCGTACCAAGAGCTCACAGTGTCTCGCCTCACACTTACATGCGTCCACCTCCTGTCCTGGTGAAACTGGAAAGGCCTCCGGGCCACCAGTAATTCTTCAATCATAAAAAAAAAAAAACTTACATGCGTCCAGTCCTATTCATTATTTTATATATTCATATCAGATATATTTATTCAAGTTTCAAGTACAAAGTCTATGTCTTAATGCAAAGCGCAGCTAGCACGACAGTTGCGAGCGCTTGCTCCCGGTGCGCCGTAAGCATTCTATGACACATTCACGTCATTACGGATCCTTCTGATCCATTAACGGTGCTTTTAGGTACCACAAGCACCGGTCACCGTCCTCGTCGAACCCGTCGCTTGCGATAAAGGGCTCGACGAGAGAATTAACCCATAGGCACAGCCCACTGAGTTTCTCGCCGGATCTTCACAGTGGGTCGCGTTTCCGATCTGGTAGCAGATTCTGTGAAGTACTGCTCTTGCCAGTTTTAGCAACACTACGGTTTGAGTCCCGTGAGCTCACCTACACGTCAAGGAGAAGCTGAAATAGGCTATCAGGTAGGGAAAAAATGACACATTGTTAATCTAACACGCAAAAGCGTTACAATCTGTAGTATCAGGCACCGTTTTCTCATTGTAATGCACAGTCTCGCTGTATTATTTTAATTCATAGTAAGCCATAAATTTGAACAATATTAATAACGTCGTAAAATATTAATAACAATATTAACAAAGGGCGGGGAAGGCACCGCGGATCGGACGAACGTCTGTCCAACGGTCAATGACCTGGCCCTACAAAGTAATCACAGGTTGCGCAACATGTTAATTACATAATATAAATTATATATTAGGTAGAATGAAAACTAAATGCTTTTAAAACAAATATGGATCTCGGTTCAATTACTTTCAAAATTCGTTCTAATAACAATACTTGCTGTGTAGTGACATTCGCACCTCTGTTTGGAGAACGGGTCCCAAATCTCGATTGTGGCAGAAACGAGCGGGACGACGACAGATCGCCAGTACACAGATGAGTATTTAGGAAGATAAGTATATAATTATGTGGAATATTCTAGAACGAGTGAACAATAAAAGACTTATGGCGTTTTCTGTTAAATACTAAGAAAACAAGATTTAAAGCCTTTAAATCTTCTTTTTAAATTATTATTTTAAACAGTATTCAAACTGAACTCCTCTTTTTACCGAATGACAAACAGATAGGTCAGTCAACCCGTTTAAGAAAAAACTTTTTTTAAAACTAAAGAGTTTTAAAGGTTCTAAATACTAAAGGTTTTTCTTTACAAGTTTTAAAGAGACAGATATGTCATAGAGTTTGAAAGAAGAAATAGGTATATGTTGCCGACACGACCGATGAAGCTTAGTCCTAGAACGGATGGGTGCAATACTGTGCAAACAGTGTGTACGTCGTGTTATGTTGATAAAGACAAAGATGGCGGAATATTTTCGGGGACGCTCCTGAATGATGGTCACAAATATTTAGTTTATGTGTATTATCTATGATTCTGATAAACATTCGCGGAGGATCGGCCACCGTCTGCGATGAGCGATGGAGTTCAAATCAGTATACTTTTTAAACGTCCTTCTGTTTTTCTTCAAACGTATCTTAAGGCCAAACGTATCATCAGCCTATATCTCTCCAATGTTGGATAGAGGCTTCTCCAATCGTCCGCCACAATGAACGATCTTCCACCTTCCGCATCCAATCTTTCCCAGCATATCGCCGCAAGTCATCGATCCAACGTGCAAGGGGACGCCCAACGCTGCGCTTACCGGTACGTGGTCTCCAATCCAGAACACGTCTGCTCCATCGGCCATCGGTTCTGCGACACGCATATCAACAAAGTAAGGTAGATACGAAGTTTTTGTATTCCTGTGACCCTGACTCGTTGGCAGCTATGATCACAGATGTGACCCACGGGTTTGCCTGCGACAACTCGCTTAACAATATTTATATTTTTTTTATAACAGTGATTTATTTAGTTTTGATGAAATAAATTAGTTAAGACACATGCGTATAATGTTGTGTATTTTATGTAAATCAAATCCTATATATTTAAATGCGTCGAATCCCAAAGTACAAGAGAACACGTATGATATTTCATAATAAAAATACTCATTATTATACGCAAGAATAATAAATTAAACACCAAAGCCTGTTGACTAAGAGCCAGTAAATGTTATCCGCACGACGTAAATAAAAAATGTGAGATAATTGTTTGCAAGATTATATTAATATGGTTGAGTCGTAAAAATTTAGTTCATAGTGTCAATGAATTAGTGATTAGTAAACTTATCGTAGACGTTATCTTTTTCACGAATAACTACTTTTACGTCCGGAACGGGTGACGTCGTCAGGATCACGATTCTACATTTGTAACTCAAAAAAAGGACAAACGATATAAATCTGCTTAATGACTACTTGCCAAGCCTGAATGTGCATCGTTTTGAGACAAATTTTCTCATTAAATAATAATTAGCCAATGATCACAGAGCGACCTCCAATTCAGTCGTATATCGTAATCACTGATGACAATCTCTCGAACCAAAACTATCTTTCAGCGGTCCTTTTTTTCATCATATGCGTATTACGTCCTTTACAGACTCGTTATCTTTACTAACTCATAATAATATTTAAATTTAAACCCCTGCGAACCGATTAAAAATTCAAAAGCTTAAAGCTCTCGGTGACGTAAAACCGGTGAGTGCTAGCTTCAAATCTACAAGTGGATGAGTCGTTGGTCGAGTCGCAGACCGCACTGCCTTTGGGTGCGCAGTGCTAAGAAGTAACAGATCTGCCATAAAATTAATGTTTTTCATAAAATTAAAATGAATCTTTTGTTTTTTAACTTATTTTGATAAACATTTCTAACTAAATTTCTTTCCATATATTGTAACTTGCATAGGCAAGTATGTATAGTGGTCCTTCAAAGATCATAGAAGTACGATGGATGAATATTATGTTCCCTGGTATCCCCGGACGACCGCTGTATTTGATGAATTCCTCGGAGCTGATGTCATCATGATGACTATATCGAGTTAAAGTGTCACTATATAGAAAAAATAATTAAAAAACATTTAGTAGCTCAATAATCAAGTAATATGTAGTTCTAAATATCGCTTCAAGCTGGAATAATCCGCGCTAAAAGTTTTCAAATTTCATGTTATTTCAACTTTACGAGATTAATCTTGAGTTTGATATTATTGACTAGAGACAGGTTATGAATATAAGAATAGGGAAATTATATTGGGATATATAACTATATTGTCAGCGTTTTTTAATTGCCTTTTATGCAAACGAGAAGATGGCTCACCTGATGAAAGGTGGTTACCGTCGCTAATGGACGTCAGCAATTCCAAGAGAACAATGGAGTTGCTACATAGAGCAGTATGAATAAACTTTCCTCTGAGGCAAAAAAAAACCGATTCCTCAGTACACACCCCATGGAACATACGATACAAACACAGAGAGACTCAAAGTCCGCCCGTAGAGCCATAGGTACAATAATATGATTATTAACACATGAGAGCAGATATTCTGACTATGAGATATTCGATAGATACAATTTGTTGAAATAAATCATTGATTTCGTTACTAAATTATCGACTCAAAAATGAATATATATAATAAGCCACCTCTAAACATTCTTAGTCGAACCGTTTCCCACAAGGCACGTTGTTGGAGCCGCCTGACCGCCTGACAGAGCGCGGGCTCAGTGAAGCTCGGTGGGACGGTGCGTGATGTCGTTCCCGGTGGTGACTGTCGCGCTCGCAAGCCTCCTCGCCGCGTGCTCAGGTCCTTTGTCATCATGCAAATATCGGACGTTGACCTCTGGCACGTACTCAGGAATGAACACGGTGCTTTTAAATACTCACACTAGCCAAAATTTTAGTTTTCATGCTGTGATTTTAAATGTTTCTTTTATTTCGTATTCATTCGTTCTTTTATTAAGTTGTTCGTTTTTTTTTGCGATGACGGTTAAAAATTGAAAGTTGATCGACAGTTGTAAATCACATAAACTGCTCGTAATAACTGAATTGTGTTATGCTCGTAGAAATAGTTATATAGTTCAATAGTTTCATACAACGTAAAAAAGATAATAACATTAACAAAATCCAAAGATAATAATAGGTGAAGAAAACATTACGTTGATGCTTCCGCCGCGGTCACTAGTTAAGTTGATTTAAGACAGGAATAACAATGTTTAATTGTTATTGTTATAAGGCGTGTCATGAACAGAACCTGAATGCGTGCCGTGGTCAACGAGATGATCCCAGGTGGATCGCTATTCAATTGCCAAAATATTTAGTTATTAGCGGCTGGCAATGAACGAATTGACGATACCTGAAAACGGAAAAAACGAAACCAGAATGTTTCGATTAAAAAGCCATTGTATATATTTATGCCAAGCTCTATTCAAGTTCATATTTTTATTGAACTTTCGAACATCCGTAAGTATCCTCACTTCATTCATAAGCAGCGTGGAAAGCTCAGGTGTGCATATTTTTGACAAATGATTATAATTCTGATAACACGCTTGCTTCGCGATTTTACATTCATTGTTAATTTAATATTGATAATTAATATTTGTGGTGTACACTGTACAGTGGTAATTAATATGTGTTAGAGCTGCCTTTTGAACATTTTTAATGTTCAATCATTCTTATTTTTGATGTTTCTAGTCAATTCAGAACAATAATTAACCATTATTTCTATCAGTAGTGGTGACTCTAGTATGTATAGTATAGTTGAAGTACCTATAGAGTTGTGGCATGCGAATAATTTCAATGTTTAGCCAATATTCACAGTAAAAACTTGCTTGGCATTTAATACTTGAATGTAAAAAACATAAAATATTTTTTATTATCCCATAATTATGTTAATATCAATGTAAATTCCACCTTAAAAGATACGATGTGACCACTCCAGCGCGGCGCTGGTTCAATCAATTCTGATAGCATGTTAGGACACGTTTTGACTCGTTATTTTTAGCAACGATAGAGCTGGATGTTGTACGAGTATAGTATAAATTCCTCGTCGTGATGGTTAATAATTTGCCAAAAATTGACAATTTTAACTACTTACATGGCTCATGGATGTAGCCATGGGGGACCTACATATACAATAGCCGGCCTACCGCAAATTCAAATTATTTACGGTATACTAAATGTTAACGCCGGTATATGAAACAAAGCTTCAGTTAGGGATAGGCGAGGATCATCCCACACCTTTCATCGATATTAGAACTTTTTTGCTGTAATATTGCTGTCAGTTGTCTTGGTTTTGATTTTGTCGACACATTCATTTTGTTTCACTGCTAAAATCAATTTTCGCATTGCGTCTGGAAAAATCCATGGATCCTGAATCAAGAGATGAAAGGATTGCCTAATTGTATCGCATGGAGCTTGTGTTTTCATGTCATAACGAGTAATATCCACGAAGCATGTGTTTTGTAACTATTCAATTCACAGTATTCTTTAGGCTTTGAATAATGTAAATTAGAGTGTGGACTAGTGAGGCGTGTTGCGAGTATCTGGTTGCAGTGACAAGAGGTCTAACTCGCGACGTCACTGGGTCAGTGGGCCTCTAGAACAACGGCTCAAGGACCGCGTATTTACATTACAATGTCATTGACGTGTGCTTTTTAAAGTCTCTTCACACTAACTAATAGGTATTGTATTTATTTCTCTCTCAGTATTTTGCACTGTATGTTGAGTCTTCTCAGTCAGGTAGGTATATTTTTTCTGATTACAAATAATGTATGTATGCTAAATGTATGTAGCTATTATTTTACACCAAAATCTCAGCATAGGTTAGTTTTTATTTGTGGAATTGTTTTTTTTTTATTGCTTAGATGGGTGGACGAGCTCACAGCCCTAGTGTTAAGTGATTACTGGAGCTCATAGACATCTACAACGTAAATGCGCCACCCACCTTGAAATATAAGTTCTAAGGCCTCAGTATAGTTACAACGGCTGCCCCACCCTTCAAGCCGAAACGCATTACTGCTTCACGGCAGAAATAGGCAGGGTAGTACCTACCCGTGCGGACTCACAAGAGTTCCTACCACCAGTAAAAGTTTCTTGAGTTGTAGATGCCTTAAACGCACATGCGGAACTTGAATATGAAAACCCTTACCCCGAATAGTCAACACTATAAATAATCCTCTCGTGGTACCTGACGTAGTGTTAAGTGCACACGCCATTGACGCGACAATGATGGAAACTAACTACTGTGGCCAAAATTTCAGGCAGGATGAATCATGTGCTTATTTTATTTTGGTAGATGTGTTCAAAGCACACGTGGTAATATGCGCTAGCTTATCTGTACACGAGGCCGAAGTGTCAATTACATTGTAATTCTTACAGTTAGCATTATAGTGGACTGCAGATACTATTGATCATTCATAATACTAATGCTGAATGCTAATGGTACAGCCAGTTATGTCACGTTGATACTTTAACTCTATGGGGCAGTGGTAAGGCGGCCTAGGTGATATTTGAAGTTTGTCAGACACTTTTTAATAATAGTTAAAATTATAAATTATAAATTATAAATATTGGATCTCCTAGGACTAATGTTTACGAATTCCATCAGGCTGAAACTTTTGACATTTCGGAGGCCTTCTAACTTTTCAGGACTTCCTTCAACTTTTGTTTTTTCTACTTCATCTTTAGTAGGAGTCCACGGCGCTACTCTAAGTACGCGCGGACGGGCTGCTTCAACAAATAGCGTAATCTATATGATTTGTTTCTCTTCGCTTGTCTTATCCAGTTATTTCCAGCATTTTTTTGTTCGCGTGGAAGTTTTCTAATCGGTCTGCCATCGATCGGTTTATTATATTCTACAGTGCACTATTATTTACATGCGTACATGCGTTCGTTGTCACTTGAGGAGTCTCACAAGGCCCCACCTAGGGCAGGCCTAAGCGATTAGTTGGTATATAATAATTACGGTGTATATAGGGTCTTAGGTCTACTGTCTCTAATATGTTGTCTCTATCAAGAGTCAACCGGAATAGTAATGAATGTGAGATATTTTGTTCTGCAAATTCTGTGAGTGTTTGTGTGAATGACAAATTTGTAATTCCGTTATGTGTAGTGTTACGTTCACCGGTCTTGTGATTTTTAATGATTGAGTCTTAGAGTTCGAGTGTACACATGACGTGTTTTGTAAATGTAGGTTCAACAGACTGTATGATTTTAGTAGATAAGGCCGATTTATAATGATCATCATATACAAGAAAAAGTTATGAATTTGGAATGAACAGTACGGATTTGTTAGTGTAGGCGGCAGGTGACATCACGGCTAATCTTGTATTAAGTGGCTACGGAACTCTACTCAGTTCACATGAGGAATCTTGCCACGAGATTTAGTGTCAACTGTAATGTATGGCTCCAAGCTCCAGTGTTGATTTGTGGCAGTAGTTAGCAGGATGGACGTATGTACTTACCCGTGCAAGCTTATATTTACTTCAGAATAGAACATGCTTTTAGTATTTGTGTCCCGGAATATTTTCATCACGATTACACCGGGATGATTATGCATAAGATCACAGATACGGCTCAAAGTTAACTTCTTTGAACTTCTTTACAACGCGTAATTAAAACATATTTGGCAAAAAAAAATCTCGTTACGTTTATACCTACATTTTATTGGAACACTCTTTTTTTTAAATTTGAGGTATCCCATTATAAACGAGTCATAGTTACCTTAGAGTGATTTTTTTAATAAAACTTTTTGTAGATTAATACTAACCAGTGTCTTTTAATCGATACTGATTATCTAAGTAAAAGCTGAAATTCGTAAATAAATATAAATATATATTTGGAAAATACTTTACTTTAGAGCCGTATATATAGTCGTAATGTAACAAAAGAAGCGATGATAACGTTTAATTGAAGGTTTATAAAGGCTATTTCAGTAACAATTAAAAAGTCTTATTGTTACCATGCTTAGAGCCGTGTGAAGAGATTTAGTTGAAAGCTTGAGATACCTACCAGCTACGAGTCCAAGAGGTCGATGCTCGTAATTAAAAGCATTGTTTTGGAATTACCATAGTATTCATTACAGATTAGACAGAACACTTTACTATTATGTTTTTGGAAAAGTTACCATGCAAGATTTCTCGTGCGAATGGAATACATTTATGTATTTCACAAAACAAGCTCTGTATGTGAGAAAATGGAGTAAACCTTAAACATGTGCTGGTGTGGATTTAAGAAAGCACTGCGTCATCTTTAAGCTATTAGTGATTGGCGTTGCATGTGTCGTCTACTGACCGATGCGGGTTCGGCCGTAGTTAACATGCGGGGAACGCAGAGTCACTAAAGTGTTTACTTACACATAAAGTCATCATTCTAAGACATTTTGCATAGGTAGAGCCATTTCAAGGATGCAGAGGCTGTTGGACCTACTGCCCCATTGGCTGGACCGATGGAGGGTCGCGGTCAACGTGGGGAAGACCGGGGCTATTCTCTTCGGTCCGGTCCGCACAAGAGTCGTCCCAGGACAGCTCAGTCTTCGTGGAGTCAATGTCGAGTTTAGGCCCAGTGTCCGATACCTGGGAGTCAATATCGACCGGAGTTTGAGGATGACCGCCCACGCCAAGTCGGCGTTGGCGGCCGCCCGCTACGCGAGGTTTCTCCTCCAGCCGGTGTTGGCCTCCAGGTTGCCGACCAGGACTAGACTCGGCATTTACAAGACGTATGTTCGTTCCCGTATCACGTACGCAGCTGCGACCTGGTATCACCTCATCCCGCAGATCATGCGGGTGAAGTTACAGGCCCAGCAGAATCTGGCTCTTCGCACGATAGTCGGAGCAGGGCGTTACGTCAGTAATGCCGTAATCGCCCGGGACCTGGATGTGGAGTCGCTCGAGGAGTTCATCCGGAGGCTAGCTCGTAATCTTTACGAGCGGGCTGACGCTGGACCCCACGAGCATCTCCACAACTTAGCTCTTTTGCACGCAAAACCACCTGATGGTCGGGCGCTACCAAGGGAGCTACTGGAACCCCCGGCTATGGTAAGATAGTCGGCTTAATCGGAGTGATATGGGAGTGCTCATAATGAGTGCCCCCATGGGACTGAGCTGTCCACACTCTTTATTTCCCCCCACACTGTTGGGGTGCCCCCCTATGGGGACCCATTTCTACCGCCCGTTTGGGTGGACCACTCCCCCCTAAGGGGAGTGATTTTACGTCGGTCCCTCTCCGCGACGGTCTTCCCCTTCTGGGGAGCCCCTAGCGTGTGAGCGCTAAACTAGTGCCGCGGCTCCCCCTCTGGTTTGTAGAGGTGGGGCCGCGGCATGGGGCCGGTGGCGGGCCCCACGATGCTGACTGTTGTCCATGCTTTTGTACATATAGGGTAGTTAGTTTTAGTTTAGTTGTAATTAGTTGTAGATAGTTATAAGGAAAAAAAAAACATTAGCATTAAGGAAGCAGAGGACAGCAGCCGGCGCCAGGGAGACTCCTCCGCGGGCATCACTCCACCCAGGAGAAACAAGCCCATCGTTATTATATTTATGTATTTATATTTTGTCGATGTAGTGCAGCCGTGTGCGCTGCGAACAGCGTACCTCTCCCCAGTTCTTCCTGCATTATTTCACCCCTGCCCTATGTGGCAGGGAGTTTCAGCTCGGGCAGTGGGGTTTGCCCCGAGGCCCGTTCCGTGCCCCCGTCAGGGGGTACGACGACCCCTCTTGTCTTGCATAGGTAGCGGCTTGGCTCTGCCCCTGGTATTGCTGAAGTCCATGGGCGACGATAACCATTCACCATCAGGTGGGCCGTATGCTCGTTTGCCTACAAGGGCAATAAAAAAAATTAAAAAAACTTTGATCAGTCGTAAAGATACATTTAGAGATAAGACTCTTAAAATGAAGCCACTGAGCTTTTTTAGTAGACAATAGGATCTCATGACCCTGAGAATTTTCGTAGTTCCGGTGTTCTGCATGAGATTTGGATTCAAGCAACAATTGTTTAATTTAAAGAATCGTAACAAACAAATCCAACTACAAAAATGTTAGAATGCTTCCTCAGATTCATAGTGACGTCATAGGCAATATGAACATATCTTGAGTTTTGATACGTGCTCCCAGGATAAGTAAAATCTGTTCTTCGTCTGCGCTGTTCTTTTTGTTGAATTTTGTTAGGCACGTAGTTGGCTTTTTACTAACTACTTATTTTTACTAATTATAAACATATCAAATGTATACATATCATCGTAATGTTCAATTATGTAAAATCTATACTAATATTATAAAGCTGAAGAGTTTGTTTGTTTGAACGCGCTAATCTCAGGAACTACTGGTCCAATTTGAAAAATTATTTCAGTGTTAGATAGCCCATTTATTGAGGAAGGCTATAGGCTATATTATAACATCACGCTAAGACAAGCGGAGCGTCAATAAGTAATGTTTCAAAATCTGGATTTTTTCCCTTTTGAGAGCTTCCGCAGCGTGCGCTGCAGAAACTATTAAAGTTTCGCTAAAACAATGAATGACAGAATTACTTCCCTTTAAAAGATCTAAAAAAAAGTCCGCGACAGCATATAGCAAAGATATTATAGTAAAAATCCCAACTTCGGCACTACTTAGGATATTGTTATGTTGCTACTGAGGTCATGTGAGTCATTTGAAGGATATTTATATTTATTATTGGATACCCTGTCTGACAAATGTTCACGATTGACCTCCACGGTGAAGGAATGACATCGTGTAATAAAATTGAAACCGCTAAATTATAATTTGCATAATTAGAGGTGGTAGAACCTCTTGTGAGTCCGCACGGGTAGGTATCACCACCCTGCCTATTTCTCCCGTGAAGCAGTAATGCGTTTCGGTTTGAAGGGTGGGGCAGCGTTGTAACTACTTGAGACCTTAGAACTCAAATCTCAAGGTGGGTGGCGCATTTACGTCGTAGATGTCTATGGGCTCCAGTAACCACTTAATACTAGCTGGGGTGTGAGCTCGTCCACCCATCTAAGTAATAAAAAAATTAAGTTAATTATGTAAAATTAAGTTTATGTAATTATTATAAAGTTTAAGTTTGTGCAGTAATATGATCCCAGTACTAACACTGTTGCTTTAGACATATCTGCGAAGGGATTTCGTGTATCATTTTAGAACAGGCCATCTGTTTGAAGTATTTAGAACTGTAGATATTAAAATGGCTAATGTAGTTGAAGTTTTTTGCGGCCGTCGGTTCGGTTCCGTAGCGTTTTCCTTGTTCCGATCAACTCAGGATACCGGTTCCGATGAGACTTCGAGATAACTTCATATCCCGCATTGTTTAGTAGCTACTCAATGTGTGCTGGAAAAGTGATTGTCTTTTGTATGAGGTTAGATAAGCAGGTATTGGATATGGCTTTGGTTAGCATTTATCATCGACATTATCATGTCAACGGTGAACTCATCCAAGCTGCCAGAATTGTGTATTTAATAACGGGTATACATAATGTAGTACAAACACCCATTTTTAAGTCCAATAGTCTTCATAGAGTCTGGTGTTTGAGGTGTATTATAATTTCGCATATTAATGTGTATAGTAAGCCGGGGTCACTGGACCGATTGACTTTTATAACAGCCGTCTGCGAGCCTTTTAAAGGCAAACGATCATTTCAATTTAGTACAAAGCTGTATTACAATAGAGACAAATTTCCCTTGCAGTGAATTTAAGGACTTAAAATTACTTGAAGTGCTATGGAATTGTAGGCTTTTTGATTTGAATATAAGAGTGGTTTTATCCCGCTACTTTATGGTTGTGTTTATAATGGTTTTGAATATACACATTCAGACAGATAGTGCGAAGATTTAGCTAAATTTAAATTTAGAGGTCGAACCCCACCATGTTTTTTTTTGGGCAGGGGTCTCTTAACCTCAAGCACGGGGTTTCCGTGCCTAGGGGGCGCATATCAGTGGCGCATATATCATGGTCTCATCAATCATCATGGTCAATCGTGTCAATTTGTTAAGTACGTATTTCATCAGAAAAATTGGTACCCGCCTGCGGGATTCGAACACCGGTGCATCGCTTCAACACGAATGCAGCGGACGTCTTATCCTTTAAGCCACGATGATTTCAACATTGAACATTGCACAATCAGTTGAGTCAGGTCCAGGCGGGCGTGTGCAGGATTTAGTTCTAATAAAACCTAAGAGTAAATCATCTTATTTACTCTTAGTAATGTTTTTTTTTACGAATTGTTGGTTATTTTTCAAGGCTTCCATATTTAATTCGCATTGCGCTGTATAACGCTGATGATTTCATTTCGTATTGCGCTGATGATTTCAGATATACATATAAGTTTAAGTAATAATTTGTGGTTGTTTTATGTTTTTAGGCACAAATATAACGGAGAGGCTGCTTAAGGAACGAAGTCACAAGGCACTTGGTGAGTCGTGGACCTATAAAATTTTGTAATCACAACCAAATGAATAATCCATACTGGGTACTGGGTTCTGGGCAGTGATTACTGAGTTCTGGGATCAAATTATATCGACATAACGGTCCTCATGTTAATCTACTAGTAGTAGACTGCTTCTGAACTCGCATGGACCAGTATAGCTGCCCCGGCCATTCACAACACCATGTGTTACAGGTTGAAGAGTATGAGTTCAACCTTAAGGCGGCGATCCTGTTGTTGTATCTCTTTCTTTGTTCGATATCCAATTAACATAAGCTTTATAACACAAGTCATCCTGCCGTGAATTTGACAATCCCTTAACATCAGGCGGGCCAGGAGTTCGGCCGACCATTTACTCAACATTATCAGCCTATCGCAGTCCACTGCGGGACATAAAGCCTCTCCAATTGTTCGCCACTGAGCACGATCCTCGGCTTCTCTCATCCAGCTCCTGCGAGCCACCCTGCACAAATCATCACTCCACCGAGCCTGAAGGCGTCCTGGACTGCGTTTTCCAATTCGCGGTCTCCACTCAAGAATACGTTTACCCCAACGGTTATCGGTTGTCCGGCTAATATGGCCAGCCCGTTGCCACTTCAGCTCACGAATTCGCTGTGCTATACATTTAACTTTGGTTCTCTGTCGGATCACCCCGTCCCGGATTTGAACTTTCGGAGAAACTCCAAGCATAGCCCTCTCCATAGTTCACTGAGCGACTTTAAACCGTTTACTGCAACCAATTCAATAATTTATAAATAATCATTTTAACTTTCAGGTTCCAGTCTACCAGCAGACTGCCTGTACGGCGGTCGTTGGTTTAGCGACGGAGGGGAAGTAGACACAAGAGAAGCTTGTCTTCAATGTATCTGTAGCAGTGGAGCCCTGACCTGCCGGAGAAGAGCATGTGCCCCACTACCGGATCCACCTCCTAGGAAGTGTCACGCAATCTACAGGAAAGGCAGCTGCTGCCCAGAACTTCAGTGCCCTGGTCCGTGTCTTAATCTATATATATAAAAATGAATTGCTGTTCGTTAGTCTCGCTAAAACTCGAGAAAGGCTGGACCGATTTGGCTAATTTTGGTCTTGAATTATTTGTGGAAGCCTAGAGGCTTAAAAGGTAGATAAATATGAAAATGCTCGAAATTAAATAAAAATAATAATTTTGTTTTTCCTCTGTTGTGTCCCCCGTCGGACGGATTCCTTTTGTTTGTTTTAAGTTTATTTTATACAAAAGTTTAGGTCTTTTATTTATCGATTGAGGCACTACGAAGTCTGCCGGGTCAGCTAGTTTTTTAATAATTTATGTTGTTGCGTTTATTCATAAAAGTTAGAACCACCATTCACAGTAGCTTTTTAAGAGATTCAAAAGAGCAGCGGCCTGCTCTATCTCTGTCAGTGCTGATGTCCATGAGCGACTAATTTCGGTTAAAAACAGACAATGAGGATAAATTGTAATTTTGTTTCAAAGATGGTGTCGCGATAGATCACAGTGGGGCAGCAAGATCCGAAGACAACCTCAAAGAGGATTTCCTTCCACCTACCAATGGTGAGTTGGCCAATGTCTATTATATGTGTAAATTTTTGACTAGTGTATCAATACAGAGCTCGCGGCATTGATGCTCAGCGATTAACGAAGCTCCCAGAGAGTGTAATGTGGATTCCTTCACCAAGTTCGAATCGTGTTTGATTATGGCGTACCCTGATACAACCAAAGTCTCTGATAGCTTCATTGAGGTAACATAAGGGGCAATGAAAAAAATGGTATCTATTAATAACGTAAATGAACCATTCAACCAGCTGAGAACGAGGGAGGGGAGTACATGATGAACCGACAGACGATGGAAAAGTGGTGGTAGCTGAAGGAATTGCCACCTTTCGCATAGAAGCATTGCAGAATTACTAAATAAATAAAAATCATTTAAGACCAAATTACATAATAATGCTCCGTTAGGCTTAAAAACATTATAATTCCTTAACTACACAATTCATAGAATTATACAGGATAATTTGTGGTAATAAGTTAATTAATTGTACTATCACAAATTACTCAGTAATTGGAGTTATCTCTTATATTAACCAATTCGGTAGAACGCGAAGAGGATATTACGACGTAACGGTAGTTTTTTAACTAGTCTTTTATTTTTATTGCGTAGACGTCCGAATGAGCTCACGGCCCACCTGGTGTTAAGTGGTTACAGGAAGGAACCCATAGACATCACAACGTATATGCAGCTATCCACCTTGAGTCTTGGACTCTACGTCTCAATGGCTTAATAATCGGGTACATATAAAAACAATTTTCGTTGGTTTGATTTTTGATGTGAAAAGTTTATAGCCGCACGTTAAACCAATTATTATTGTAGTAGTGTGTACTGTGTGGCGACGCGTCGCCATGCGTATGCAACTGTTTTTTAATATTAGTATTTTAATATTCATTATGTGAAATGAATTTTCTGCGGTAAAACCGTATCCTTTTATATTAAATTTTATCTATACCTGTACAAAATAATATCAATATTTCACATCTGCCAGCCTTCCTGCAATGGCTTATTTTTTATTCCACGATATTCCTGCAGCGTAGGAAAAAGTCATCCGTAAATAGTGTTAAGTACATAGAATACGTAATACGTATGTATGTACTTAATTCACTCGTTAGGACATTGCGCATTGGAGTTAACGAGTTCAGGGCAGAGCGGGTTCTGCAGCCTATAGACATCACACATCTACAATTATAAACCTTCGAATACTTATTCAGTGTTTCCAGCTTGCGTGGAAGGTGGTACCGTATATGCAGCAGGATCAGCCCTACGTCCGACAGCAGCCTGCGAATCTTGCTTCTGCCTTCAGGCTGAACGTCGCTGTCTCCGGCCTAAGTGTCTCCCACCGCCCCCGGGTTGTAAGCCTCAACCCGCTTCTGGGGCTTGTTGTCCTCAAAGATATTACTGCCAGCATGCGGATTCACCACATCAAAATAGTACGCGCGGTGAGTAAGCACGTGATAATACAGATTTTTTTTATTGTCCTAGGCAGACAGCCATACAATCTTACCGACGCTAATCAACGTCAGCAATATCAGGGCAGCAGTCAAATCGCTGTCTATTGGTGAGTACTCTCCGCAAGTCTGGTTTGAAGAAAAACATGTCATAGTGCTTGGAAAACACCGGGAATTTTCCAGTAGCTGCCAAAAGAGCTAGAATACGAACAATAGTGATATCTGTCGCTCACGGACGCTGGCTACCCTATTTCTATTGCGAGGCAATAATGATTTTGATTTCAAAGATAAGAGAGTCGATGTACAAAAGTTCAATTGATAATTAATTGGATGGTATGTCTCAAGGTGAGCTGTGACTTATTCAGGTTATGTTGTCGGTGCGGCGGTAACCGTAAAGTGGGTAAAGAGTTTCCGTCCCGTCAGTAACAAAACAAAGGTTAATACTGTATGTCAAAAGACTCGGCTAACAACGATGGGTGGAGTATTCTAAGCGTTACAAATGTATCAGCAAATGTCTGTAAATGTGTTTGGATGTTTAATTGTTTCTTTCGCAGTTTCTTGGGTACTTATTTTATTATTGTTATGGTAATTTCTCTAAAAAGTTCTTTGAAGTGAGAACTGACTAAAATCAGAAAAAAAAACAAATTTCAGACTGCCAAGTAAAAGGTACGTGGGTACCTGAAGGACAAAGAGTACAAAAATCGGAAGAAAGTAGTTGTTCCCAGTGTTTTTGTCTGCGTGGTGCCGTTCGGTGCCATACGGTCCAGTGTGCTCCACCGCTGAGGGGTTGCACTCCTTTTATGGTCCCAGGGGAGTGCTGTCCACGACATTACCACTGTGAGCACGGGCAAGGTATAAAACAGGGTATTCTCATTAGTAGGTTGTATAAATTTAAACTAAAAAATTCAAATTAATATATTTCTGACCTCATCGAACTAATTAATATTTCAGAACATCGTATTGTTACATATTCATACAAAGCACCTAACAGCCTGCTGGGATCCAGTGATAATGAAGATCGTTCATTCCACGACATGAAGACAATAGGGCTTGAAAGCACAACCGGTAGCATTATCACTAAAATAAATACACCGTCAACGGTAATTACAAATGACCTAGTTGCCACAACTAAAGTGAAAAGGAAAACTGAAGAAATATCAAATCTGCAAAGTGCTAAACCTGTTAATAGCACGTCAACTGTAATCCCAGAAAAAGTGACAACCACAGACCAAATGCAGACTGACGTTACTACTGAAAAAGCCGTAGAACAATCCGAAGGCACTGTGAAAATCATGGTTAATGGTACAATTAATTGTACAGCTGAATTGTCATCCACAAAAATACCATATAATACAACTTTAAATGAAACTAATATTTTCGATGTACAGCCGAGAATACCCATAGTTAATACTGATGACTTTGAAGCGCAGACCTATCCTCCAAATGACATCATCACTGATAGAACCCTGGGTTTTGACGAAAGCGAAACATTCACTATAAATGTTACTAGTTCGCTGGTGACGAATACAAGTCAAACCAAGCCTCCAATTGTGTCTGCATCTAAGCCAATCCCAAATAACATGGTTGACGCTGCGAATACTTCTAAGAAGACCAAAGGAGATTATGACTACGATTATACAGAGCCAACTTTACCACCATCCCTACCTAATTTAAAGTATGTTGACCCTTTTCAATTTTTTTCATATAAATAGATATGTTTCCATCTAATAATTTGAATGTTTTAACAATGAAATTAAAGTAGAGATAGCAGCTTAGTCTCAATATTTTTGTTGGGTAAACTAACCTAACGTGAATGCATGAATGGTATGGATACCATTAATACGGAAACGCATGCGATTCAATAAAATAACAAACATACTTGTTCTTTTCTAACTTGGTTTGCCCTTACTGTATTTTTTTTGTATTCGTAATGTTAATCACATGTTGATCACAAGATATAACGTAGTTTTGAACATCTGTATTAGAAATGACATCATGGAAATTTAAGAAACAAACTTTATAACAAAATTCAGTGATGGTAGGGCCTCTAGTGAATCCGCTCGGGTAGGTACGGTCAACCTATCTATTTTTATCGTGAAGCAGTAATGTGTTTCGTTTTGAAGAGTGCAGCCGTTCTAGTGTAAAACTGAGACTTAACTTTTAAGTAGTAACTTAAGTAATTACGTACTAATTAAGTATTTATCTTAAGTTAATTCTAGCCTATTTAAGTTTAATTTAGCCATTGACTTCCGCAACTAATTAAAAGTTGAATTAGTTACTAATTCGTAATACTTTAATTTCAGAATAATACCCTTCGTAGCAGCAGATGCCGTGGTGGATGATGAAACTTCTAAAGCAACCTTAACGTATCCAATTTTAGAAAGAGAAGATAAGTTTCCTGTTTATTACCCAACAAGTGACACCAAAGACACTTTATTTGCTACAAGAAGAGAAGATGTCTATCCTCCGAAATATCCTGTGTTTATATCCAACAAAGGAGCAGAGTACCCTAGTTTGTTACCCGAAATCAACTTATCAAATTCTGCATTTGGGAGCAGCAGTAATGACCTCGAATATACTGTACCGACTGCCCTGGACGATCAGGCTAATGTGCCTAAAGTCATGACGGCCAAACCTTCAAGTGAACCTTCCAAATACGAAGTGGAAACTCCTGCTATCAGTTTGTTTTCGCCACCCGCAGAAACTGAAGGTAAAATATGCTTTCAAATATGCTATATCTAATTAATACACATACAACAGAGTGATATGTGAACCCAACGTTCCAAAGTGGACCAATTGCTAAAAAAATATGAACGATATCTGAAGTAAGCGGATGTACAGATTATTTTGGACTCTGCATCTACCAGTTTTTAGATAAATTGCAAGTATTTCTGACAAAAATGCTGAAGAAATTTCACAAAGTTAATTTTTCATCTGGAAAACCGTTGTTCGAAATGTAATTATATATTGTGTAGGTTATTTATAAACTTAAAACCAGTATTTTTTGTCTATGTCTCTTTTTCTCTCAAACTGTTTTAATTTATTTTATAGGGGGATTTGTACCGAAAGATCCTGAAGATATCGACAAGTACTACGCAGTGTATCCTAGTCCAGCGCCGGGGCCGTCCATTCCACATTTGACCACCTCGATGCAATTAGATGTTGCCAAAGGTAAAATTGTAAATAAACCAGGTCACGAATCATTAATGTGTTCTAGCTTAAGGAAGCTGAGGCCTTATGTTTCTAAATTGGCAGTTGTATCTGTGGATTCTTGTTATTGTGCTTGCATTCTGTACTCGACTCTCTAACAGTAAAATTATTTAAATGCTCCCATCACGTATGTCGTTATATCTGAGTGTTAGTGGAGAGATATATGTGGGGAGTGTTATTTTTATTACGTTTTTTCAGTTTGTTTTTCTTAATATTTATTTTGTGCCTGTTGCAATGGCAACATTCTATTAGATACACAAAGAGATAGTAGTTTAAGGTTAGAGGGGGTAGTTCATAAATGGAATAGTTTTAGAAAGAGGTGTACGAAGTGATTGTAAAGTAAAATAAAGAATTTCGCTATATTCATCCCACTTTTACTTATGAACGATCCCACAACTATTTTGGGGGCTCGTCCGGGATTGTGAAAAGTATTAGTGTGGAAGAACTATGAAGATTTACGAAGATATTATCAACAAAATACAAACAACCGGCAAGTCATTCTGAATTTGTTTTACCAACCCGAGCTAGAATAAAACGAAGGTAGTAGTACAACATATACCGATACAATCACTGCACCGAATGCTTCGGGATGTGGATTATGATCCGATGTTTGAAATGCATATTTGAAAAAATGCTTCGGGACACTGTTTATTACGTCATTATAAATTAATATTTTTACGAATAAATATACGAAGATGAAATGAAAATATGATGTTCAAGACGGCAAGTTTTACGATTACTGCACTTTACGAATAACGATTATTCGCGTTTTACGAAGAAAGTTATTATGATGATAAGAAGATTTTGCGAATATTAAGACTTAACGAATATCAGACGTTGCACATACGACTTGACATTACGACTTAACAAAAAATTTACGAAGAACATTTTATAAGAAGGTTAAAAACACAAGAACATCGATTTATTTCGAAAATTCAAAACTTAGGTACTTACCCATTAAAGATGCCGCCGAAGAAGGATATTAAAGAAGCAGAAGATCGCGAATCTCGAAATGACCCACCTTATATCCCGTTCCGTGATTTGGAGGAGTCATTAACAACTTTTAGTGGCGATGATACTTACCCTATATTATTATGGTTTGACGAATTGGAGGATACGGCACAACTGATGAACTGGACGGAAACCGAAAAACTTATCTATGCAAAACGCCTGCTTCGTGGAACTGCCAAGCTATTTTTACGGTCACTAGGAGGTGTGAAAGATTGGGCAAAGCTAACGAATGAACTCGAAGAAGAATTTGGTCTGAAACTAAATAGTGCTGCTATACATAAGAATCTCAGTTCACGAAAAATGAAAAGTGATGAGACGTACCAGCAGTATTTTCTCCACATGAAAGAGTGTGCACTTCACGGTAATATTGAAGACGATGCTCTTATAGAATATGTTATCGATGGCATCCGAGACAGTGAGTCTAACAAATCTATGTTGTATGGTGCATCAAACCTTAAAGATTTCCGTAAGANATACGAGTCTAGTCTGTCCGAGTTTAAAAGGTAAAAGTCCAGGTCCGTTCTCGAGGGTCTCAAGTTTTATCTCGTGTGCGGTCGTCAGATGTCGGGTCAGGAGGTTCAGTAGAATCCTGTAACAATCGGAAGTCTTTATGTGCACGTTTAAGTCGGGATTTAGCAATAGGGCCTCGTTTTTTCGATGTGTAGATATGAATTGGTAAGTCTGCTAACACTCTATCTTGAGTGTACCTCGGGGCTGTCTTTTGTCGGGCTGCTATCGGGTTTTTAATGAAAACTTGTTGGTTAGGTTGGTACGTCGCTTCTGGTTCGCGGTTCTTATTTCTATTTTCAATGAGAGATGTACGGTTAGCAAGTGAGGTTTCATTTATGAGTTCATAAACTGTAGTCATTTGAGCTTTATGTGATTCCATGTACTGCTGCAGTAAATGGGCTGTTATGTCGATGTCGAGAGGGTCTCTAGGGTCAAAGTGTCCCGTTATGATGTCAAAAGGGCGACATTTGGTGAAACTGTGAACTGAACTGTTGTAAGCTAATATTGCATAAGGCATTAAGTTTATTACAGGTTCATTTTTATGTTGTAAGCGAAGTATGCGAAGGTGTTCTAGCAAGGTTGAATGGAATCTCTCTATATTGCCATTGTCATTAGGTGTATGTGCTAGGGTTTTATGATGATTTATTTTGTGAAGTCGTATGAATTCGGAAAACAATTGGTTTGTGAATTCTGTACCATTATCAGTTACTATGGTTAAAGGTAGACCATGATGCGTGCAGAACCGCAATAGACCCTGTAATACGCTAATTGCTGTGCCGTCTCTCAACAGGTAAGCCTGTCCGTACTTAGAGAATACGTCAATAAATGTCAGGTATTTTTCGGATTGGGCGGTGAACAAGTCCATATGAACTATTTCGAAGGGTTTCTTCGGGGGTGGTACTATGCTAAACTGCTGTTTAATGGGTGCTTTGATTTGATTTGATTTATAGGTATAATGTCGTACATGCTTAATGTTGGATTAATAAGGAGGCCAGTTTTTACTTTAGGATTAACGAATTCTTTAATGGCGTTTATGACGTCTTCTCTTAAGTTTGATTGGGAAACTTGTATGGATATGCGAGTGTGCGTTTCAAATGGCTTACTGACAACGGGTCGTTTTTTGATGTCTCCGACCACTGTTATGCATATTTGCTTATAGAATTTATTCAATGGTTCGTCGGTTATGGGGACCTCTAATATGGGGTTTTCATTACTGGTATGAGCTGTGGCGGTGGTTGAACCAGTGACTGAGGGTGGTTTTTCTGACGGGTTCGCTATCATGGAACTTACATCTTCATTATGTATCTCTACTCGCGAGAGGGCGTCGGCGTTTGTATTAATTTTGCCCTTTTTATAGACGATGGTGTAATCATACTCGCTAAGTTTAAGTCGCCACCTGGTCAAACGTGAGTTAGGCTCTTTAAGGTTCATAATCCACTGTAGTGGTTTATGGTCCGTTATTATTTTAAATTTTCGGCCAAATAAATATGGTCTAAAGTATTTGGTGGCCCACACGATTGCTAGTAATTCTTTCTCAATTGTACTGTAATTCATCTCGCTTTCATTTAAGGTACGTGAGGCGTAACATATAGGTCTATCGGAGCCTATGGGGCCCTGTGACAATATAGCTCCTAAAGCCACGTTTGATGCGTCAGTTGTTAAAATAAATTCTTTTGTAAAGTCAGGGTACTGTAATATTGGGTCGTTAGTCAAAAGTTGCTTACACTTTTCGTAACAGTCTATGTAGTCTTTACTAAGGGTTATAGTCCGTCCTTTCTTTAAGCACTGTGTGAATGGTTTCGTTATTTTAGCAAAGTCGGGTATAAATTTTCGATAATATCCTATAAGTCCGAGGAATTGCTTAATTTGTTTTGTGGTTTTTGGTATCGGGTACTTTTGTATGGTGGCAATTTTGTCGGGATTAGGTTTAATTCCTTCGTTGCTAATTATATGACCTAAGTAGGCTGTTTCTAATTTTAAAAATTCTGATTTGTCCATCTGTATTTTGAAGTTGGACTCACGAAGTCTCTGAAACACTTTTTCGAGGTTAACAAGATGTTCCTGTAAAGATGTGCTAAAAACGATGATGTCATCAAGATATACTAGGCATATAACGTTTTGAAGACCTTTCAAGACGTTATCCATAACTCTTTGAAATGTAGCCGGAGAATTTTTTAATCCCATCGGCATTCTTAAAAATTCAAAATGTCCGTGCTCTACATTGAACGC